>NW_021026103.1:3570611-3692013 GCF_004153795.1 Camellia sinensis
CTGGAAGAGAAACAGAGAAAACCGAGCCTGGTTCGTGAACCGAGGCAAAGCACGCAAGATCCCCGAAGTCCGGAGGCAAGGCTTGCAGCCGAAACTTTGAAACCTCAGAACGAGCACAATATGCAACATCACCAAGCGCTCAATCGGTGTCTACACTCCCATCAAAAGCTGTGTATTGAATTTCATTGTATATCTTTCTTTTTTGGTTATAATATGACTTACTTATCCAAAAAAACTAAAATAACAATTATAATAGATCATAATTAAATTATAGCCAACACCGTATTGAGTCCAAATAAAGTCATAACAAAAATCACAAATATTTTATTTATTTATTTTTTTTGAGCAACAAAGAAATTTTTTTTATCATTATCAAAGATTAAAAAAATCATAAGATACATGTCTTTTTTGAGGGGTGTATTTTATAATTTTTTTACTTAAAGTTATTTTGAATTTATTTTATATATACTTATTATTTTGTAAAGTCATATTTTAATTATATAATTTAAAATTTAAAATTGTATTTTCGATTTCAAATACTTTATCAAAGAAGTTGTAATCATGTTTTTAAAATATATTTCAGAAATAAATTAAAAATTATTTAAATATAAAATATAAATTTTGAAAAAGTATAAGCTTGATAATAAAAAAGGAAAAACAATAATCAAAAAAAGAGAGATTGGACAAAAAGCAGGGTCAGTGGTCGAATCATACAGTGGCTAGCAAGAGAAAATGATTTTTAAATCGGTAGTGCTGCTGAGCTCTAATTAGAATTGTATTGTAGCAGTTTTAATGAGCTAGCTACATAAAATAAAATAAAAATTTTAAAAAAAAAACAATGAGGTAAAGGACAAAATATGGGGAAGAAAAAGATAAATTAATGCTCCATTAAAGCTCTCCTTTTAGAGGTTTAAATCATTTTTCTTTTTAAATTGGTGAGAATACTAAGAAAGATGTAGAGATAAGAGGGGGAAGATATTCAAGATGGTCTGGTTTCCCTTCTTGGACCAAGTTTGGTGGCTCCTTAGCTCTGGAAAATAGCTCCAAGTGGCTGGAATGGATGGTGGTGGTGTGGTGCTAGGTGGTGGTGTAGAAATGGTGTAGGGTTTGGGAGGTTTTGAGGGTTAGAGTGTAGAGAGAGAGAGATACAATGTAGGAGCTCCAAACCAAAATTTCTAACCCTTAAAACTAAAGGGGAGGGGCTGGTTTTATAGGCAAAGGAGTGGAGAAAAGGGGGGGAATTTCAAATTCAAGTTTCCCCCCCAAAAGGCCAAACCCTCGGACATGGGTGAAGTGCAAAACAAAATACATGGCTGGAATGCACTTGGGACAAGGATCATGGCCGGCTAGCTCAAAAGGGCAAAAAAATCCATTCACCAAATAGGTGGCCGGCCTGCTACTTTTCAGAACAAAAAAAGGTTCTACCGGAAAGAAAGGTGGCCGGCCGGTGATTGGGAAGTCCAATGGTGGCCATTCAAGTGTCCAAATTGAAGCCCCGGAAGTTAGCTTTCCAATGGCGCAAACCTTGCATTAAAATTCCTCCTGTGGAAAAATTTATGCCAATTTCCGTGAAGCCGCGCAGATTCGGTCCTACCCGGATCCATGCCGAACTTCTCCCAACCTTGTTTTCTTCTCTCCTCTCCTCTTTTCTTCAACTCCAAACCCCTAAACAAGGTGTTTTTAAATATTTTTTCAAAAGAGTTCATCTCTCCTTCATTCATTTCCACTTTGTCCTCGCTCAGTTTACCGAAAAACGTAACATTTAACAAAATGCGAGCGTCGGGACATCGTAGAAACTTTATTTCAAAAACGTTTTTGAAAGAGAGGGTTTCAAGGTCTAAAATATTTTGATCGATATTGTTTTGGTCCAAAAAGGGGTATGAAGTTGAGATTTAACTCTCTCTCTTTGCCCAAGAAATTGAACCTTTGCCCTGCGCATCTTTCAAAACCATCAGTCGCGTCCAAGTCTTAAAGGCGGTCAAAAATGGGGTATCTACAGCGTACTATGAAGATCTTCAACGACAGATTTTATTTCGAACAACTAATAGATTGCCTTGAAAGGTTCCGTATTTGTGGGTTTTATGTATTGGTTTTATTATTTAAAAATATTACGTCTAACGTGTATTGGTTAGTTTTTTTGGTTTTATGAATTTCCCTTGATACGTATTTTTGCCATATTTCAAGTTCAATACCTAATTCTTGCCATGTTTTTTGCATAGACAGATCTTTGGCCTGTAGTTCAATGTGTTTTTTTTTTTAATTAACCTCCTCTTCTATAAAATGATATTTAAAGTGAAGTCATTGACTACTATAACATGATTTGTACAAGAGGAATCATAACTGGATAATGACCTTGTTGTCGCATTTTCAGGATGTACATAATCATGTCCTTTGTCAACTAAGCATTAAAATGAAACCTACAATATAAAGTGATAACAACTGCATAGGCTAATGTCATAACAAATTGACCCAACAAAAGGTTTTTAAAATAACAAAATACAAACCAATACAAATACATAATGTGAAACACATCAAAAGTCATTATCTGGTGGTGGTGGTGGTGGTGGTGGAGAAGGGTAGTAGTGCTGGTATATATCATTTACACGATGCTCAATCGTATCTACGCGATGCTCAATGTCCACATGAAAATCACCAAATTGTTGAATTAATGAGTTCTGTGCAGTGGCAAATGTATCAAACTGACTACCCAACGAATTGACCTGATTAGCCATTTGCTGTTCCCATTGAACGCGTTGATTATAACGTTGTTCTTCCATGGCCAAAAACTCAGTGCAATATTGAGGTTATTCAGTTGATGGCATCAAATTGTTATGAGGATCTTGTGGAGCATCATCTTCTGGGACTTCATTTTCTAAATCTTTTGAAGCATTATCACTTCCCATTAAATTGGAGGCTGCACCAGCACGGGTCACTGTATACTGATTAATAGGTGAACGGATTTTAATATCCATTTCATCTGCAAGGTGAACCTTAAAATGTTTGAAAATTTTTGTTAAGAGTGCCCCAAACAGTAATGACCGACCTGTGAATTGACCTTGATTTGCTAGTACCATTTCTTTCATAATTATGTAACACAAATCTACCTTCTGACCAACTTCAAAACAGTATAACAAATAGGCATTAAACTATGGGACTGCATCATGGTGTCCTTTTTTTGGAGTGACATTTTCTACAATCCACCGGTGGGGAATCCGAAGATGAGGTTTTAAATGTCTTGCTTGTAAACTAGTCCCAGTAAATCTATTCCGACAAATAGTAGTAAAGACATCAGTAGTATTACCAACGATATTAGCTAACTTACCCTCAGTCTGAAAATGAATATTTTCATCACCTAACTCAACTCCAACAATGCTTGCCAAAGTAGGAATATCAAACTGTATACCTTTTCCTTTCACATACGACAAAAGAGTAAAATTTCCATCTTCTTCCTGAGTAGCTCTTAGGTGAACATAAAATAGAGCTACCAACCGTGGATATACCTTTTGGGGCAAATTAATTAAGTTTTTCCATCCCATTGCTTCAAGTTTACTAATTAATAGTGCATCATATTGAGATGGAAGACTTACCCTTCTCCCTGTTACAATCGATCGGGCAGAAAAGTTTGGAAATGCTAGTGCATGACTTTCAGTGAAAAAATCATCAGTAGGATATGACTGCATTTGAGGCTGTTGTTCTTCGCGTCGTGAAGGGTTGGAACTTTCACCAACTTGTAGTCTCGCTCTTTTAGTTCTAGGCATGATGTCAAAATCTATTGAACTTCAAATGAATATACTTTTAATATTACAATGCATATTAAAATGAAAAAATATTACCATCTTTCAGTATGCATACTAATCTAAAAAACATCAGTAATCCTGAAAACATCCTATGCCAATATGCATATAATCAGGAATATAACATCATGGGAAAAAGTTGAATAAAATGGATGTAACTTAGAGCAGTGTAGAAGTGAGACTCAAATTCAGAAATCAGTCCTGGTTGACAGAAATCACTAGGAGTTAAGGAAATGAAATAAAAATAGCAGAAGGGAGACTGAAATTCAGAACTTGGGACAATATCAATCCCACATACACCAAAATTGATTTAAAATGTAACTTAGAGCAGTGTAAAAGTGCATCTAGTTGACAGACATTTTCCTCACTAGAATTTTATCCATGTTTCCCTTTTACACCTTCAGTTAAAATATTAAACATGAAGTGCATCCAGTTGAACAGTTTTATGTTTTAAAATATTAAACATGAAGTTTGATTCAAAAATGAATTTCATGCTCTTGAAAAAGTTAAGGTTGAACAAATTAAACATAAAATTAAACAAATACAGCATACACACTTCAAATATACAGCATACACACTGAAAGAAAGAAAGAGAAAAAAAATAAAGTAAACAGGGCCGGTTGACCCGTGCCTTTCACACCTCTTTGGATGCTGCCCTGCCTTCTTGTTCTGGTCCTGCCTTTCCTGATTCAGATGTTTCCCTTGCTCAGTCTGTGGAATCACACTTATTCAGAGTTTGGGATTAGATTTTGGTTAAGCCGAATTTGAAGATAGTGGATGGAGGAATACACTGACTGTGTTGTTAGAGGCAATCTGTGGACAGACAAACAATGGTATTCAGTGAAGGTTGGCCATGTTTTTTGAGCTGATATAGATGCTCCATTCTTGAGGTAGGTGGTGAGGATATTACTACTCAACACCCATATGCCGTATGAAAAATGAGACATGGCAGATGGCATGCATTCAATGAATGGTAGGTGGTGTCTGTAAATTGAATGGTAGGTGTTGAGGAAATTACGTATGCAATGTGTGCATAAATAATTGAAGACATTATGATTTGTAGGTGGAATGAATTTATGTACTGACTAAATGAATGGATTATTATGTATTTTTTAACTATGTATGTTGAATGCATTTTAAGTGAGGTAATAAATGAATTGAAAGATCAATATCAGTAAATCAATGCCACATCAATAAATTTGAATAAATTTGTGGTATTATTAAATTATTTGTTGCTCAGTAATTGAAGATCAATAAATTGTATACAACAATGCAGTAATTTAAGAATTGACCTTGAGTGAAGAATACATAAATGAAACATTATTAATAAACTATGATTATGCAGATCAACATCAGTAAAAGAAGACATTATGATTATGCAAGTCAACATCAATAATTGAACACATTATGATTATGCACATTTCCATCAGTAATTTAATATATTATTATTAAAGTACCATTTAAGACATGATTATGAAATGTGCATAAATGGACATGGTATTATCATTTGTGGCACATCAACACAGAATTTAGGAAAATCATTTTTATTTTACTTAGTTCATACACTGCACAATTTTGAATATTAAAGATTGAATATGATAACAGGACATCATCACATAACTTCTGAATTACTTAGTTCATATGCTGCATCATAATAAATATTACAAACAAGAGAACCTTCAATTCCAAACTATAAACCAAAATTACATGTATTGATGTGGTTAATTTAGTGTTCACCACGAAGATACCACATATGTTCTACTAAATCATTATGGAGGGCATGATACGGATCCTTATCTCTAATACCTAAATGACGAGACAGAAATGATTGGAAGTCATTGGTAGGAGTAGAGGAAAGTTGCACTGGTGTGTTGGTTGATGCAATATCATAATTGAAATCAAGGTGCTCCTCCCTCTCATCTTCGACAATCATATTATGTAATATGATGCAACTTTTCATTATGTTGGCAAGCATTTTCGAATCCCAATAACGTACAGCACCATGTATAATTGCGAATCGAGATTGAAGGACTCCGAATGTCCGCTCTACATCTTTCCTGGCAGACTCTTGCATCATTGCAAAATGTTGTCTCTTTGCTCCTTGGGGAGAAGAAATTGTTTGAACCAATGTTGCCCATTGAGGGTATATACCAGCAGCAAGGTAATAACCTATATCGTAATTATGTCCATTAATTGTGTAATGGACAGGGGGAGCTTTACCTTGCGCAAGATCAAAAAATAAAGGCGATCGGTCCAACATATTCAAGTCATTGTGTGAGCCAGGCATTCAAAAAAATGCATGCCAAATCCATAGGTCATAAGATGCTACTGCTTCAAGAATAATGGTTGGCTTTTTTTGATGGCCTACGTACTGACCTTGCCATGCCTTTGGACAATTTTTCCACTCCCAATGCATGCAATCTAAACTTCCCAACATGCCAGGAAACCCCCGAACCTCCCCAATAGCAAGTAATCTAGCAATGTCAGTTGGCGTCGGGGATCTCAGATATTCTTCTCCAAATATTTCAATCACTGAATTACAAAATTGTTGCAAACTTTGAATTGTAGTGCTTTCCCCAATACGAATGTAATCATCAACTGCATCTGCTGCGACACCATATGATAATATTCTTATCGCTGCAGTCATTTTTTGTAGGGGAGATAATCCAAGTACATAAGCTGCATCTTGTTTTTGAACAAAATATGAATTGTGTGTTTGAATTGCATTCAAAATGCGTAGATACAAAGGACGATGCATTCGAAAACGTCTCCGAAATATTGTGGGTGAATACACTAGATTTGCAGCAAAATAATCTGCAAACAATCTGTCATGACCCTGCCTTCTATCTCTGTGTATATATCTATGACCTACAACAGAACCACCTATCTTCTTTGACCTATCACTTGACTTAAGAATCTGAAACATACTAGTATTATTCTGCTTATAAGCTCCTACAAGTGTGACGATATATTCATCATCAGAGGAAGAGGAAAAAGAGGAGGATGAAAATGAAGTAAATATCATGGATTTCAAGGTATTCATGGTACTCTGTTTTGTTTAAGGTATGATCGAATTTGTCTGGCATATGGATAATAGGCTTATATGAGAGCATAATCCATATAGCAGACATATATGTAATGGAGGGAAAAAGAAATAGGAAAAACAATTGGAAACAGAAATGGAGGGAAACAAACAAAGAAAGAAAAAAAAAAATATAGGCTGACCGGTCGACCAACCGGTCGCCCCCTTCCCCGGTTCAGAAAGCTGGGTTCAAACCGTTCAAAAGGGTAAAATAAAAATAATAGCATTTTACGCATACAAGTCGACCCACCGGTTGACCAATCGGTCGCCCCACGACATTTGATGCACCGTTGGAGTGGGTGATATCAGATTTGGTGAAATGGATCATTTTTTACTCAGATTTGATGAAAAAAGAAGTAAACCGTTGGAGATGCTCTAATGAGAGTAGTTTACCATTTTTACAATGGGGTTGTTTGGGAAGTTTGGGTTTTGTTTTTTGCAACTAAAAGACAAATTGGTTACAAAACAAAAAAAAATTAATCCAAACAAAATATCATATCAAATTCTATAATCATTTCACTTTTTATCTCACAAATATTACATTCAATCACAAAAAAAGTTAGGCTCTGTTTGGTTGTGAATTCAAATCAATTTTCAACACGGGAGTTCGCGCATGACGTTTGGATGCGACGTTCAAAAGTTGATTCCGCGTGTTAATTTAAATTACATTTTCAAAATCTGTTTGGCAGCTTGTATCTCCACTTTCAACGTTTCTGCCTTCTTCCTCTTTTGATCTGAAAAGCTTCCATGTCCTTCTCCATCATCTCTGAAAATTTCACGTGTAATTTCTCTATGTGCTCTCTCTTCTCAAAAAGAGAAGTGTTGACCACATCACTTCAAGATTGCACAGACATTATCTGCAAAAAAAAATTCTGGAACTATTCTTTATGAAAACTTCATTCCTTTTCTTTGATCTTATCTCTTATACTGAAATCACTTTTTAATCAATAGCAGCAAGAAATGCTTTCCAACACCTTTTCGTGAAGTTGTTCCGTGTTTGATTCCATGTCCACAATATTATTTTTCATCCTAGACAAATAAAATATCAAACATATTCTTGTTGTCCATGTTGCAACAGATACGAAACTGAGAAATGGTGTGAGATGGGATGACCGGCCGGTTGTCCGCCGGGTTGTCCTGGTCTGACAATCTATTCTTCGACTATCTGGAGGTTTAGGTTGAGAAGGTTCAGAAGGTTCATTTTGTTTTTTTTTTTTTTTACTTTTTATTTCTTATCTATTATTTTTTTATAATATTATTAATTTTTTAATAATATTACATCCGTATACAACTTTATTACAAAATTAATAACGTGTAATAAAGGAGAAAAAAACTTGATAATGTTTTGTAAGGTTTACGTTATGATTTGTATTTTAAAATATTAAACTTAGGGGTTGTTTGAGGTGTCCTAAATAAATGCACTTTTTGTCTTTTTAGACTAAAAAGTTGAGGAAAAAATATGGATGTTTGGGTTAACTTTTTAATTTTTTATGGAAAAATGTGTATTAAAAAATTGTATAAATTAGTGTGTAGAGGAAAATTAAGATTGAGAGTTATGCAGTCGTAATTTTTGACTTTTGGTGAATAGTGATAACTTTTTAACTTTTTGAGTAACTTTTTTGACATTTTTGGGAGTTACCAAACTTGGCCTTAGTGTATTTATGTTAATTTTTATTAATATGTATTCTCAAAAGTTGTTGATTTTAACAAAATTTTAGGAAAAAATAAAAAAGGTATTGTACAAAATAATTGACTAAGATTTATTTTAAAATGAAAACAAAATTTGAAGAAAAAAATTATTCAAAAAAATTATTGAAAAAAAATTACTTGAAAAACAAAATAACAAAACAAAAAAAGGAAAAAAAATATAAAAAATAATTGACATAGGTTTATTTAAAAATGAAAAAATTATTTGGAAAAAACAATTATTCAAAAAAATTACTAAAAAAAAATTAATTGACAAAAAAAATCAATTTTTAATTTCAATATTTTAAAAATAGTTTGGTTATTATTGTTGATAAAAAATATGGATATCGATATATGAGTTGTGTGTTTGATGATAAATTATTGGTTGAATTAAGGCCAAGTTTGGGAACTTGTAAAAAAGCCAAAAAGCTAAAAAGTTATTCAAAAAATTAAAAAGTTAACACTATTCACCAATAGTCAACAATTACGGCTGTACAACTCCCAATTCGAATTTTTCCCTACAAATCAATTTTTACAATTTTTTATTACACATTTTTTCATAAAAAGTCAAAAAGTTAACCCAAACATCCATATTTTCAACCTCAATTTTTTAGTCCAAAAAGACAAAAAGTGCACTTATTTAGGACACTCCAAACAACCCCTAAGTTTTGAAAACTATTTTCAAAACACATCACCAAACAAATTTTCACCTTTCACATGTCACATCAAACTTTCAAAACTTAATTCAAAATACATTTTCAAAACACAATTCAACACTCTATTTAAAAACCATAACTAAACAAATTTTCTACACTCAAATCATAATTCTACAACCCACAAACTCAAAATACAACTCATACTCTCAAATCACATTTACAAAACACAACCAAACGCAGGCTTAACTATGTTTTCAGACACAAAAATTTTTTATCCAATAATATCCTATAACTTAAAAAGCCTAAAAAAAACTCACTTTTCAAACACCCACAATGTCCCGGACCAAGCCCAACCCTGACCCGTATTCACTGCAAAATTATTGTCCGCATCGCACATGATCCGAAAACGAAAGCGAAGGAAAAATCACACATACAAATCAGTGTGTTTGGTTTGAGTTTTCTGGATTAAGAGTTGGTTTGGGAAGTGGGTTGGTTTTTTGGATTTTTTGGTTATTTTAGCCTGGGCTAAAAAGCTTGGTTTGGGAAAGATTTTTTGACTTTTTTTGCTTTTTTTTTTTGTGAGAGAAGAATGTAATGATTATATGTTGGATGTGATGTTTTGTTTTTTGTAGCTAAAATAACCTATTTTGTCTTTTATGGCTAAAATAGCCAAAAAAGCTCCCAATCCAACTTGCCAAACGAAAGCTAAGTTTTTTGAAAACTAACTTTTTTTGATTTTCATATTTTTTTGTTTTTAGTGAATATTTTTTTAGTTTTAAATATTTTTTTTACTTTTTTAGATGTACCTTACTTAGATGCATCTAAAAAGTAAAAAAATTGTGAAAAAATATTTTAAAAAATTAATAAATATATAAAAATACAAAAAATGCACTGAATTTTTTGTATTTTTTTTTGTATTTTTGATATTTAGTGAATTTTTAAAAGATTTTTTTTACAAATTTTTTACTTTTTAAGTGTATTTATGTTAGGGGTGTCTAAAAAATAAAAAAATTTGTTAAAATATTAAAAAAATTCAATAAAAACAAAAAAATAAATTTTTAAAAAATATTTTTTGAAAAGTGAAAACAATCCAGGTGAATAATTTTCTTTGGAGCCAAACAACAAACCGTAACTCGAACGCGAGAAAAAAGAGAATTCCACAAAGATCAAACGCCAATCAATTCGTAGATCCTCGCCTTCTAGATCAAGAATGGGGAATACAGAGCGATTGATGAACCAGATCATGGAGCTCAAGTTCACAGCGAAGAGTCTCCAACGCCAGGCAAAGAAATGCGAGAAAGACGAGAAATCCGAAAAACTCAAAGTCAAGAAAGCGATCGAGAAAGGAAACATGGACGGAGCTCGAATCTACGCCGAGAACGCGATCCGCAAGCGAAGCGAACAGATGAATTACCTTCGCCTCGCTTCTCGCCTCGACGCCGTGGTCGCGAGACTCGATACTCAGGCCAAGATGACCACAATCAGCAAATCCATGTCCTCGATCGTGAAATCGCTCGAATCGACCCTCGCTACGGGAAACTTGCAGAAAATGTCGGAGACGATGGACCAGTTCGAGCGACAGTTCGTGAATATGGAGGTTCAGGCCGAGTTTATGGAGAGTTCGATGGCCGGAAGCACATCGCTGTCGACTCCCGAGGGAGACGTGAATAGCTTGATGCAGCAGGTGGCGGATGATTATGGACTCGAGGTGTCGGTGGGGCTGCCGCAGCCGGCGGCGCACGCGGTGGCGGTGAAGGCGTCGGAGAAGGTGGATGAGGATGACTTATCGAGGCGACTTGCCGAGCTCAAAGCCCGTGGGTAATGGAAAATGGGAATCTTATTGTGAACTCTGTATTTAAAATTTTTAATACTTGTTTGATGAGCTTAATGTGTAAATTTGACTGAATTTGCAATCATCAATTATTATGTTAACCTTTTGATTATTGTGTCCAGATGTTTTGCCCTATTCCATCTCTTGAATTGCAATGTAGGTTTCATGTGTATATATATATATATGATATTGTTTAGATTTATGCTCATGAAAAGATTGTACCTTTACAGAGAAAACACTCATTTAGATGTGTTTTTGTGTCTATGCTGCTGCATATATATATATATATATATATATAATTCTGGCACCAGGATTTTACACTTGCAGCAGTTTTTCTTCTTGTTATAGTTGCAGTTATATGAAAGGAATGAATTTAGATATGAGTTTTCAATGTAAATCTGAGGTGCATTTAGTACAGATTATTTGGAATTTTCTTAGTAAAAACATTGGTAGTGGCAGAATTTTGATTCTGGAAGGACTTATTTTTTCTGGGTTCTCTATCCCTTGTACAGTTTCTAAATTCTTCATTGATCGTGCATTGCTTGCTTTAGAGTACGAATATGTTCATTGGGCATGCCATTAGTATTGCTAAATTTGGTGTTTTTCTAGTGATTGAATTATGTTGTCTGTGTCATGTTTGTATGTGCACACGTGCACACACAACTTGTAAGAGCCAGTTTTGAACCTTGTGGGTGAATGCGGCATATTGACTTGTGTTATAATACTAAGAACTTGTGAGGGAACGTTGAAATTTGAAGTGTGAGAGAAAATCATTATTCTTAAATATCCTGTTAGTTTATTTAGACGAGGAAAATATCATGCTAATGATGTAGTACAATCGAAAATTCTGTAGGCCAAGAGGTTGAGAGACCTCCCAGAACTATAAAGAATTAAGGAGAGATAGCTATATATATGAATTAGAGAGAATACTAGGAAGCTTAGTTGAAGCCTAGGGACAACTGAGTGGTGCATGAGCATTCATTTTGACGTCTCTGTGCACAGAGCATTGAGGTAACTAGAGTTTAAACTCTCAGAATAATTTGATTCATCAAATACATTGCAAAGAACAGTTTTTACAACCTAATTAAAGTTTTAAGTGAAGCATAGGGAAAATATAGTCGTGTATTGGATGCTTCTATGTGTGTGTCTGTGTGCAGCACTGAGATTCCGGAGTTCAAACAAGGTCGAATTACTTGAGTAGTAACTTTGTGGAGATCAGTGTTTCATGATGTAATTGTTGTGACATGAAATATTTTTAAACGGAGAAATAGATCTTTCTACTCTGCATTATTGTTTTATCAGTATTGAAAATAAACTTGTTTAGTTCTTGGTCCAATAAGTTGTTTAATTAAATTTGAAGATTACAGAAGGATGGACACTTATTGGGAAACTGATGTTGGTATGTTTTGATATCACTATTGGATGGAATTTTGTAATTAGACGAATGAGTGGTTATTTAAAGATTGGTCTTGAAAAGAGAGTTCTCAATTTGGTCTCAGTCCATGAAAACTTTTAATGTTACCACCACCATTTGGTGGCTAGGAAGACTTGAGGAGAAGAAAATGAAACAACGTATTTAAGTTTATGTTCTTTTGTTTGTTTTGAGAAGTTTACTTTTTTCCCAAATCATAATGTGATGTTCTAGATTGAAATCTTTATTTTAATTGTTCTCTTCTATTTCTGAGCCACCCAAGCATAGCATTAAGTTTTGTTTTATTGAACTGTAATATGGGCTTATGTTTTATTCTCTTGGACACTTTTTGCATCTTGGCTGAGGGAAGCCATGTGAGCTATATTTTGGTTGTCAAGCATAGCGTAATTTGTATTGTTTTAAATTGATTCTAATTGTCTTGGGTGTTATTGTTTACAAGGAAATTATGTGTGTGTGTGTTCTCTCTGTCTCTCTGGATCTGTCTGAAGGGGACTGACCGACTATACTTGAAACCCAGAACTATTGTTGAATATCTTACATTTACAGACTTCAACAGACGATGATCTAATACAGTAGTGGGAAAACAGCTGAACTGCTGAGAACATAAATAGGGATTCATTGTTACACCAGGAATCATTCACGGCTCTTCACCACCTTTTTAAGCTAAGACACGAGTTTCTTAAGCTTCTGTTGAACCTTCTGATAGAGTTTTGTCGTCTGGAGACGGGACGAACGAAAGGCAATTGCATCCAGATACCAACCACTCCACCCCTTGAAGCCCACGATTACACCTCCGTCCATCGAAAAAGAAAATGGAGTCCCTTCTTCATCTCCAGATGACCGTAGCTTCTTTGGTTGCTCTTGAAGGTGATCGATTGGATAACAGGACTTCTGCCATACTCGACCGAGCATTAGTGGCCGCTCATGCTCATTAAGAACTCTGCGTATTGCAGCTTAATCTGCAACACCACCAAGTGTAAAGCTTGATGACTACCATCACAAAACTTTTCAATATCAGAGACATCTTAGAGTGAAACAATTGGTTTTGGGGAATCAAGGATTGAGTTTTTACCTTAGCCGTTAGAACACCTCCATCACCTCCATGTTTTTCTGCTGCAACAGGCTTCCCATTCTTATCATACACCACACTGATTGAACATAAACAAGTGTGATTTCCCTCACCCCACTGTAACCACTATCGTCCCAATAGGTTCCACCATTACCGCCCCATCATCCTATGCTCATCCTTTTCTCCCCAGCTTGATCCTTTTCACCCTCCTGTAATACTATCATACACAATCATACATGTACCAGAGACAACTGTGCTATAAGAGATCGCTTTAATCATAATACGCAAAAAAAACATGTGCCATATGAGGTGAAGTTAATTATTAAGAGAAGACATAGGTTAAGTTTCAACTTATATTTGATTAAGATGAAAAACTAAGGACTTCCTAGATTTCATACCATCACTATACAGGGAAAGTAAGGAAGCTAAATGCTGTGTAGGGATGAAAAGATGCAGAATGTGTGATAGAGGGGATGGCTATGTTTTTTGTTTTGTTTATTGTTTTCTGTCAAGGCAAGTGGTGATGATATATAACTACAAGTATCTGATTCCATTTCTAGTCTATCCGGGAATTTTGGTTTTGCTTTGTGCATAAGCACGTTTTTGGTGCCATGTTAGTGGTGCAAGAACACCTCACTTTTTACAATTAGTGGAGTACTTTGTTATTGATGTTGCTAACAAAGAAGAAGAAGAAGACACTCTTTTTAACATTTAATCTATTTTCGAAATACTTTTCCCCAATCCCAATACTAAATTATGTGTCAGAGAACAGATTAACATTTGCCTGATGTTAAAAATTGGATGAGAGCTCTATAATTTAAGATCTCAGAGACCTAGGAATTTCTAGTGTAGACACAATTTGCATTATTTAGATGAGGAAAACCTTATAGTGAATAATGTAGCACAGTTGATGTTTTTGAGACGGATGATCAACTCCGCAAATATCAATCGAAACTTGAGCCCTTGTATACGTTAATTATGTAGGCCAAGAGGTAGGGAGACCTCCCAGAACTATCTAAATTGAGGAGAGATCTGTTAAGCTACATGAATTAGAGAGAATACTAGGAACTTTAGTTGAAGCCTAGGGACAACTGAGTGGTGCATGAGCATTGGTTTTCACATGTGTGCACGTAGCATTGAGGTACTAGAGTTTAAACTAGGAGACTAATTTGATTCATTAGATGCCTTGAAAAGATGAGTGAAGTTTTAGGTAAAGCCTAGGGAAAATTTGGTGGTGTATGGATGATTCCATGTGTGTGTGTGTGCAACACAAGTTCAGGAGTTAGAACAAGAAGGTCGAATTACTTGAGCAGTAACTTTGTGAAGATCAGAGTTTCATGATTATTGTTGTGACATGAATTATCTTTAAACTGATAAATAGATCTTCATCTTCTTTATAATTGTTTTATTGTTATGAAACAGAAGTCCCTTCAAATTACCATTCCATCTATTTTACAGACTTCAACAGATAATGATCTAATACAATAATGAGAAAAACAGCTCGACTGCTGAGAACATAAATAGGGGTTCATTGTGGCTTTTAACTTTCGGTGAGTCTACACAGGCTCTTCACCATCTTTCGGGGCTGAAGATGGGGACGAGGTGCTCATGAGTTTCTTGAGCTTCCGATGAACCTTCTGATAGAGTTTTGTTGACTGGGCACGGGACAATCGGAAGCCAATTGCATCCACATACCATCCACTCCTCCCCTTGAAGCCCACCATTACGCCTCCATCCATTGAAAAAGAAAATGGGGTCCCTTCTTCGACTCCAAATGGCCCGTAGCTTCTTCGGTTGCTCTTGAACGTGAGCGATCGGATCACAGGGCTGCCGCCATACACCACCGGACAATAGTGGCCACTAACGCTTGTTAAGAACTCCTCCGGGTATTGCAGCTTAATCTGCAACACCAAAGTGCAAAGGTTAATGAGTACCATTTAGTTCACCTTTAGCTTATAAATAGGTGGTTATGGTCTTTAGGAGTCAGGTTTATGACATTTTAAGATTGTATTTTGTGAGCTTAGAGCTCTTTCGTATCCTATGTGGATATTTTCACATCAAAACTTTCCAATATCAGAGACTTCTTACTTAGAAATGAAAGTTTTTTATGGAATCATGGATCAAGTTTTTACCTCTGCCGTTCTAGTCCCTCCGACACCTCCATGTTGTTCTGCTGCAACAGGCTTGCCATTCTTGTCATACACCACGCGGATTGAATCAATACAGCGGTCATAAGCAAGTGTGATTTCTCTCACCCCACTGTAACTGCCATCATCCCAATAGTTTCCGCCATTACCGCCCCATGGTCCCACAACTATGCTCAACTTTTTCCCACCAGCTTGATCCTTTTCACCCTCCTGTAATACCATCATATACAATCATACATATACCAGAGACAACAATGCCATTTGAGATTGCTTAAATCATAGCCCTGAACAAGAAGGTTGAGTCATTCAACTACTAGTCTACCCTAGTTTTTTATTTTTTGTTTTTCTTCTTTTCTATTAGTTGCAATGCAAATAATAGGCCTTTACTTATGAGATTAGTTGAGTAGACTTGCCTTAGTTGTCAACAAAGGAAAAGAAAGAAGATTTTCGATGATGTCTCTTGGTTTTCCAACCTAAGTATAACACCGAAACATTCGCAATAAAATTTTAAGTCCTAGAACATTGATTGTTAGGAGATAGGGAGGATCCTGCAGAAGTACAAAATTCTGATTGTTCAGAGAATCAAATTGATTCTATAATGATAACTATAGCTCATATGTGTACATATATACATACATATTTGGTTATCTTATCTATGTTTGAAGAAAAACAAACTGAAAATAAAGAAAATAAGTAGAGCCAATCCAAAGAGAAGTAATACATAGGTTAAGTCTCAACCCCATACTTGATAAAGATTGAAAAGTAATAGATTTTTGAGATTTCATACCATGGATATACAGCGAAAGTAAGGAAGCTTAGATGCTGAGTAGAGACGATGAAAGAAAAGGGATGGCTGTGTTTTGTTTGATGATATACAAAAGAACTACAGAGCCAGCTGACATATACTAGTAAGTAGTAACAAGTATCTGATTCCATTTTCTAGGTTTATCTAGGAATTTTGCTTTTGCCTAGTGCATAAGGACATTTTTGGTACCATGTTTGTGGTGCAAAAACACCCAAACAAGTCTTCTTTTTTCTTTTTCTGTTTTTTTGAATTTATTTAGTGGGAGTGTAGTGTAGCAATATATAGACAGAAAATTCATACATAAAACTTATACATAATGATTTGGCTAGGTTTTGAGCTTATTGCTTTTGATAATACAAATAATACTGTCACATCATTTTTTATGCAATATTCACACAACATTGGTGATATTTTTATTCAGTGGGGATGATTTACAGTTGTTTACTGTCAGTTGAATATTGCAAATGGGCTTTCCCTATTTGTAAGTTTGAATCATGAATTTTGGTAGGGATTTGAAAATGAAAATGAAAATGAAAAAAAGTAGGTGAAATATAATTATATTTCATACATATTTCATCTACATTTTTCTTTTCTTTTTTTCAAATTTCTATCCAAATCAATGATCCAAACACAATCATAGAAATTATGGTTGAAAGCACTATTTTTGGCTCAACCGCGTACAAGAAAACAAGCAGATGAACATTACAGAAAATCTCAATTTCTTTGGGGAAAAATTATTTTAAAAAATGATTATTCAAAAACATCTTTTCTTATATTTAGTTATAATTTTGAAATTAATATACTGGGGGTTGATTATATTAGTGGTGGTGGTGGCGGTGGTAGGGTGCGGTGGTGGTGGTGATAGTGGTGTGGTGATAGTGTAATAAATATATTATACTGATGGTTCTTGAAATTTGCTTTGAACTTCACTTTGGTCCATTTAGTTTTGCACATGATTTTTTTCCGTTACAAATTCTAGTGACCGAGGGATAGACCACATTACAACAAAATTGAAAGTATAGAGATCAAATTGTTTAAAAATTACAAGGAATAAAGTGCTAGTTTATTTTGAATTCCACTTTAGCCTAGTTTTGTACGTGAATTTTTTGTTATTTCAGAATGTTGTCAACGCATGATTGAGAAATCACATTATAACAAAATTAAAAGTGTAAGAATTAAATTGTTCAAATTAAAACTACAATGATCAAATTGAAATTTTGTTCAAATTAAAGTGATCAGTGTTGTAATTTACTCTTAAAAAATTCAACAAATTCAATTCTTTGTTAAATGCTTGTACAATTATGAATTCAAATTGCGAATCAAATTTCAAGAAGAAAAAAAAAAAAGTCCTCCAGATGCAAAACTTGTGATACAAGAGTTACTCGAATGATGTGATTGCAATGACGATTCAAGAGAGTAGGGAACTCCATTGCATTTTGTTATTTAACCTATGGCTCTTTCTTTTTTAATTGAACCATTAGGGTTAATGTTTTAAACAATGAGTGCAAAATTTTGATCCATTTATTTTTAACAAAGATCAAATATAAAAAGAGACGATCATTTATATAGTGGTAGAGTTCAAGCAGTGGTGGCGGCGAACGGCTTCAGTGACGACGAGGGGGTATGATTTTATGCTTGAGACAGATCTTCCATCCTTAAGAGTATAGTCCTGACCACATTGTGAGTAAATCTGGATTTCTCAAGTCGTTGCTGTTTTTTGTGACTTTTTGTCATTTATTTTTAATTTTTTCTTTTATTGTACTTGTATTCTGTTTTTTATTTTAATATATTGCATGCTTTCTGATTCTCAAAAAAAGAAGGGGAAAAAAAAGAGACAATCATGCTATAAAATAGTACTTAAATCATAGATCCGAACAAGTCTATTGCAGAGGTCTTTACTTATGAGATTAGTCAAGTAAGCTTGCGTTAATTATTTTGCAGACATCTACATATACAAACTCAATTTGGAGATAGAGAGGATCTAATAGAAATATGAAATTCCGATTGATTAGAGAATCAAAGTTCAACAATGATAATTATAGTTTGTTATAAGTTAATTATTCTCATGATATATTATCTACATACGAAGAAAACAAATTGAAAATAAAAATAAGTAAATAGAGCCAATCAAATGGGAAGTAAGTAATACATAGGTTAAGTTTCAAACCCATATATTTGATAGAAGATTGAAAAGTAAAAGAGTTTTGAAATTTCATACCATGGATATGCAGGGAAAATAAGGAAAGCCTAGATGCAAAGTAGAGAAGAAAAGATGGTGAAATGTTTGATAAAGGGATGGCTCTGTTTTTGTTTTTTTCTTTTTTCAAAAGATATACAGAACTTCAGAACAAGTGACATGTACTACAAGTATCTTATTCCATTCTAGGTTTATCCAAGAAATTTGATTTTGTTTTGTGCTTAAAACACTTTTTTGGTGCCATGTTAGCGGGTGCAAAAACACCCTCACTTTTCACAATTAGCAGAGTATATTGTTTATAGTTTTGCTAACAAAATGCCACTAACCATTTTTTTTTTTTTAAAAAAACCTAGATGCAAAGTAGAGAAGAAAAGATGGTGAAATGTTTGATAAAGGGGTGGCTCTGTTTTTGTTTTTTTCTTTTTTCAAAAGATATACAGAACTTCAGAACAAGTGACATGTACTACAAGTACCTTATTCCATTCTAGGTTTATCCAAGAAATTTGATTTTGTTTTGTGCTTAAAACACTTTTTTGGTGCCATGTTAGCGGTGCAAACACACCCTCACTTTTCACAATTAGCAGAGTATATTGTTTATAGTTTTGCTAACAAAATGCCACTAACCATTTTTTTTTTTTTTTTTTTAAAAAAAAAACACAAGTCATTTGGCAAATCTCAAAATATTTCAAGGACTTTAAAACTCATTTTCAATATTTTCAAAATATTTTTCACATCAATCACAATACTAAACAATGTCACAGGAGCACTAAATAGCATTTGCCATGTGTTAATTGGATGAAAACTCTATAATTTGCAATCTCAGTCAACATTAAGCCATAATGTATCTGTGGCAAGCATCAGATGCATTTGCATAGAGAAAGACAGAGAGAGACGGGGGATAATTTACAGGTTGTAGTTTCCTGTCATGTAGAATATTAAAAATGGGCTTCCCTATTTGTAACTCTTTGTTCATATGCATCCATTAGATTTTATGCTTGCAAACACACACTGTTCTTGCCCCAACAATACAGAAAAAGAACTTTCACACTCATCTCCTTGGATTCATATTGCCTTCTGACATCCGATTCTGTCAACTAAAAACAGAATTTGGCACTTCTTTCTTCTCAACTAGATTCATGTCATACCATCATATATATTCCATAACAACCTAAATTTTCAACAAATTTGAATTGCAACAACTTAACAAGAACCATATTGATCCATATATGACATAATGTACAATGGGAGCCAATAAAAAGAGAGGAATTCAATAAAAAGTATGATGATCACCAAGAATTCAATTAATTCCAACTATGCATGACATTAGAAAACACAAATTATGTACCTAAACCTCCATAGCATGTTCATCCCTCTGTCCATTCCAACTTAAAAGTAGTAGTCTGATGCAGAGTTGAAGATGGCTTTTTCAAAGGATTCATAACTGAAGTCCATTCATTTTCAATTTTAACAGCTTTTAGGTAATGCCACCAGCATTTCCTCCAGTAATATCTACAGCAGAGTAGATTCGCTTCTCTGTTCATCATTTTCTCAGGTAGGAACTGCAATTCAAGTGAAAAAAACAAAATTAACATTGTTTTTAGAAGGTCCAAGTTCAAGGTTTTTCATAAACTTCTCTTGTTTAACCCCCCCAAAAAAAAAACATATTATGCTGTGGTAGTAGATGAGAAGCAAAATTTAAAAAGTATGAGGACCTCGTTATTATTACACTACATGCATGCTATGTTACATGGACTCGGGGTATAAGTATTGGGTATGGGTAAGTATCCAAGCATCAAACCTTCATAAACCTAAGTTTTAGAATAGTGTAATATATATCCAAAAGTTGGATATGGGTACAAGGAAACGTCATTGACACATATTGCATATTGTATAATATTCTTAAAAAAGATCTGCAAATTATGTAGAAACGTATTTAAAATTAAATAAAATTTGGAAAAATATAGAATTTATATCTCTTATCCATGAAAGAGGCTTACAAGCAAATGTGAGGTTTTCATTTTCAAACATCGTAGAAAAAAGCGAGGATCTGAAAGTGTCTATATTCTCACATCCTTACCTATGCATGTAATGAAATTGGGAAAAGAGGACCTTGTTTTTGCACTGCAAATGTGTAATGAAATCTGGGAATGAACAACAATACCTTTAGGAATTCGCTGTTGGAGGGTGATACTACAGATAGATTCTCTGGGCGAGTTGTCCGTAACAAACTGTCAAGAAGATCTTTTAAACTTGTTGATGAATTAATTATTTCTAACTTGAGATCATAGAATGGAAGAAGTTGGATATCTCTCAATTCCTCACAAACAATCACATCCTTCAAATACCACGTCAATCAATGCAAACAAGGAAAAACACATGAGAAAGTTAATATATTAATAATAACTATAAAATACCAAAAGAATCCAAATAATTAATACCTTATCATGGCGTACAACCAATTTCAAACTTTCGGATTGATTAAACTTCCCCAGAGATTCCAGAAACTTATTTAACAAGTTAATGTTATGACCTTCAAAGGCATGTTTATTCTTCTCATCTTTTTCCATCATCGATTCAAAATAAAACTTGGCTTCCTGCAGATTCGGTTGCCCCATTGGAAAGATAGGCATTTGATAACCAGTGTACTCAAAAGATTGTAAATTTGGAGCATCAATAATGGCATATAGTTTTTTGCATCGTATAAGGGTTAGTCTCTTGAGTGTTTCACTAAAAATTATAATTCTCTCTAGGGTATGACATTCCTTCAAGACCAACTTCTCAAGGACCGGAAACTTAGAAATCTGATCCTGAAACAACTCACTTGTCATTTTGGCATCCTTCAATGTCAAACTTCTTAGATTTTTACACCTATCCAAGTTAATATTGCATGGTGTAGTCCTCTTCCCGCAGCACCAAAAAGTTTGAAGACTCGATACTTCAATCTCAACCCACTTGAGCCCATTGCACTCGTGTACCTCAAGCCTATTAAGTTTAATAAGAGTTGAAACATGAAGACGGTCCAACCCAGTGCAGAGTATCAATCTCAAATCCTCAATCCAGGGGCAGCGACGAATAAAACTCTGAATAATATTCATATCTATACGCACTTTCTTTATAGATAACTGCTTCAGATTAGGAAGGTTTATATTATTGTAATTAACCAACTTACACCCATATAACTTCAATGAAGTTAATGTTTCTGCAGCCAGTACAATCCGAGGCAAACTGTAACACCTCCTTTTCTTTATCCCAACATAAATTTCTAACTCTTCAACTTTTTTTGCAGTAGCAGCACATAACCAGCGGTCTATATGATGGGTCCATTTTGAATCAAAAGAAGTCAAGTGCAGCCTGAACTTCTTTATACAAACCAATTGCGCAATTCGGGTTGATAAGGAGTGTTCGATAAATTGTTTGAACTCTGCTTTTTGTGCTTTGAAACACTTTTGATCAAAATCAAACGTGAGGAAGGAAGTCCATATTCTTCTCCACTTCTTAGACAAGACACTAGTTCGAGCAACATCTTTGGGACAACGAAGGAAAGAGAGAATGTGATGGATAATGGGCTCAGGCAATTCTGAGATCCGATCAAAATTGCCAGTTCTTTCACCCCCGCCGTTAACATCTCTTATCTTTCGCTTTTTTTTAACCCTAAATCGATTCATTGCAATGTTTAAAACCTTTCTCTTTGGCTTCTTTAGCAAGGCCCAATTCATGGTATTTGAAACTTTTTTCTGTTTGCCAGTAGGATGCTTCCTGCCGAGAAGTTTTTGTTGTGAAACTCTCTTCCATAACATTTTTCAGAGACTTGGTACAAATCTGCATGCAAATACATGATATATATTATCATCATCACATATTACAGCAGGCAGCAATGGTACTTATTAAGGTGTGAATAATGATGAAAAATTTAGTACTCTAATACACATTTCACATATTTTTATACACTTCCAACATATTTTTACACATTTTTTAAATATTTTAATACACTTTTTACACTCCCATAAATAAATAAAACACGTTTTACACAAATATCAAGGTTACCATTTCCCTTTTGCCAATATTGCTTTTTTCTTCTGCATAATTTTTGGGTACACACAATAACCACAAACACAAAAAATTCCATATACACATTTCATGCATATACACACACACATTGCCAATGGTCTTGCTTATTAAGGTGTGAATAATGACAAAAATTTTAGTACTCTAATGTGGTTGCTTTGGTTGGAACGCAATAGGTGGATTTTCCAACCGGGGAGGGGGACTTTCTATGCCTATTTTGAAGAACCGGTTCTTGGTGTTTTGTATGGTTGGGTTTCTGGGAGAGTGTTTCCGGATTAATTTTTGTTGGTTGATTCTATAGATTCTTTGCATATTTAGTTTTGATTTGGCAAACATTGTATTGTTTGCATCATCTTGATCCCCCCCTCCCCAAATGCCTATTTTGTAGAACCGGTTCTTGGTGGTTTTGTATGGTTGGGTTTCTGGGAGAGTGTTTCCAGATTAATTTTTGTTGGTTGATTTTATAGATTCTTTGCATTTTTAGTTTTTGATTTGGCAAACGTTTCTATGTACTTTTACATATTTGATACATCTTCACATACTTATACACTCCCCCCCCCCCCCCCCCCTTTTTTTTTTTTTTTTCTTTTTTGAAATTGACAAAAAAATCTAAAATATTAAGGTTAGCATTTCCCTTTTGCGAATACAGCTTTTCTTCTGCACAATTTTTGGGTACGCACAAAATCCACAAAAACAAAAAATTCCATATATACACATACATCTACACAATAATTCAAAGGCTTGTAAATATAAAATTTCAGTCAAGAACACGAATTCATAACGATGAAGTAACCAAATAAACAAACTCAAACATCACATAAATATATATATATACGGGTTAAAATTGATATCTTTTACATTATAATACATAATTTACAATCAATTATGACTATATCAATCGTTTTCGAACCATCAATCAAGATTTGAAACCCAGAACAAAAATCAACAAAACAATGAAGATTATAAATTGATTTTCTGAATACCATGTAAGAGTGAAGAGTACCTTCGATTTTGTTGAGGACTGCGATATCGATCATCCGCGAGTCTTTCTAGGGTTTCTTGAAAAACCAAACAATGGTTTCAACCATTTTTTGTTTCGATATTTATAGTGTAAAAGTAAATTACATCAACGTCCCCTAAAGTTTAGATAAAATACATTGAACCCACAAGTTTGACATAACGTTGTCATACTTTTAGGGAAGAGTAATGATTCATCCCCTCTTTTCCCCCCACCCCCTTTGACCCCCTCTCTCTCTCATTTGTTACCTTTTCTTTTTTTTTTCTTTTTTTTCCTGCTCCTCCAATCACCCCCTGCCACGTGGCAAAAGGGGGTGAGGGGGTGACCCCCAAAAGGAGGTCCCAAGCATTATTCTTTAGGGAAAATGACACGTAGCTCTTTTTATGTTTTATCATTTTTTTTAATCTCAATTTGCCTCTTAATATTTTAAATTTTATTTTAAAACTAACTTTTGTCTAAAATTAGAATAAAAATACCATGTTGGTTGTTACATAACATAAAAAAATGTATTATCGTCAATGTAGCATTTTTTGATTTAATTTTAGACAAAAATTAGACATAAGAGTAAATTAAAAAAATTTACAACATGAAGGGTCAAAATAAAAAAATAATAAAACATAAAGGGACAAAATGTAATTTAGCTTATGTTTCATATTGAAATGTATATTTTATATTATTTATCTATATGTCTTTATAATGTATGCATTAATTACAATCATTGTAATATACTATTAAAGGTAGGGGTATTCAAAAAAAATTTTGTCAAAATGTAAGGTCTAGTTTTCCGAAGGTACAATTTGATTGTTGGTCTAAACAAATTAAGAACCGTTGATAATGGTTTGGTTTATGAACTAAAAACTCAAAAAATTGAAAACCGTTCCATGAAATTGGTATTTATCATTTTTTCGTATTCTATTCTTCAAACTTCATTTTATTCATCATATTTACAAAATATTTTGCTATCTATACAAAAATAGCGGTGTATAATTTTTGTCACTATTTATATAATTTTATACTTTTTATAATATCGGTATTTTATTTTTATAGTGATTACTATAGCTCCGTTTGGAAAGATGGTTTATGGGTTTTTTTTGGTTATTTTAACCACAAAAGATAAAATATGCTATTTTAGTTATAACAAACAAAACATCACATCCAAACTATAATCATTACACTCTTTTTTTACAAAAAAAAAGTCAAAAAAATTAAAAAGTTAAAAAATCATTCTCAACCAAACTTTTTAACCCAAGTTAAAATAATCAAAAAAATCAAAAAACGAAAAAGTCAACCCACTTTCCAAACAAAGCCATATAACATGAAGATTTTTTTTTTTTTACACTTTATAAATACTCTATAATTTGAAGAATATTCTAAAAAACTGAACTATGTTTATAAAATTTTTAGCATGCTCGTCTATGTATAATCAATTTTTATTGAACTAGATAGACAGGTATAGTGATGAATTGTCTAGCCTATAATTGTGGAATTGAATTAGAACCAAATTGTATTGTTTTAAAGATTTTGCAATTCAATTTTGTCCCTAAATTTTTGAAAATGTAAGGAACATTTTTGCTTTAAAATAAAATAAAATCAACCCATGAATAATATCCTAACTAAAAGAGAATACTAATGGATATAAATCAAAAAACATAGGAATGACTTATTTTTCCATAATGTGTTATTTATTTATGTTGCAAGAACTTCGGTATAATAGTGGCAAGCATCTCCAAGGCACTAGGCATATAATACTTGTTAGTTAAAATGCCTAGTGTGATTCACTTTTTTCAATTCCAACGCACTAGGCATATGATTAGGCATTTTGGCTCAACTCATATTCACTAGCTACATGTAGCTAGCCTTCAACGCTAGGCAAAATGTATTCAATCATTAGGATCATTTCCCTCCATCTTTGTTGTTGACGTGGCATTCTATAAAATTAATAGTATTTGGATTAATAGCTAAAATAAAGAGCATGGTTGGAGTAAAAACATAAAACAATTGATAGGCAAAATAAAATATATACTTTATAGTAATATTTAGATAGGTAAAATGCCTAGTACCGTTGGAGATGCTCTTAGGGATCGTCTTCTCGGCAAAAACTTCAAAGGTGGTGAAGAACAAAATCTGTGCTTTCATGCACATCCCTTCCATTCATGATGGAAAATATCTGGGGCTCCCCTCCTTTTGGGGTAGATCAAAATCTGAAGCTTTTGGTTTTTTAAAGGAGAAAGCTGTGAGCAAAATGCAATGATGGAAACATGTAAAATCTGTTGTGCAAGCTATACCCGCTTATGCAATGGCTTGATTTGCTTTTCCCAAGAAGTTTTGTGATAGTCTAAACTCCTATACGAGCAATTTTTGATGGGGAGGCGTTCCTTCCACCCGAAGCCTTCACTGGGCAAGCTGGGACAGTTTGGTGGTGGCTAAATCTAAGGGAGGGATGGGCTTCAGAGATTTCAAAGCTTTTAGCCTAGCCCTTCTTGCGAAACAGGCTTGGAGACTGTCACTCGACCGCATTCCTTTTGTGCTCAGTTGTTGAGAGGAGTCTACTACCCAGATTCGAATATCCTAGCAACATCTAGGGGTAGAAGCCCTTCTTGAGCTTGCTCCAGTATTCTTCAAGGTCGAGAGCTCCTCAGGAAAGGTTTACGATGGCAGGTCGGCAACGGTCACTCTCTTCGGTTTTGGGAAGATCAATGGGTACCACAATCTAGGAATTTCCGAGTTCACACGCCTAAACCCAGGGACTGTCAGGTGCACATGGTGGGTGATGTGATTCATCAATTCCGAAAGGAATGGAATATCCGGAAGTTACGAGCTTTGGTGGGAGAAGAAGAGTCCCAAGCTATCTCTTCTATACCAATTTCTTTGGCTGGCCAGGGAGACTCCCTTGTTTGGCACTACACGAAATTGGGTATCTATGAAGTTCGTAGCGGTTATCAGCTAGCCCTTGAGGATCACCCTTTCATGGGTAGCTCTGGCGCTTCGTCCTCGACCCAACCTCCTAAGCACTTCTGGAAATTAATTTGGGCACTCCATGTTCCACCAAAGATTCGCAATTTCTGGTGGCGGGTCTGTTGCAACAAGCTAGCCACCAAAGACAACCTTTATCGCCGTCGTTGTGCCACATCTCCATCCTGTCCTATCTGTGGGGCTGTCACGGAAACGATTGAACATCTACTTTTTCATTGCAGCTGGACCAGAGCAGTCTGGTTTGGGTCTGATCTAGGTTTCTTATCAAGCATTGGTGTCACCTCCTCTGCACGAGCCTGGACTGTATCTCTCTTTGAGAACTGCACTAATGATAAAGAAAGGAAAGACAGAGTAGACAGGGCCACAGTTGTGGGCTGGTTTATCTTGAAAGCTCGTAATGACTGGGTTTTCAATCATTCGCCAATAGAGCCCGCACAAGTGGTTCGGCAAGCAGCGTCCCTTTGGAGGGAAGTTTACTGCCATGGTGTTCAAGAAGAAGTCTCCCCCTCAACGAGCACTCAGTCCATTCAGTCCCACCCTTCCTAGCATCCGTCTTATCGAGGCTTTCTCAAGGCAAACTGTGATGCCAGCTTCACCTCAGATGGGAGGACAGCCTCCATTGCGGTTGTCTTACGAGATTGGAAGGGTACTTTAGTTGATGGCAGGGTCTGCTCAGTCCATACTTCTTCAGTCTTACAAAGCGAAGCCATGGCAGCTAGACTCGCGTGCATTCTCATTCAAGCCCTTGGTCTTTTGCACGTCCAAGTGGAAAGCAATAACAAATCAGTGATTGAGTTAAATACGACAGGGTTGGTTCCCCCATGGGACTGTCGAGTTTGCATTCTAGACATTCGCTCAATGGGATTGGGAACCTCTTTCTCTTTCTCTTGGACCCCTAGAGCCACAAATGGCGTTGCTCACTGGATTGCTTCCACTCATTTACAAGGTGCTCTACCTTTGGGATGGGCTAGCTCTCCCCCTTCTCCTATGGAGGATCTGTTAAGGTTTGATGTTTTGTAATTGCTTCAGATTTCGCCCGTTCAAAAAAAAAAAAAAAAAGAATGCTCATTTAATCTATAGTGGTACAACTTGTCATTCGTGACAACAGGCTAGATATATATATATTTATATGGGCAAACTTCATTTTATCCTCGTGTTATTTGAGCCGAGTGCGAATTACCTCATGACATTCGAAAATCACCACATAACTCCCATGTAAAACGCATTGTTAGCTTTTCTGTCTAAGATAGCAGAATGTGAAAATCACGCGCCTCTATAGAGAGCGAGTCAATTTTTACGACGAAAATACCTTTTTACCTCTTCAAATTTACAAAAGGATGTCATTCTTTTCCTATTTCTATTTTTCAACCATTAGCAACTGGTCATACAAACATATATACATTCATATATATATATACACAAACATCATTAGATATTTATTTTGCTGAAATCATATACATTCATATACATATATATCATTATATATATATATGTTTTTCTAGAATCATCATCTTCGCTCTTTTTTTTTTCAATAAGTTTTATCCATATATATATGATTTCATTCATATACATATATATCATTATATATATATATATATATATATCAAACCATCTGATGAAGATTGACACACATTTATAGATGCACGATTTTGACATACACATACATACAGATGCATAGTGAAGATTGAAAAAAAACTCTATATGCTCAAGTTTTATCCATATATATATATATATTTGTGTTATGTTTTAAAAAAAAAAATATTGATTTTATTTTTGCATTTGTTGTATGTATATATATATATACATATGATTGCTAATCATTGAACACCACATAAGATTGTTTATGTATATATGTACACATATAAGGTATATATGTATATATATGTAAAGTTTGGGCAGTGAATTGTGAAGAAGATGAAAATGATGAAATGAAGAGAGGGAGAAGAAGATGAAAATGATGGTATAATTGTCAATTTATAACTTCTGTTAACTGAACACATGAGGGTTATGTGGTGATTTTCGAATGTCAGGATAATCCACACCCGACTCAAACTACAGAAAGTAAAATGAAATTTGCCCTATATAAATTGTATTTGAAATCTTCATAGGCTACATATATAAATTACTAGCGGCCGCGCACACGCGATACGCGTGCAATTTAAATAAATAGGAATAAAAGAAAATAAAAATGAAATTAATATTATAATGTGTACTTAGCTTAAGTGGTATGAGTCCCTATTCTTAAACCCATGGTCATGGGTTCAAGTCTTGTCCATCTCTTTGTTTAACTTTTTTTTAAAAAATAAAAAATACTGCCACATGGCATGAGGAAAGTAAAGCTTCATGACACCATAAATTGTGTTCACTTTATAATAGTATAGATAGAAGATATTTGAAATTTTTAAATAATATGCACTGCACCACGGTCGTGGCAATCAAGGCAGTTAAATCGTATTTGAAATTTCCAAAAAATAGGCAGTGTACCGCGGTCATGGCAATCAAGGCTGTTAGTGGCAATCAAGGCGGTTTGAGAAGGTAAAATGTTGGTGTCATATACATGGTGTGAAGGTGATACCATTTGGAAAAGGATAAGCAAAACAATACCATTTGAAATTTGAACATTGCTAATCCTTGGGTTGGCAAGCATAATATTGTCTTAGAAGCAATCTGAACACAGCGAAATTTCACTAGAATGCTCATCAAGAAGAACAAAACACATATAATTCAAGACTTGGTAACATTCTTGTCATCAGATCAACTGACAACCAAGTATATATGTCACTGTAGCAATGTCAAAACATCAGGTACAATAATTTTCTTTGTTGTTGACGAACATTTAACACAGTTCTTGCAGATAAATTTGCCTGAAAAAACCTAAGTCCGAGCTATTATTTGTTACATTCAACAGTAACAGACCCTGAGAAATTTAGGGCCCATGTTGATTATCAAAACAATTCAAGAAAGAACGTCACAGTTCATCATGATGTTCTTCACTGATTGGGATTGTAGTCCTAGGTTGGAGTTCAAGAAGATATGAAGAGGCTAACGACGCATGAAGAGCAGCTCCGTAAGGAAGTGAATCTTCGTTGATTTTGAAGTAGGGTGAGTGGGCTGATGCAAGCTTTCCATTTGTTTCATTATTCATGCCAAGGAAGAAGAAGTATCCGGGTATCACCTCTTGGTAGAATGAAAAATCCTCTGAACCCATCAAGGGTTGCATGGTCTTGACGTTATGAATTCCGATCATATTCCCTGCAACTTTTTGAAAATGCTCATGCAAGCGTTTATCGTTTATGGTTGCAGGGAAGAAAGGTTTCTTGTCTGCAAGGAAATCAACGGTTGCGTTGCACCTTTGTACGGCGGCTTGTTTGGTTATTACCTGTTAGTGAAAAGAGTTAGCCCGTGTACTCCAATACAACAATTTCAGTAAAAAAAATTTGATGAATAATGTAACCTTTGGCTAATACTTAAAAGCCACCTTATTTTTTGTATTTTCTGAACACTTTTTTTCATTCCTGAATCAAAATTTTTAACTTTTTAGGTCTGCCTCGACTAGTCGATTCTAAAAATTAAAACAATTGAGTCAATTTTGAAAATGTTTACTAAAGATGAAAATAAGTCAAATTTTATCAAATAATAGCCTTAAAAAATTGGCTTTTTTTTTTGTCTTTTTTGAACTTTTTTCAAAAAAAATATTCAACAAATTATAATTTTTTTTCTAAGGATCGTACAGTCAAGATGGATCTAAAAAGTAAAGAAATTTAACATAATTTGAGAAAAAGTTTGGGGAATAATATAAATCAAAATCAAAAACCATTATATTACAAGTTGGACAGAAAGCATGTGGAAAGAAATAATCATACATTAGCATCCTAAGCTGTCCAACATAAGTTATTGAGTAATTATAGAACAGATATTTCTGACTAATATAAAATTATAGAACCATTTACTACAAAATTAATTACATTGCTTAATGAAAATTATGTGGAAAGTTCAAAAAATGTTCCAAGTTTTTCCGCAGTTCGTCGTAATATTTACTATAGTGCATAACTTAAATGCCATGTACCTCTTCAATTCGCTGTCTTAGTTGCATTAAGCTTTCCTTTGAGAAGGCTCGGAAGGTGCCCCCGATGGTGACAGAATCTGGAATAACGTTGAATGCACCACCGCCTTGGAATTTACCAACCGTTACTACCTGCAAGTATACATAATAGTTAAATCTTACAAAAGACATACAAACAATGGAAATAAAAATGTCATGTTTTTCCAAATAAAAAATCTTGGAGCATATCAGAACAAAGAACAAGCAAGTTTAGGTAGATTACGGAGCCTTGAACCATCTTGGAGATCGAAAACATTCAAGTTAGGTCACCTTATTACTACTATTTTCTTTTTTCATGCTGTGTTTGGATCAAGGATTTGAAGAGGGATTTGTAAAGGGGAAAATGAACAAAATTTTTTCCCTTCACAAATCTCTCCTCAAATCATTGATCCACACCCACCTTTAAAAAGCATTAAATTTCCAAGTTTCTAAAAGGAAGTTGAGCAGTCTTTTTCAGAAAGAATTCTTGATGATACCAAACTTTGAAGGTTATGTTCTAAAAGTATAACTACTTGTATAGGCAAGGGTTTACGGCTGCCTACATTGCAGGCTCCAGGATTGGCAAAACCCAAGTTGAATTTTATGTCTGCATTATATTTTAATCTTGAAAACTAACTAAAATTCCTGTAGGAAGAAAGAGAAGAAGTTCCTTTTAAACCTCGAGTTTCTAAGGGAGAAAGTCGCCAGCTAAATTCAACCCAATGTTGATATGTTTCATCCAACACCTATTCACAATCCAATTGACTTTTCACATTGTTGATGAATATACTGGTTATGATATTCGGCTGCCTATTGCAATCTTCCCAAGTGAACTGATGAAACTGTGAGTCTCAACAATTATCAAGCAAGACCATTGTTGGGGTAGTGTGGATCCCGATAAGTACTATGCACTAACCACTCAACAACGGATCCCGAATTTGGAGTAAAGAGCATTTTGGTATTTCTGCACTTCTATACCTGTTGCCTTAATTTATATGTATTTATTGTTGAGGGAGGTGGTTATCTTTGCAATCTCTTGTAATCTTTCTGATCATTGTGTTCTTCGTGTGTGCATGTGATTTATCTTTCTTGTGTATTTGTTCATTTTTGTGTTTTTTATTTTACCAATCCTGGTTAGGTGTTATGGGTTCCTAACAAACCTATCAAGAAAGTGCATAAGTGCATGTCATTTTACCCAACAAAGGTATCGTTTTCAAAGAAACAAACTCTAAAGACAGTGGCAGTATTCTCTATTTTGTTAGTCTGCCAATTATAGTTACAAGACTTGAAATTGACCATGTTCACTACTATAAATGTGCAAAACAAATTTTGCAGATAATTATTGCTCGATGTTCAGCTACAGCATTTTAAATTCTGCATAAAATTCGAAAGGGATAAAAATGTTGGTTGAAAATTGGAATCTACCTGAGAGTCCAATGGATCAGCTTCTCGTGAAACCAGATGCTGTAAGCTGACAATCACATTTGAAGCTGCTAAAATTGGGTCTATTGAGTGCTGAGGAATGGCTGCATGACCTCCCTTTCCACTTATTACAGCTTCGAAAAAGCCACTCCCAGCCAAAAGAGGTCCAGATTTGGAGGTGACTTCACCTATGGGTATGTCTGAACGGACGTGGAGCCCAAAGATAGCTTCAACATTCTCCAGTACTCCGGCTTCTACCATTTTCTTTGCCCCTCCACTTCCTTCCTCTGCTGGTTGGAAGACTAAAAGAACTGTCCCCTATTGTGAAAAAAAAAAGATAATTCAAGCGTCTACATGAGAAAAGATGAAAAAAAACAAAGCCCACATAAAAGAAAATAAAGATTAAGAGAGAGAGGAACTTGAAGCACAATTAAACTCTCTTACAACGATGCGCAATCATTGACACTCTGATTACTTTCAATTTATACAATCACAAGTTCACAACTAGATTTATCTATTTAGAGATGTTCAATAGGATTATTTATTTATTTTCAAATTTGTCACTGGTGACCAACATTGTACTGTGGCTTATAAAGATGCAAGGAGTCCTACGATTTTAAATGTATTATAATTAGGATATCGTGGAGATTGTATGTATCAGATATATTCAGATATCAGGAATTGCCAGCCACAACAAACCTGTCTGTATTCTTGTTTCTTTCCATCTTTTTTCACTGCATCACGCAGAATCAATGTTGTACACTTGTACAGAAGTACTAGCTTCTTCATTCAAGATTCATGTTTAGTTTTCTACAAGTTTTTGAAACAAAGAAAGCAATGATTATGTAAAATGTTTAGAATATATAGCATGGGATGATCTTCTAATGCAGGTCTGTCAAAGATAAAGAATTCTAGAAAGCATCCAGAGCGAGTGTGGAATTACAGCACTAGTATCAGTGGAGATTCAGCATTGCCTTCATCTAAATTTTTTTAGCATTTTCCTAAGAAGTTTATGGTCCTGCCTCTACAGAAAGAAACCAATGCAAAAACCAGTATCATAATAAGAATCATCAAAAGATTATAGTGAATAATACTTTTCAAGAAAGAATAACTGCATGGTTAATTACAAAACCCAGATTAGACATATAGAGCACTAGTACAATTAGTAATGAGGAAATCTCCAAAGTCATCCTTAGGGCTGTGTTTGGAGCATGAATTTGGGTAGGGGTTTGGAAAGGGAAAGGGAAAAAGAAAAGGAAAAGGAAAAGGTAGGTAAAATGTGAATGAAATATAACTACATTTTAGTAATTTCACACATCTTTTCCCTTTTGCTTTCAATTCATGCTCCAAACACAGCCTAATTCTCCTTCAAGATTCCCAGGGATTATGAAGCTGAACAAAAACTGAATCAGTAATTTTTACTTTTGGTGATTATCAAGCTTTGGTCCCTTTTCTGATCAAGATTATACGGGTCGCTTACTTAAACCTCCCTATTTGTCAGTACGAGTGGCTTGTCAGACTTGAACCTTCATTCTTATACTTGACTTTCCCATCTTTTACCATAGTACTGAACAACAATCCCTTGATAATTTTTACATATCCCTAATTTGAGAAAAATATTTGAGGGGAAAATAGCCTCTATTTCTCACTCTAAAATTTTACATCACTTATAATTAGGATAGAATATTGGTTACTGTGCATGTCAATTTCCGACCACACTACCAACTTTGTACTCAACTGGAGAACACCGGCAGAATAGGTTAAGCCCGAACGACCTGTCACAAAAAGAAAAGATTCCGGCGGTGGCTCGTCCACCCGGGGCATTCCGACAATCAAGTCAGTAAAATATCTCTCAAAGATAACCAATAGTGCTTAACTCACTACACAAAGCATAAAAGACATACCTTAGACCCATGGGGGTGCTTCCCTTTTATAGTCAACACAATCCTAGTCCCAATAGAAGCCTAACTTCAATAGACTCGGGATTACTGCTAATCTTGGACTCCCAGTAGGATTGGGATAAACTCTCTAAGAGTTTTATCTTTACCCAAACTGAAGTCCTCTCTCATTTTAGGACTCTTGTCCCTTATCTGCTTATCCCGGATTCCGGTATCTTCGCAGATAACCTCGGCCTAGCCGAGATGATCTCGGCGTCATGACCAGGACACGTGGCACCTCGGCTGGCACTTCGGTGACACCTCGACCACGTGTTGTCATTCAAAAATTATGTCCTCACAGTTACTTATAATTAGGATATAATATTGGGGGATTTACGTGTAGGTCCTAATAGGTGAACTTATTGTCCAATACGTCCTGTGATAATTAATAGTTTATTTCATCAAACATTATTTAAAAATATCACCAATTGTTAATTTTCAGCGACAGTTTGAAAATTTTGTTATAAAAAACGTCACTAATTATAAGTTTTAACTATAGTTTAAAAAAATCGTCACAAAAAAGTCACTAATTTTCAACTTTTAACGGCAATTTGAAGATTTTGTCACAGAAACATATCACTAATTTTAAGTTTTAGCGACAATTTATAAAAATTGTGACACAAAAAAGTCACTAATTGTCAATTTTTAGCGGCATATACAAAAAATCGTCACAAAATATTATTTTAGCAACGATTTTATTAAGACTAACTTTCTATAGGACTTAATAAGAATTAAGTCTAACTATTAGGATCTATTGGTAATTTACCCTTAATTTATATCCAAACACAAAATTCAAAACAATTAGTCTCCGGATAATTTGTCCTGGATTTCATAATACCATCTTATCCCCTTCCACAACAAAAGCGGCCTTACAGACCTTAAAATATAGAACAAAAGAGCCCCAAACTCAACATCAACAAAAGATAAACCACTACATCCTCATTCCATTACTTCAACAACACCCATTTAGATTCTTACAATAATCAATCATAAAATTTTGGCCATAGTAACCTTGTTAAAAAAAAAAAAAACCTAACTTACAATCAGGTGGAGCTTAGAGAATTTGCTCAAAACCCCTCATAATAAAACATTAATGCATTAAGAACAAGTACAAAAAAATTTCCTTGAAAAGTCCAATACATACTACTATTACTAAAATATTAAACTTTAAAATAATATAACTTTTGATTTAGATGTCGATTTCTAGCAAAATTAGTATTTTTAGAATCCTCTTATCAAGATCTATCAAATAAAATCCATGTTGACGATGAAATTCTTAAAAAAAATAGATAAAAAATTATTATCATCAAAATTGATGTAAACAGTAACATGTTACTCTGTCTCACAGTAATATGTTACTCTGACAATATTATCCAAGAAAAAAAAAGAGGATATTTTTCTTTGTCCTTACTCAATTATGTGCCTCCTCCGTAGAGGGTTTATGAAGTAAAAAAAATTGAGTTGTCCTTTTCATCAAATAAGGGTCCAATGGAGGGGTTTTGGCTAAATTTCCCTAAAAAATTCTACCTCACTAAACTCAACACCCATCCACTCCAGCTCCCAGTCTTGAATTTCCCTGAAAATCTACAATTCCAGGGAATGACAAACTCAAAAACCACTTATCCAATTTGCCACCAAAGTCTCCCTATCCACTTGTACAGAGAAGATCTAGAATTAAGGTAGATTCAACACACCATAAATCTTTTGAAAGTTGTTGTCTTTGAGAAAACCAGAAAGACAAATACTCATGGAAAAGTCATCCCTACCAACTCTGTTAGCCTTCCTAACAACTTCATAAGGCCCTCTTGCCTTTTTCAGTACTTAACCCCTCCATACTCAAGATCCACCAACATCCTACACAAAATCTCCCTCTCCACTGCATATCTCCTCAATCACTTCCCCACTAATGCACTAGTGCTTTATTTGAAAATCTTGTGCTTTTCAAATCTAAAATCCACCAAAGCCAATAGTAGAATAAATCAGCTAATACACAAAAATAAAATATAAAATTATCTTCGAAACCGTCACTCAAAAAGTGAATCCTTCATCAGTTTCAAAGATGATTAGAAAAGAATGAAAAGAATTATTTGGCTTATCCATGAATGAGGTAGAGGCCATGTATATATAATAGATTCATGATACAATTTAAGAAACGATATAAATAAGGAAACAATACTAAATCAGTGATTGACACAATCACAGATTATATACATAATACTAAAAACAAAAAGATCCTATGTACTCTAATTTCTATATTCAACACTCTTCCTCAAGCTGGTGTGAAGATATTCAACAATCGCAGCTTGCTAATGGATAAGTGGAAGAAGCCAGAAAAGACTCAACAGCTAGTCCAAATAAATGCTACTGAACAAATCTGGTAGTCTACTAAATAAAAAAGGCCAAAAAGTGTTTAATACATTAACATTACACCCTAGAAAAGGAAAATAACAGGGATTGAACTACCCTAGAAGAGCTGCCGAAGCATCTATGGCCAGGAAACACCCTGATCGATAGCCAACAAGACCCTGATCGGCATCAGAGGCCAGAGCTAATGCCGGGAGATAGTTTATGGTTGTGTCGGACCATTGTAGAAATTGGTTGGAACTAATGTCGGGATAGTTTAAGGCCATGCTGGACCACTGTAGGAACAAACCGAAATCAACGTCGAAACAGTTTAAAGGGGTCATGCTGGACTGATGTAGAGAACTGGAAGTTGAACCAGCAAGTGTGGCACACACATAACTTATGACGTGGTGCTGAACGATGATGGCAATAGATAATTGAGTGCGCTAAGGGGCGACTTATTAGAAAGTGCACCAAGGGGTGGCTTTGGTGGTGCACTAGAAGGGGCGGCTTTAGTTGTGCGCCAGAGAGGGAGGCATAGGTGGTGCGCTAATGGGGCCACTTGGGTTGTGCGCCAGAAGGGGCTGCTTAGGTGGTTCACATGGTATATCACCATACTCACCATAATATAGGTATAATATCCCCCTCATACTCAAATAGGTTTGAAGATAGAAACCTATTTGAGGTTGAAATAGAGGGAAAGACAAAATGGAACAAAAACACACAAAAAAATAGATTGCGAGTAAAAAAAATATGATAGAGATATTTGGGATAAGAATAAACTAGTGGATAGAGAAAGAGATCACCACGAAGTGATACTGAAAGAAAATATGACAGTGGAATTGGTTGAGGTCCGGCGGGCGGCAAAGGCAAGGCTGCCGCCTGCCAGTGAAGTAAAATTACTAGGTACTTAACCTAGTTCTGATACCAAAAAGAATGAAAAGAATTATTTGACTTACCCATAAATGAGATAGAGGCCATGTATATATAATAGATTCACAATATAATTTAGAATGGTGGTGCACTAGAAGGGGCGGCTTTAGTTGTGCGCCAGAGAGGGAGGCATAGGTGGTGCGCTAATGGGGCCACTTGGGTTGTGCGCCAGAAGGGGCTGCTTAGGTGGTTCACATGGTATATCACCATAGTCACCATAATATAGGTATAATATCCCCCTCATACTCAAATAGGTTTGAAGATAGAAACCTATTTGAGGTTGAAATAGAGGGAAAGACAAAATGGAACAGAAACACAAAAAAATAGATTGCGAGTAAAAAAAATATGATAGAGATATTTGGGATAGGAATAAACTAGTGGATAGAGAAAGAGATCACCACAAAGTGATACTGAAAGAAAATATGGCAGTGGAATTGGTTAAGGTCCGGCGGGCGGCAAAGACAAGGCTGCTGCCCGCCAGTGAAGTAAAATTACTAGGTACTTAACCTAGTTCTGATACCAAAAAGAATGAAAAGAATTATTTGGCTTACCCATAAATGAGATAGAGGCCATATATATATAATAGATTCACAATATAATTTAGAAAACGACATAAATAAAGAAACAATACTAAATTAGTGATTAACACAATCACAGATTATATACATAATACTAAAAATAAAAAGATTCTATGTATTCTAATTTTTGTATTCAACAATTAGCACCATCAGTTAAGGAATTAAAGACGAATGAAGGCAAATTAGACAAGGTACTCTATATGAGAGATCTTCTGATTGCCAGTCTACACTTCACACTGACACTACTGGATTGCTAAAACACCTAAACACACACTCATAAAAGAAACCCCCAAGTACCATGAAAACTACCAACTACATGCTAAGATAAGAATAGAGAAGATATGCTTTTATTTAGGTATGATGAGTAAGTGTCACAAAATGAACCTGTAAAAGGTCACGATGCTCTTGAAGAAGCTTTGCAGCACCGAGAAGCATTGCAACATGACCATCGTGCCCACATGCGTGCATCTTCCCAGGAATTTTACTCTTGTGCTCCCATTCCACCAATTCCTACAAAAATCACAACCTCATGAATACACTTCACAACACATATATCCTCATCTCCTTTTCCCTTTTCCTCCACTTAATGAATACACACAAGCAGAAATTTGTTGAAATATTTTAAAATATTCAAAGTGTTTTGGGGTTTTCAAAACTTTCCATCTTGTTCCTTTACAGGTTCACAATGCCTAAATTTACATAACAGCTATATATTACGCTATTATGTTCCCAAAATAGTGCCCCGACTTAGGGATGGAGCTATGCCATGACCAAAGGTGGCCATGGCTCCCCCCAAAGTTCTTCAAAATTACACTACTACTCATTAATTCTAAAATTATTTTGATATTATACATGAAAAGCCGTCTACTTCAAGATTAATTTTACAATGTAGATGGGATGATCCCTGCAAGTTTTTATTTTTAAAAAAAAATTCAACTATTCCTATATTTCAAAAGGGAAATTACAGGATAGTAAAAAAAAAAAATTTATTTATCAAAAGATGGGAGGTGCAATAAAATGACAGTCCAATTTAAGATATTAACTACATAACTCAAAAATTGTATGAAATAATTAAATAACTATTAGAAAATGACTGATACAGATTAACTTATTATTTTTAAAAATTTCTCATGTAAGAAATTTCTCATGTAAGAAATTTATTTTATCATTTTTTTATACTTAGTTTGTCTCTAAGGTTACCTAGGTGTCATGAGTTCAAACCACAGTAACAGTCTCTCCACAAATTCTGTAACATTGAGAAATTAATTTTATCATTTTTTTTACACTTAGCTTATCCCTAAGGCTACCTAGGCATTATGAGTTCTTCACACCACAAAAACAATCTTTCCACATATTCTATAACATTGAGAACTTTGTGTATGGGACTCTTTTCAACACTTACTTCAGCCCCCCTTGAATAAATTTTCTAACTCCGTCTCTACCCCCACTGCCACATATTAAGCTTTTAAGTCCTCAAAGTGCACTATCCAAGAAGTCAAGAACATCATACTTGAATTACTAGTTAACAAAATTATATCATTTAATGTAGGGGTGCAACTCGAACGTGCTCAACCCAAGCAACCCGTGCCCAGCCCAAGTTTTTTAAGGGCTTGGACAACAATATTTTGTAATGTTGATGGGGCTAGGCAAATTTTTGATGCCCGAATTGCAATTTGGGCTAGGCCTGGACAGAGGCTGTGTGCAACCTGAGCAACCCGAACCCAAGTTGCATTTTATATATTATAAAAATTATATAATATATGTATAATTGTGGGCATGTCTCCTTCATTTTGCCTTTCAACCTCATTTGCTTCAGAGGTTATAAATGGAATTTTGTTTTAACCACGTGGGGTAGCCTTTAAGGCTGTGCAGAATACTGCCTAATCTGCTAAAACCACACGGATCCGCACCGCTCTATCCACTAATCGCGGTTTAAGCTTTAAAATTTATAATCCGACTTCGAAACCACTCTGCTCCGCTATAATTAATACATATATATTTTTTAACCTATAATAAAATATCAAAGTAAAAATGAGTGTGAGAGAGATTTAAGATGTGAAATTTATTAAAAATTAATAGTTATATATATGAAAAATATTATGTAAAATTAATTTGTGTTATATATATGAAAAATATTATGCAAATTAGTGTAATATATTATCCAAAGGCTTGATAATTGGTTAGAATATTGATCAATCCTCCAATCCGCCCAAAATCGCTCAAACCGCAATTTGTCAAATCCACTAATCCGCCATTCAGTTTATAATTTTACTCTCAAACTGCCCAAATCACACCACGCAAACCCCTAACTGCCCCTCTTTGCTTTCACTTTGTCTTCTCTTGGATAGAGAGACCACCCCCTTTTCCTCATTACTGTCATTTCCCTTTCTCTCTCTCTTTGATCACCGTTAAAGTTCAAGCTTTGAGCTTCAGCCACATGATCCCTCATTCCTCCTGAGATTTACGAACAAGATCATGAGGCATCCGATGTATCCTTTTGTAGATTTAATTTGTATTTTTTTTTCCTTCCCCCCGCCCCCCGCGCGCGCGCGGGAAAGAGAGTGTTGAGTTGGGTTCCATACTATATCCCTCAGCTTCTCTCTCTAAAACTCTTGATAAAGTTGTCTTCTAGGCTTGTTTGGTTGGATTTACAAGTAAACACTATAAAAAAAAGATCATTTTTATAAAGTAATGGTTTACTTACAGATAGTTTGGGCAAATTTTAATGTAGGTATGATTTAATTTTTTAATGGATTGTTTAGAAATTTCCTTCTTTTATAATCTAATTCTATTTGGATGTGATGAAGATGAATTATTTTTTTTATTTATTTAGTACATGATTGTTATTGAATCACTCCCAATCTGTTTTTTTTTTTTTTTTGGTTATTTATCTATTCAATTAGGAAATTTTCGGCTAGCCCAAGTTCAAATTATGTAGCTCGATCCGAGCTTGGGCAGCCAAATTGGAGTTGATGGTCAAGCTTGGGCGGGCTTACAAACACAATTCGGGCTGGGCCTAGGCAACCTTCCAACCCGAGCCAACCTGCCCAAGTTGCACACCTAATTTAATGTACCATTAACACTCAGTTTGTTTTGGCAAAAAATATTTTCCCAGGGAAACCTTTTTCTGGAAAATGTTTTCCAAAGAGAACAAAATATTTTGCTATGTTTGCTTGCGATCACACAGCTAAATTGGGGGAGGTGGCAACGGGCGACAGTAGTGTGGTGGCATTGGTAAAACATTTTGTTCTCTGTTGACATGGAAAATGTTTAGGTTGAATTTCCTTCCCATTGTATCAAATGCCAAAAAATGCAGAAAATATTTTCTGATGAAACAAACAAGAGTAACATAAAAAATAGCATTTACACAGTAAGAAAAATCCAGGAAAAAAGAAGAAGAAATTACTTAAATTTGGGAAGAAAATAGCATTTACACAGTAAGACGGAAAAAAAAAAATTAAAAAAATACCCAGAAAATAGAAATTTGAACTGTTGAAAACATGCCTCTCCCTAGATTTGATACAGATTTGATGAAATGGTTGGAGAGTACACTTCTAACCCATTTTTTTCATCAAAAATTTCCATCAAATTTGAATTTGATGAAAAAATTGATGAATTAAAGATGCTCTTAACTCCCCAAAATAGTGGCCCCAAAATGATTGGAGCACACTTATAGTCATTTTTTCATCAAATTTGAATTTGATGACAAAATTGATGGAAGGATTGAAGATATGCTTCTAACTCCGCAAAATAGTACCCCCACTGCCTAAATCTGCATAACAACTACATATTAAGCTATCGAGTCCTCAAAGTACACAATCCAAGCAGTCAACATCAACACTTAAATTACCAGTAAACAAAATTACACCATTAAAAATACCTTTAACCAAAAAAAAAAAAAAAAGCCATTAAAATAAATATGAAAAAAAAATACTAAAATTTGGGAAGAAACCTGCATAGCCAGAGCATCCATGTCGGCCCGTATCGCAACGAAAGGGGGCTCGCCGGAGCCAATGAATCCAACAACGCCAGTGACAGCAATTGGGTGTTTGTAAAAAATACCCATCTTATCCAATTCATCTCTGATAAGCTTACTTGTCTCAAATTCCTCATAACCCAGTTCAGGATTCTCGTGTATCTTCCTCCTAATACTCACCATCCAATCAAAAACATCTTTTCTCTTGGCGTAATCGAGAAAGCTTTGGGTAATTTCTGAGAGCCCTTTTGAACTCAAAGAAGAAGAAGAAGAAGAAGAAGAAGAAGAAGAAGAACTGGGTATTGGGCAAAACAGTAGAGAGATGAGAATGAAGAAGAGACCGTTGAAGAGAGGACCCATGTTTTGCTCTGTAACTGAAAGTTGGAATGATTTGATTGCAGGGAAGAAAGAGTGGAATTGGGGTTTTTTTTTGTAGAAAAAAAAAAAGCTAGAAACGGAGTCGTTGGGTTGATCATCTTTAGCTTATTTTGACAATTCATTTTTTTTATTATTTTTTTAGCCTTTTTTTTTTTTTTACAAAATTGTGTAAAAAAATAAAGAGGTAATGTTATTTTAAAAAATTAAAAAACTGGCTTAGTTGGTTATTTGATTTTTTTGATTATTTTAATTAGATTAAAATAGTTGTATTTGAGAAGTTTAGTCGGTTTCGTTTGGAAAGTGTGTTGATTTTTTAATTTTTTGACTTTTTTTTACTATTTTTGCCTGGGCTAAAAAACTTGGTTTGAGAAGGATTTTTTGACTTTTTAAACTTTTTTTGTGAGAGAATAGTGTAATGATTATGGATTGGATGTGATGTTTTGTTTGTTGTGGCTAAAATAGTCTATTTTGCCTTTTATGACTATTTTAGCCAAAAAAGTCTAAAAAACCTCTTCCCAGACAGAGGCTTAGTTTTTTTTTTTTTATAATTAATTTGATGATTGTGAGAGAAAAAATGAAATAATTATGAATTGAATGTGACATTTATTTTATTAACTATTTTAATCTATTTTATCTTTTAGTGAGCTAAAACCCTCTTCCCAAACACCTTATTGCCTTTGAGTTGGAAAAAAAAATAAAAAAATTACCATTTATTTATTAAACTTCAAAAAGTAATAATAATAAATTTTAAGGAAATTTTAATATACACCCCCTTAAAAAATACGTATCATATGTACTTTAAGTTATGATTAATTTTTTTGTTTAGTTATGATATTTTTTTAATTAGGATAAACTACTAATATGTCATAATATTTAGATTTAATTCATATCAAATCCTATTAAAAATAAATCATAGTAAAATCATTGTTAAAAAATATTTTTTTTGTGACAATTTTTTACATATATCGCTAAAATTTGACAATTAGTAACTTTTTGTCACGATTTTCATAAACTATCGCTAAAACTTACAATTAGCGATGTTTTCCTGTGATAAATTTTTCAAATTGTCATTGAAAGTTATAAATTAGTATTTTTTTTTTTGTGACGATTTTTTTTAACTAACTCTAAAATCTATAATTAGCGATTTTTTTGTAACAAAATTTTTAAAGTGTCGCTGAAAATTAATAATTAGTAATTTTTTTTAATAGTATTTAATAAAAATATTATTAATTATCATAAAACTTATTAGATAATAAGTCCATTTATTAAGACCTACACGTAAATTCCCTTTTTTTTTTCTTAATAGTGTTTGATAAAAATACCATTAATTATCACTGAATCTATTAGATAATACGTCCATCTATTAAGACCTACACGTAAGTACCTCTACTACTTATTTCTAAAATAAAAAATATATATTATATAAATAAGGAGAAACTCTATTATACATACCCCTAACATAGGCACCCCTAAGCTATGCCATTTTTTTTAGTTATGACTCATGAGATTTTTTATTATGCCTTATGTGTTATTTGGTTATGATTTTTTTTTTTAATTCTGACTCAGAAAGTATGAAATTTTGTCATTTTTTTTTAGTTAAAAGGTACATACGGTACACATCCTTTGAAATGTGTGCATCATAATCTTTTCCATACATAACGGATATTTATTCATAAATCCCTATTCACCTATTTATGTTTTACTTAATTCAAATTATTTTTTTATATTTCAATAAGTTCTATGGGTGATATAATTACCAAAATACTTTTAATAATAATAGGGTGAAACGCTCATTAATATTCATATTGATAATGTGAATATAGTGCGAATATTTTGTAATGTGAAAATTCACACTATCAAATATGAAAGTTTACATCACAAAATTACTAAGGGTTCAAAAAATATTTGTAAAAATAAAATTATCTATAAAATATCTTAAATATGAGTATTAAGATTTGATAAACCAAATGTCCACATAATAAAATTTATTGAAATAAAATAATATATTATGAACTAATTAAAATAAAAACACTTAAAAGAATATTTCTTAATAAATTATTTTATTTTATTTTATAGTATCCCAAAAATTACTTAATCCATTAACCTACATGACCCAAATCACTTCGCACAGTTTGGAAAGGTGAGCATATATGCAATTTAAATATTGGATAAATTATATTTTATTATAGTATTACTTAATATTACTTTACACCACTTAATTAAAAAATGCTAAATAAAAATATTATTTGTAAATCCTTCATAATAAACATCTTTTATTTCTCAGAATAACTCTCTATTCAATTTATTCCAATCAAATTCAATCATTTTCTCATCTATCCATCTTTTATTTCTCAGAATAACTCTCTATTCAATTTATTCCAATCAAATTCAATCATTTTCTCATCTATCCATCTTTTATTTCTCAGAATAACTCTCTATTCAATTTATTCCAATCAAATTCAATCATTTTCTCATCTATCCATCTTTTATTTCTCAGAATAACTCTCTATTCAATTTATTCCAATCAAATTCAATCATTTTCTCATCTATCCATCTTTTATTTCTCAGAATAACTCTCTATTCAATTTATTCCAATCAAATTCAATCATTTTCTTATCTATCCATCTTTTATTTCTCAGAATAACTCTCTATTCAATTTATTCCAATCAAATTCAATCATTTTCTTATCTATCCATCTTTTATTTCTCAGAATAACTCTCTATTCAATTTATTCCAATCAAATTCAATCATTTTCTTATCTATCCATCTTTTATTTCTCAGAATAACTCTCTATTCAATTTATTCCAATCAAATTCAATCATTTTCTTATCTATCCATCTTTTATTTCTCAGAATAACTCTCTATTCAATTTATTCCAATCAAATTCAATCATTTTCTTATCTATCCATCTTTTATTTCTCAGAATAACTCTCTATTCAATTTATTCCAATCAAATTCAATCATTTTCTCATCTATCCATCTTTTATTTGTCAGAATAACTCATCTTCTCCATTGTTACATTTTGCAAGTTTGATGATCTGGAAAAATCATTACAAGGTCAGTGTAATATTATTTCTTATTTTATATGCATTTTTTTTAGTGTTTATTACTTTTGTATGTATATATATATATATTGCCAATATTTTTCAGTTTATCTACATATCTTTTCATCTTCTCCATTATTACATTTAATCATTCTCTCATCTACCTATCTTTTTTCAAAATAACTCCTCTTCTCGATTGTTATATTTTACAAGTTTGATGATCTGTAAAAATCATTACAAGGTCAGTGTAATATTATTTCTTATTTTATATGTATTTTTTTAGTGTTTGTTACTTTGTGTGTATATATTTCTCTTTTTTAATATTTTTCAATTCATCTACACATCTTTTCATATTCTCCATTTTTATGCTCCTAATATTATTTCTTATTTTATATGCATTTTTTTAGTGTTTATTACTTTTGTATGTATATATATATATATATATTGCCAATATTTTTTAGTTTATCTACATATCTTTTCATCTTCTCCATTATTACATTCAATTATTCTCTTATCTACCTATCTTTTCTCAAAATAACTCATCTTTTCGATTGTTAAATTTTGCAAGTTTGATGATCTGTGAAAATTATTATAAGGTCAGTGCAATATTATTTTTTACTTTATATGTATTTTTTTAGTGTTTGTTACTTTGTGTGCATATATATTGTTTCCAATATTTTTCAATTCATCTACACATCTTTTCATTTTCTCCATTTTTATGATCCTAATATTATTTCCTACTTTATATGTATTTTTCCAATGTCTATTACTTTTATGTGTGTATATTTTTTTCCTAATATTTTTCAATTCATTTACACATCTTTTCATCATCTTCATTATTACATTTTGCATGATTTGGGCTTGCCTTTTTTAAAAAAAAAAAAAAAATTATGAATTGTGTTTATTTTTCAATTTAATCAGATTTGAAACTCATCAAATCTTGAATTTAATTTTTTTTATTTCTATTTTATCTCATATCTATCACACCATCACACCCATTAATAGTTTCAGGTAAACTCTCGAAATCAAGAAGATCAGCTATGCATAGAGTTAATCTCACATTTGCTCCTTCAAGCTCTCTCAATCATCTACAATCAATATACATCCAGTTAAATACACACACAAAAAACAGCTTCAAAACCTTAAACACAATTTCTCAATTTTAAAATTTTTAAAAATAAAAAATATATTTGGCTTAAAGTGATAGGTACATCTAACAATGTTTAATTTTAAAATTTTAAAATGTTTAAATTATATCTAAACATACCTAATTTAAATTTTTGAATTTTTTTTAATAATACTAAAAAAAATGGTTCAAATCTATTAGTGTATTATCTAAATTTTGAATTAACCCACATAGCATAATTTTACTGGATTTAACATTTAAATTTTAAAATTAACTAAAATGTTTAATTATATGATTAGAGGAATTCCAATACTTTATTTTTCATTTTTCATTTTTTTTTATTTTTGCAAAATTTAATGCTAAGCGTTGATTTTTTATTGGCTATCATGATTTTATCCAAAGTTCTTTTTGAAGGTCATAATGATAACAATTGACTATCATCAATTTTAAAATTTTCTATCAATGTTTTTTTTTTTTTTTTTTTGAAAAAATCATCATCAAGCATGCAATTTAAAAATTAAATATATTTTATTCTATCACAACTTTATTAAAAAAGTAAATTTATTTTGCTACTATTCAATAAAATATATATGCCTTTATTTTGATATAACAAACAAAATTAAATTATCTTTTACTCATACGTAATCTCTCATAAATATTTTATCTTTTTAAAATTTTGATTATCAATAATCGAATTCCCCGAATTCCCACATTTCTCTCTTCTTTTTTTTGTAGGATGTTTATTTTACTTTTATCTTTACTTTTCAAATTAGATTTGATATCTATCTTCTTACCTATGTATATATCTATACTATATATATAAACAAATATAGTGTGTTCTCTAAAATTTTTAAAGTCTTTATACTCAATTCTTAAGCAGAGTTAAGATTCTATTTCCTACATGTTGCTCTCTCAAAGTTATGTTTTCAATTTTTCATCCTTATTTTACTCAAATAAGAAATATATTTTTTCTCTTACTATTGTTTTTATTTTAAATTTTTAACTTTTAAAATCTTTTTATTATCGAAGACTCCTTATCTCTTTTTATTGATTTTTTATTTATCTTATTCTTCTCCAATATTTTTATTTTTCTTTATTTCTTATTTCTTCCTTTTTAATTTTTTTTTTTTGTATCCCCAATCCTATCATTATCTCCAACTTCATTTTTATTATATTTTTCGTATGATCATTTTTTAAATTTATTTTAATCTCTAATCTAATAATTATCTTCAAATTCATTTCTATCTTATTTTTCAAATGCTTCACACTTTAGTTGTATATTTTAACATGCCATCGAGTTTTTTTAGTGTTTGCATATTGGGTATAAAGTTTTGTTCAAACTCTACGTTTAAGATTCAAGTTACATTCAACCATCGACAACGTTATAATTGGTTAGGCAATTGTAGGATTTTAGGGTTTTGATAAATTTTATTCTCTTTGTATACCTATATGTATATGTAGTGGGGGCATTTTTTTTTATTGTTTTCTTTAAAGGGGCCTTTGAACATTTTTACATTATTTGTAGTAGTATTCATTTTTACATTTTTATATTATTTGTAATGGTATCCACTTTTACATTATTTGTTTTTAAAGCTAGAATAATGTTCGATAGAAATATAGTTCATGATGCTAAATGACCTACTTGGACTAAGATAATTTTATAATCAATGTTTCAAATGACAAATTGATGAAAAAAATGAATGTATGAACTTAGGTATTAGATAGTTATCATATTCAAAATATTTGTTAGTTATAACTCCCTATTATATTTTAAATTTATAAGAATTTTATATTTTATAATACAAAAATGAGTATAATAAATTATTTAACTTATACATTCCCAATTTCCGTGCATAGCACGGGTTACCGCTAGTAATTGTGAATTGAATGTGACATTTATTTTATTAACTATTTTAATCTATTTTATCTTTTAGTTAGCTAAAACCCTCTTCCCAAACACCTCATTGCCTTTGAGTTGGAAAAAAAAAATAAAAAAATTACCATTTATTTATTAAACTTCAAAAAGCAATAATAATAAATTTTAAGGAAATTTTAATATACACACCCTTAAAAAATACGTATCATATGTACTTTAAGTTATGATTAATTTTTTTGTTTAGTTATGATATTATTTTAATTAGGATAAACTACTAATATGTCCTAATATTTAGATTTAATTCATATCAAATCCTATTAAAAATAAATCATAGTAAAATCATTGTTAAAAATATTTTTTTTGTGACAATTTTTTACATATATCACTAAAAATTGACAATCAGTAACTTTTTGTCACGATTTTCATAAACTATCGCTAAAACTTACAATTAGTGACGTTTTTCTGTGATAAATTTTTCAAACTGTCATTGAAAGTTATAAATTAGTATTTTTTTTTGTGATGATTTTTTTAAACTGACTCTAAAACCTATAATTAGCGATTTTTTTGTGACAAAATTTTTAAAGTGTCGCTGAAAATTAACAATTAGTAACTTTTTTTAATAGTATTTAATGAAAAATATTATTAATTATCATAGAACTTATTAGATAATAAGTCCATTTATTAAGACCTACATGTAAATTCCCTTTTAATTATGACTCCTGATTTATTTAATTATATCTCATATTGTGTTTAGTTATAATATTTTATTTTAATTATGACTAAAAAAATTAAAGTTATATTATTTTTATTTTAAATTATAAGGTGCATACGATCCATCCTTTTGAAAGGTGCCCTTATGTTTTCCAAAGAGCCTGTTTGGGAAGGAGATCTCAGGCTATTAGCCACATGTGGACAAAAGAGGCTTTTCTAGCCACATGCGGACAAAAACTGAAAATGGCCTTGGCAACAACCAATGCCAAAGTAGATTTATGAAACTACCCCATGAAAGAGGGGCATGCGTTAGCACCCACAAAAAAGTTTAAAAAAAAAAAATAAACATTTTCCCAAAAAACACCTTCTTTCAGAAAAAACAAAGAAAGTTGAAAAGAAAAAAATTATTTTTTTTTTTGTTTTTTGTTAAAATATTTTGTAAAAATAAATTCAAACTCTATTTTATAAAAAAAAATTCAAACTCTATTTTATAAAAATAGTTTTAAATATTTTAATTTTTCTGTTATGTATTTGGTTATGATTTCAGTGTAGAGTTCTGAAAGTAGTATGGAGTTTTAAGTTATGTGTTTGGTTATGAGTTTTAAAAATAATTTATTAATTGAGTTTTATTTTATGTGTTTGGTTACGATTTGAGTGTAGAGTTGTTTTTAAATTTAAAATATTAACATTTTAAATTATTTAAATTTTTTGAATATTTAAATTATTTAAATACGATTTAATTTTTTTGAATATTTATTTTAATTTTTTACTTATTAAATTTTTTAGATTATTTACATTATTTAAATATTTAAAATAAAATTAAAAGTAAATTTAAAATTAAATTAAAATTAAAATTAAATTTAAATTAAAATTAAATTATTTAAAGTACACAGGACAATAAAATAAAACCTCACTTTTTATCACGTCTTTCACAGAAAATGAAAAAAAAATTAATTTTAAAAATCAAAATAGAAAAACACATGAAAAAACAGACATCATTTTTTATCATGTGCCACGACAATATATGATTTTTGACATCATTTTAAATAAATGACATGACAAAACGTTTTTCCAAAAAACCAAACAAAGTAAAAAAATAAAGAATAAAAAATTAAAAACATAAAATAGCAGTTGCCACATAATTTAAAAATAATGAAAACACATGAAAAACCATTTTTGAAAACAAAAAATAAATTAATGTATACAAATAAAAAAAAAAATTGTAAAGCGTAAATGAAAAAAAAAAACCACAAAAATAAGTCACATCACACAAAAAAAAAACAAAAATAAGTCTCATCACACAAAAAAAAAATGTCAGACAAATTAATGTATACAAATAATTTTTTTTTATAGAAACGTAAATTAAAAAAAAAAGAACGACAAAAATACGTATCATCCAAAAAAAAAAGAAAAAAAAACCCCAAAAAAAGAAATTAGCATTTGCCACGTAATAAATTAATGTATAAATAAATAAATTAATTAATGTGTACAAATAAAAAAATGACAAAAACGTAAATTAAAAAAAAACTCATCCAAAAATACGCCTCATTCAAAAACATTTCAAAAAATAAAAATAAAAATAAAAACTTAAATTACCATTCGCCACGTAATTTACAAATAAATAAAACACATGAAAACTCATTTTTGAAAAATAAAAGAAGTTATTGTATACCAATAAAAATAAATGAGGGAAAAACCTAAATTAAATAACAAGAACTAATTAATGTATAAAAAAATAAAAATGACAAAAACATAAATTTCTTTAAAAAAAAAAAAAGAAAACATCAAAATCGGCGAAATCCAAACCCAAAATAAAAAAAAGAAAAAAAAAATTATCCAAATTCGGTCCTCCACGGAGGCTGGCTTGGAGGACCACTTTCATTGCCTCACAGGTAAAAGTTAAACATGAAGGGCAGTTTGGTAATTTAACAGTAAGACACATCATCAAAAAGTAAAAAAGCTAAAAAAATCAAAAAGTCCTTCCCAAATCAGGCTTTTTAGCCCCAGGCTAAAATAGCAAAAAAAGTCAAAAAGCTAAAAAGCCAACCCACTTCCCAAACGGAGGCAAAATATTGTTATTCCCTCAATAAAAATCCTCAAAATTTACCGAATATAGAATGGGAACATTTGGATGGAAAAAAAATTATTAGATTTTTGATGGAAATTATCTTTTTATAGAAAAATAACAAATCAGTTGAGGGTTGATTTTTATTATTTTAGATTAATGACAAAATTTATAAATTTTAATTATTAAATTTTTTTATGTGTATGTAATTATTTTTTAAAAGTTCATCTTATTTATAATTTCTTTTTTAAATGTTTGAGATCCTCATAAATTTTTAACAATTTAACTCACAATAATATGATTTGACAAGTGTCAGTTTTTTATTAGTTACACACTCAATGAGACGAGACTCACTACACTTATTACATCATTGTGAATATATTTGTACATACAAAATATGAATCTCTACTATGGTTGTTTCTCTTCTTTTTTAAAATTTTTTTTTATTTCCTATTTACTTTTAATAATGATGAGTTTTTAATATCATGGTACTGATGAGTCAACTCATTGGACTTATTTGACTAAAAAAAATTGATTAATCAGCTTTTTGGTTAAAAAATTAATAAGTTTTGAGGAGATGGTTATAATCAATTTTTTAGTTAAAAGTTGATTATAATCAGCTTTTTATGAGAGATGGAAGTGAGTTATAATCTGGTAAGTGGGCTAATGGTGTCTAGTTATAATTTTTAATTATACCGTATTTCATTTTCACAACTTGTTTAATCTCAAAAAGTAAGATTTTCTTAAAGTATATAATTTGTTACCTTTTTTTTATACGGATTTGAAACTCTAAAATAAAGATGAACAAAATAATTACATTTTTTTTTATCTTAATTATATCTTTGAGGGAAATTTAAATTTTTTGTTTTTTATAAATCGTGAAAAGTTACCCCAAACAAATTTATAATTTAATTTAGATATTTTAATTTATAACTATAAAAATTAATTTACAAGTGATGCCGAAGACGACCAATATGTGTTACTCTCAAGGGTCATTTTAAAATACACACTTTTAAAAGGGTGTACTTTATATAATAGTTATGATATTTTTTTTTATTTGACAGGTTATAATATTTGTAAGTCTATTTTGAGACGTATGTTAAAAGTTGACTTGTACAAAAAAAAAGTAGAGAAATGATGTGACATAAAAAAAGTCAGAAAGTTAAAAAATTAGGCTGTGTTTGGTTGTGCTTTTGAAACGTGATTCTACACCTGTGTTTCAGTATGATGTTTGTTTAGGATTTTGTAATCACGTTTCAAAAGCTCTGCTGAGAGCTCTGTACCAAATCTGTCTCAGCCGCTCTTTTGCTCTGTTTTTTTTTTCAAAATTTTTGCTAAGGGGACGTCCGGCCGGTCGTCCGGCCGGCTGTCCAGAACAGTAATTTTTTTTTTTTTTTTTTTTGCAATTGATTTATATAATCGGAAAAAATATTTTCTGAAATTTTTTTAATTTTTTATGTGCTTTAAAATAATTTTGAATTGTATGTTTAGTTATGAGTTGTAAATTTTTGTATCACATATCAAATGTCACATCAATAATTCCCCACTCAAATCAAACCTCTTTTCCAAAACTATTTTCAAAACTCTTTACCAAACAAATTTTCTACACTCAAATCATAACTCCACAACACACAAACTCAAAATACAACTCATACTCTCAAATCACATTTACAAAACTCTACCAAACGCTACCTTAGTTTTTAACTGTGTTGCCAACATAGGTCATAGCGTTAATTAACACAAATATCATAACTAAATCATTTTTAATTATAACTAAAAAAAAATATAATAAGTCATAACTAAACACTACATCTAAATATCCTTTGATCATAACTAAAATAAGATATCATAATTAAAATTAAAAAAAAAATCATAATTGAGGTATATAGTACACATCCAAAATGAGATCTATTAATATAATTTTTCCACTAATAATTTTTTTCATTAATAATTAATTTAAAATATTATTATATATTCGGTTGTCTTTGTGCAAAAGTAGTGGGTGTTTAGCTTCACCAAGGATCCTCTAGAGTAAAATTTTTCTAAAGTTTTCTAGAGTGCTACATTGTATGGTTGAGATTTACTGACAAGTCACATCAGAAAAATTGATGTGACTTGCCAGTAAATCTCAACCACACAGTGTAGCACTCTAGGAAACTTTAGAGAAAAATCACTCTAGAGGATCCTTGCTCGTTTAGCTTTATGGCGGCATCTCTTGTTTGTAACAACCTTTTTTTATTACCAAAAAAAATATCTATAACATTCAGCACGTGCTTAATTTTATTTATTTGTTTTTTGGGATAAGAGCACGTGCTTAAATTAAATTCAAACTTTGTTGCTTTGCTATGAGTTGGAGTGGACGAAAGCCCAATTTGGGTGCCCTAGAACGCCAACTGAAATTTGTTCTCCTTTGAAAGATACATTTCAAGCGTCGGCCTCATTGTCCTTAAAAATAGATTGTGCATGACTCCTTGACTCCTATTTCCAAGCAAAGGATAAAAATTATTGAACGCCTCAATTTTTTTAGGCCATTTCAAATTAATATTTAAATTTTGTTGCATATTCTCAATAATTTCATCCCTACCCTTGTATGCTCTAGCCACCCCACTCATTTTTTCTGTGAATAATATTAGGGATCATAAAAAAAAAATCATGAAATGTATCGTGGAGATTTTTCATCATTTGATTAGTGTGTAATGTTTTATTATCTATACTATATATTCAGCAAAATGGGGTTTTTAAACCCCAAGGCTTGTGGGAGCTTCAATATGTTAATCCTAATTTTCTAATTTTTTGTTTTTTTTAAAAAAAAATTAATCTCAGTATTTATTAACTTCTCTCAATCCACAAGACTTTTTGACTTCTCTCATAATTGCTGCAGTACCTTTTCCAAAACAAATAATTTGTATATTAAAAATAATTTAAAACAAATATAAATATCTATAGCTCTATCTATCTATTTATTTATATCTATCTCTAACCTATAAGTTTTGTGGGAGTTCCAATATTTGAATATTAATTTCTTAATTTTTTTGATTTTTTTTGAAAAAAAAAACTTAGCAATTATTAAATTCTTCCAAATCTTTTTAAGTTCTCCAACACACACACTCTTTTTAACTTTTCCCATATCTATTGCAAACAGTGAGTCTCCTTTTTATTTTCTCTTTCTTGACTTCTTACTTCTACACTTTCAACTTCAGTGACCACGTATGCAAACAGTAAGTTTTCTTTTTGTTTTCTCCTTCTTGACTTTTCCTTTTGTTTACTCTTTTAATATTGTAATTAGATAGCGCATAAAAATATTTTGTGATTTTTCTAGCGAATAAAAAAAAATATAATTTGATTTTTTAATATGATTGAAGTTAGATAAATATAAACCCTCACAAAAAGAAAAATGTGATTATAATTAGCTGAATGATTTTTTTTTTAAATGTGATTGTAGTTAGTTTAGTAGTTCTTTTTTTTCATTTATTTATTTTATTATGGGAGAAATGTGATGTGATTATAGTTTGTTCAATGACTTTTTTTTTTTAATATGATTGTTGTAATTAGTTCAATGGTTTTTTTTTAATGTTATTTAATCTTTTTATTTGCTATTTTAATTTTATTTTTAATATGATTGAATTTAAATAAACATAAACACTCACAAAGAAAAAAATGTGATTGTAATGTGATGTGATTATAGTTTGTTCAATGGCTCTTTTTTTTAATATAATTGTTGTAGTTAGTTCAATGGTTTTTTTTTAATGTTATTTAATCTTTTTATTTACTATTTTAATTTTATTTTTAATATGATTAAAGTTAGATAAACATAAACACTCACGAAGAAAAAAAAAGATTGTAGTTAGTTCAATGGTTCTATTTTTTTAATGTGATTGTAGTTAGTCAATGGTTCTTTTTTTATTATTTATTTTTTTATTATGGGAAAAATGTGATGTGATTGTAGTTTGTTCAATGGTTCTTTTTTAATGTGATTTAATCTTTTATTTACTGCTTTAATGGTTTTTCTTTGCAATTATTTATGAAAAAAATATTTGTGATTTGATTTGATTTTTTTCTAATCTGATTTTTAAAGTACCAATTATTGATAATGATTAGATTGTATTTTGAAAAAAAAAAATTGTAATTGATTTTTTTAACTCACTGTGTTTTTTGAAAAAAAATTATTGTCTATCAATTCACTTAATTTGTGATTTGATTTTTAACTCACTGTGTTTTTTGAAAAACAAAATGGATTGTACTCATTAGGGTCGCTTATTATACCAATTATTGATGATGATTAGATTGTATTTTGACTCAAAAAAAATTGTAATTGATCTTTTTAACTCACTATGTTTTTTGAAAATAAATTCTTGTGTTTTTTAATTATCAATTGACTTAATTTGTGATTGATTTTTTTAATTATTGATGATAATTAGATAGCATTAAAAAAATTATAATTTGTATGATTGAAGTTATCTCATTTTGTTTATAATTTCATTTTTTAATATGATTGAAGTTAACTTACAAAAAAAAAAAAATGTGATTGTAGTTTGTTCAATAGTTATAAATAATATTTTCATTTACTATTTTAATGGTTCTTTTTTTCAATTATTATTTTTTTATTATGAGAAAAATATGATTGTAGTTAGATAGCATTAAAAAAATTGTGATTTGTATGATTGAAATTATCTCTTTTTGTTTATAATTTGATTTTTTTAATATGATTGAAATTAGATAAACATAAGTACTCACAAAAAGAAAAATGTGACTGTCGTTTGTTCAATACTACTAAATAATCTTTTTATTTACTATTTTAATGGTCTTTTTTTTGAATTATTATTTTTATTATGAAAAAAATGTGATTGTAGTTAGATAGCATTAAAAAAAAATGTGATTTGTATGATTGAAGTTATCTCCTTTTGTTTATAATTTAATTTTTTAATATGATTGAAGTTAGATAAACATAAACACTCAAGGGGGTTTTTAAGGAAAATGGGATTTTTAACCCCAAGTCCTGTTGGAGTTTCAATATCCCAATCTGAATTTTCTAAATTTTTTATTAAAAAAAAAAACTCAACATTTACTGATTTGGTCAAAATCTCCTGATCAGAATTTATTAACTTTTTTCAATCCACATGCCTGCATTTATTGATTTGGTCAAAATCTCCTAATCAACATTTAAAATTTTCTCATACAAATAATTATAGATACAATCTGTGTATAGTTACTGCAGTACCCTTTTCAACTTTTCTCATATACTATGGTTAGTGATAAGATTGTTAAATTATTTTCCTCATACAAATAATTATAGATACAATCTGTGTATAGTTACTGCAGTACCCTTTTCAACTTCTCTCATACATTATGGTTAGTGATAAGATTGTTAAATTATTTTTATAAAAAATCTTAAAAAACATAATTTATATGTTAAAAAAAATCTAAGACAAATATAAATATCTATAATTATCCCGTGCATAGCACGGGTGATAGGCTAGTATCTATACTATATATTAAACAAAAAGGGATTTCTAACCCCCAAGGCTTGTGGGAGCTCCAATATGTCAATCCTAATTTTCTAATTTTTTTTTTATGTAAAAAAAAATTTAACCTCAGCATTTATTAATTTCTTTTAACCCACAAGACTTTTTGACCTCTCTTATAATTACTGCAGTACCTTTTCCAAAACAAATAATTTGTATATTAAAAAAAATTTAAAACAAATATAAATATCTATATCTATATCTATCTATTTATTTATATCTATCTCTAACTCACAAGTTTTGTGGGAATTCCAATATTTGAACCTTAATTTTTTAATTTTTTTGAATTTTTTTGAAAAAAAACACTTAACACTTATTAAATTCTTCCAAGTTTTTTTAACTTTTCCAATTCACATACTCTTTTTAACTTTTCACATACCTATTACAAACAGTGAGTCTCCTTTTTGTTTTCTCCTGCTTGACTTCTCACTTCTACACTTTCAACTTTAGTGACCACGTATGCAAACAGTAAGTGTTCTTTTTGTTTTCTCCTTCTTGACTTTCATTTTGTTTACTGTTTTAATATTGTAGTTAGATAGCGCATAAAAATATTTGTGATTTGTCTAGCGAATAAAAAATTATAATTTGATTTTTAATATGATTGAAATTAGATAAATATAAACCATCACAAAGAGAAAAAATGTGATTATAATTTGTTGAATGATTCTTTTTTTTTTTAATGTGATTGTAGTTAGTTTAATCGTTCTTTTTTTTCATTTATTTATTTTATTATGGGAAAAATGTGATGTGATTGTAGTTTGTTCAATGACTCTTTTTTTTAATATGATTGTTGTAGTTAGTTTAATGGTTTTTATTTTAATGTTATTTAATCTTTTTATTTACTATTTTAATTTTATTTTTAATATGATTGAAGTTAAATAAACATAAACACTCACAAAGAAAAAATGTGATTGTAATGTGATGTGATTTTATTTTGTTCAATGGCTCTTTTTTTTAATATGATTGTTGTAGTTAGTTCAATGGGTTTTTTTATAATGTTATTTAATCTTTTTATTTACTATTTTAATTTTATTTTTAATATGATTGAAGTTAGATAAACATAAACACTCACAAAGAAAAAAAAATATTATTGTAGTTAGTTCAATGGTTCTTTATTTTTAATGTGATTGTAGTTAGTCAATGGTTCTTTTTTTCATTTATTTATTTATTTATTTTAGGAAAAATGTGATGTGATTGTAGTTTGTTCAATAGTTTTTTTTAATGTGATTTAATCTTTTATTTACTGTTTTAATGGCTTTTCTTTACAATTATTTATGAAAAAAATATGATTGTAGTTAGATAGCATAAAAATATTTGTGATTGGATTTGATTTTTTTCTGATTTGATTTTTAAACTACCAATTATTGAAAATGATTAGATTTTGTTTTGAAAAAAAAAATTGTAATTGATTTTTTTAACTCACTGTGTTTTTTGAAAAAAAATTATTGTGTTTTTTTAACTATCAATTCACTTAATTTGTGATTTGATTTTTAACTCACTGTGTTTTTTGAAAAACAAAATGGATTGTACTCATTAGGGTCACATAATGTACCAATATTGATTATAATTAGATTGTATTTTGACCCCAACAAAAATTGTAATTGATCTTTTTAATTCACTATGTTTTTTGAAAAATAAATTATTGTGTTTTTTTAATTATTGATGATGATTAGATAGCATTAAAAAAATTGTGATTTGTATGATTGAAATTATCTCCTTTTGTTTATAATTTTATTTTTTAATATGATTAAAGTTAGATAAACATAAACACTCACAAAAAGAAAAATGTGATTGTAGTTTGTTCAATGGTTCTAAATAATTTTTTTTTATTTACTATTTTAATGGTTATTTTTTTCAATTATTTTTTTTATTATGAGAAAAATGTCAGTGTAGTTAGATAGCATTTGATAATGCTGTCCGTCCCGGGTGGATGGGTCGGGCTGGTCCAAGCTCTTCAAGTTCCGGTTCAGGGTGATGATTCCGTCAAATGACCTGCAAGCAATGTCACGACCCAAACCCGGCCCTATGGGTTTAGCACCGTAACCGTCCAGTAATCCGAGATTACCCAAGGCCTGCAGAACAATAGTACAGTAAAACAGAGTACAGGGCCTGACGGAAGCCAAAACAGTAATTAAACAATGCCCAATGAGCTTTGACAGTCTGTATGCCAAAAAGATTTTTCATGCATTCGTATATTCACAACAGTACAGGCTATACAAGCATTTATAGATATTCAGTACAAGGATCTAATCCCTTGATAACAGTACAGTACAGTGGATAACAGTCTATACAGTAATACAAAACAGTAACAGGGACCAGCGGGGGAAAAGACACCCCAAGCCATAGCATGGCGAACTCGGAACCTCATAGTGAGGCACCGTGGTTGGCTTGACAAAACTGGAATAACCCTGACGCCTCTAGCTTTGGTCCGGTGCCTGCACACCTACATATATATATGAGCAGTGAGCTAAAGCCCAGTGAATAACATAAAACGTAAAGGGGTTTAGAATGAATGTCCTTACAGTAATGAAAACAGTTTATTTCAATCAGTATTTCAGTTGCACAGTACAGTAAACAGTCATATGTGGTACATCCATTAGCATACCAGTAGCAGTAGGTCTTAAAAGACCGAACAGTAATGATGGCCATCAGTCAGTAAACAGTAGTGGCTCCACAAGGGAACCGACAGAGATCTCTGTAACAGTAACAGTAAACAGTAGGTACTAAGGATGCCACAGTACAGTTCAGAAATAGAGGACATACATTCATTCAGTAATACCAGTTCAGTAAACAGTTCAGTTCAGTATTCAAAAGATAATCAGTTGAACATATCTTTACACAATTGTTACTCACAGAGTTTGGGCTACAGTAAGCTAGAGCGCGTCTCCCCAGTCGCCAACCCTACACAGTTAACAGATTGAACACACACTAAGCTACACAGCTGGGAAAGATACCAATTAAATCCCTAATTTGCCTCGGTGTGTTCTACATCTATATCCTCCATAAAATGTCTTAAACTAGGCATAGGAATGCCTAGAATGGGATGAGGATGCAAAGATGTACTCAAAAAGCAGTTTCAGAATTTAGCAGAAAAACAGAGTCCCGCTCGAGCTTAGGTTTCCCCGCTCGAGCGGTTATGCAACAAAGGTACACACTCGAGCGTCAACTTTTCCGCTCGAGCGTACTGTAAAAGTACTGGATGGGTGAAATCTCCGCTCGACGGGCGCTCGACGCCCGCTCGATCGTGAGACACATGACTTCGCTCGAGCGCCCAATCCTCCGCTCGAGCGGACTGTAAAACAGTGCAGAGATACTGGATGCTCGGATTCCCCGCTCGAGCGTCTCTTACCCCGCTCGAGCGGAAGTGCAAAATCTAGAGATTCCAGATTGCACCTCCAAGCCAAAAACCAAGTTCAAAAGCATCAAAACCGATCCTCTTAGGCTGAATTTCCAGAAAATAGTTATAAACATATAGAATATCATAGTTCAAAACTCAATTTGAGAAATCAAAGCCCAAGGGCGTTTAATTGAAACCCAATTTCAAACCATTTTTCAAGAACAATATGAACATGCAAACATGCATGAATTCAAATCATTTTGAAGTTCCAAATTGATGCTCAAAGGAGCCAATTGTTTCCAAAACATGATGAAATCATGGACTTGAACATAATTGTGAACATGCAAGCAATATTTTGCCATGAACTCAACTCAAACTCCAACAACACTAACATGCATGCATGAAATATGCTCTAAATCAACAACCATGAACCAATTCTAGACTTATTTCACTAGAGGCTCAAGAATCTTGCATGAATAAGCTTAAACACAACAAGGGGGGGGTTGAAATCCTTACCTAGAGCTTCAATTACAAGGTGAGAAAGCTTAATTTGCAACCTATACTCCAATTCCTTCAATTACCAAGCAATTTACAAGCAAAATGAGATGAAATTCACTCCTCTAGTTCCTCTCTCTCTCTCTAAGGTCGGCAATGCAAGGAAGAAGGCTGAGGAAAACATTTTGATTTAAGTGTAATGAACTCAAAGGTGTATAGGTAGTGGCCCACTCAAGGGCAAGGTTGTAAATAAGTCCAATTCATATAATTAACTCATTTTAATCTAATTTAATCATACCGGCTGACACGTGGCTGACACGTGGCTGACACGTGGCTGACACGTGGCTGACACGTGGCTGACACGTGGCTGACACGTGGCTGACACGTGGCTGACACGTGGCTGACACGTGGCTGACACGTGGCTGACACGTGGCTGACACGTGGCTGACACGTGGCTGACACGTGGCTGACACGTGGCTGACACGTGGCTGACACGTGGCTGACACGTGGCTGACACGTGGCTGACACGTGGCTGACACGTGGCTGACACGTGGCTGACACGTGGCTGACACGTGGCTGACACGTGGCTGACACGTGGCTGACACGTGGCTGACACGTGGCTGACACGTGGCTGACACGTGGCTGACACGTGGCTGACACGTGGCTGACACGTGGCTGACACGTGGCTGACACGTGGCTGACACGTGGCTGACACGTGGCTGACACGTGGCTGACACGTGGCTGACACGTGGCTGACACGTGGCTGACACGTGGCTGACACGTGGCTGACACGTGGCTGACACGTGGCTGACACGTGGCTGACACGTGGCTGACACGTGGCTGACACGTGGCTGACACGTGGCTGACACGTGGCTGACACGTGGCTGACACGTGGCTGACACGTGGCTGACACGTGGCTGACACGTGGCTGACACGTGGCTGACACGTGGCTGACACGTGGCTGACACGTGGCTGACACGTGGCTGACACGTGGCTGACACGTGGCTGACACGTGGCTGACACGTGGCTGACACGTGGCTGACACGTGGCTGACACGTGGCTGACACGTGGCTGACACGTGGCTGACACGTGGCTGACACGTGGCTGACACGTGGCTGACACGTGGCTGACACGTGGCTGACACGTGGCTGACACGTGGCTGACACGTGGCTGACACGTGGCTGACACGTGGCTGACACGTGGCTGACACGTGGCCTGACTGTCGGACGCGTGGCGATGACGTGGCGGATGACGTGGCGATGACGCGGCACTGACGTGGCGCCACGTGGCTCGTCTTCTCCCTGGAGACGCGCGTGGGGCGCGTGGGTGAGACTGGTACCACGCGCCGGTTGCCTGAACGGCGCGTGTGGGCGCGTGACGCGACTGGGAGTCACGCGCAAACTTCTCGGGGCGCGTGAGAGCGCGTTGAAGCTCTTCTGGGCTCTGTTTTTGCTGTTTTGGACTCCTCTCAGGGAGTTCTTCCTCCTGGTATGGTCAAAAGTGGATTTTGAGCACTTCGAAATCTGGGCACTTTCGGGAAAAATTCGATTTTTCGCAACCCGAGCTCTGATACCAATTGTTGAGGATCGGGGGCACACCAGGGAACTCAAACAAGCAATAACACACAAGTTTTAACGTGGTTCGGCAAGTCGCCTACGTCCACGGGCAGCGGATTCACTATATTGAACAAAATGGTGAATTACAACACTCTCTGTAATTCTCTCTCTCTTTGCTCTCAACTCACACCTCTCAGCTCCACATCTGATATCTATATCCTCTCCCTCCCGTCTCTATTTATACACAAAGGAGTAGGTGGGAGAGCCCTCATTCTTTGACTTTTGACATGGTTGGTGGCCTTCCATTGTTGACATGAGGTTGGTGGCCTTCCATTGTTGACATGAGGATCACCCCTTTCACATGGGGTGACCTCCAGAATCTGTAGCCAATTCAACAGTTATGGGAAATTTGTCGGACAAATAGTGAGTTGAGTCGGGTTTTAATAGATTAAATAATTATTGAAATATTATTTAATATAGGCTAATTAACATAAAAATATAATAAAATATAGGAGATTAGAAATTTGACCTAATAATAGATTATTTAAACTTTGGCTTCAAAATTTAACAAGTTTTAAAATGTGTTCAAATTTTGTTTGTTTGAGCTAAGTATTAAATTGTTCAAGCTTGATTGCATCAAATTTGGATTAAAAAAAAAAGGGTTGACCACTAGATTGATATGAAATACAAGGCTGTTTTAGCTTTAGTTCGTTGTTTTGTCAAGCACTAACAACTTATCATATAATCTAAGATAGCTTGCTTGATAGTCAATCTAGTAGTTGGTCCCTATTAGGTTAGGACTCAGTAATTAGAACAAATTTGCAATGGATTAGTTATTGTTGGATTTTTGACTAATGCAGATTAGTAAATTAGAACAAATTTTGTCTTATTCAATTATTTTTAGCACATCACTTCATTTGTCTTATTTAAATTTTCTTAGCACATCACTTCAGTTGGATCAGTGGACAAGAGATTATCATACTAACCCAGTATTTGATTGGGGAAGTGGAAACAAAGGTGAGCTGTCAAAGCCCAAGAATTCTTATCTAAGACCTAATGACCCAATAGGTTCTCTGTATTTATTTATTTATTTATTTTATAAATTTTAATTATTAAATTATTTTATGTGTATGTAATTATTTTTTAAAAGTTCATCTTATTTATAATTTCTTTTTTAAATGTTTGAGATCCTCATAAATTTTTAACAATTTAACTCACAATAATATGATTTGACAAGTGTCAGTTTTTTATTAGTTACACACTCAACCTCCGTTTGGGAAGTGAGTTGATTTTTTGACTTTTTGACTATTTTAGCCTGGGGCTAAAAAGCTTAGTTTGAGAAGGACTTTTTGACTTTTTGACTTTTTTGACTTTTTTTGGTGAGAGAGAAGTGTAATAATTATGGGTTGGATTTGATGTTTTGTTTTTTGTGGCTAAAATAGCCTATTTTATTTTTATGGCTATTTTAGCTCCTAACCTACCAAAACCAACTTTCCAAACTATGCCTTAATGATACGAGACTCGTTACACTTATTACATCATTGTGAATATATTTGTACATACAAAATATGAATCTCTTGTTGGAAAATTTATAAATTTATAAAGAGATAGTTGTGAATTGAAATATATATATATATATATATTCAAAATAATTTATTTAATAAAGGTGAAACAGATTTATATATTCCAAACAGTTTAGTATTTTGTGCATCGGCTACTTGTCAAATTATTTGAAAAGGAAACTGTTCCTGTACAAACGGTCCAAATTGTTTGACTTAAGGAGTGCACCTGTTCATTTGGATTAAATCTGTTCAAAACAGTTGGGCACCCCATTTTGCACCTATTCGGGTCTTTTATAGTTGCCTATAAATACATGGCATTTCCAACAGTTTTGGGAATGAAAAAAAAAGTCTCAAATTTTGTCTTTTTGCTGTCCAAATTTCTTTTAGTGCACTATTCTTCATTTTAGATTTAAGAATAAATATTCAGAGAGATAGAACACAGGTTTGGTTCGCCGAACAAATTTATTTGAAGTGCTTCTATAAATTTGTGAAGATCATTGTATCCTGGGAGATAGACGCCATTCAACCGTAAGCACCGTAGCGGGGCGAATCTGTCTTAAGGACAGAGTGTCACACACTCGACTTGGTCTTAATTTTGTTTGAGTTCGATAAATAAATCCGATATGTTATTTATTTATTTTGTTTGAATTTATTTCAAGTTTTTTTATTTTACACAGAAGATTGTTCCAACATCTCTACTATGGTTGTTTCTCTTTTTATTTTTATTTTTATTTCCTATTTACTTTTAATAATGATGAGTTTTAATATCATAGTACTGATGAGTCAACTCATTGGACTTATTTGATTAAAAAAAATTGATTAATCAGTTTTTTGGTTAAAAAATTGATGAGTTTTGAAGAGATGGTTATAATCAATTTTTTAGTTAAAAGTTGATTATAATCAATTTTTTATAAGAGATGAAAGTGAGTTATAATCTTGTAAGTGGGCTAATGGTGTCTAGTTATAATTTTTAATTATACCATATTTCATTTTCACAACTTGTTTAATCTCAAAAAGTAAGATTTTCTTAAAGTATATAATTTGTTACCTTTTTTTAATACGGATTTGAAACTCTAAAATAAAGATGAACAAAATAATTACATTTTTTTTATCTTAATTATATCTTTGAGGGAAATTTAAATTTTTTGTTTTTTATAAATCGTGAAAAGTTACCTCAAACAAATTTATAATTTAATTTAGATATTTTAAGTTATAACTATAAAAATTAACTTACAAGTGATGCCGAAGACGACCAATATGTGTTACTCTCAAGGGTCATTTTAAAATACACACTTTTAAAAGGTGTACATTGTATAAGAGTTATGATATTTTTTTTTATTTGACAGGTTATAATATTTGTAAGCCTATTTTGAGACGCATGTTAAAAGTTGGCTTGTATAAAAAAATAGAGAAGTGATGTGACCTAAAAAAAGTCAGAAAATTAAAAAATTAGTTTTTAACTGTGTTGTCAAAATAGGTCATAGCGTTGATTAACACAAATATCATAACTAAATCATTTTTAATTATAACTAAAAAAAATATAATAAGTCATAACTAACACTACATCTAAATATCCTTTGATCATAACTAAAATAATAGATCATAATTAAAAAAAAAATATCATAATTGAGGTATATAGTACACATCCAAAATGAGATCTATTAATATAATTTTTTCACTAATAATTTTTTTCATTAATAATTAACTTAAAATATTATTATATATTCGGTTGTCTTTGTGCAAAAGTAGTGGGTGTTTAGCTTTATGGCGGCATCTCTTGTAACAACCTTTTTTTATTACCAAAAAAAATATCTATAACATTCAGCACGTGCTTAATTTTATCTATTTGTTTTTTGGGATAAGAGCACGTGCTTAAATTAAATTCAAACTTTGTTGCTTTGCTATGAGTTGGAGTGGACGAAAGCCCAATTTGGGTGCCCTAGAACGCCAACTGAAATTTGTTCTCCTTTGAAAGATACATTTCAAGCGTCGGCCTCATTGTCCTTAAAAATAGATTGTGCAGGACTCCTTGACTCCTATTTCCAAGCAAAGGATAAAAATTATTGAACGCCTCAATTTTTTTAGACCATTTCAAATTAATATTTAAATTTTGTTGAATATTTTCAATAATTTCATCCCTACCCTTGTATGCTCTAGCCACCCCACTCATTTTCTCTCTGAATAATATTAAGAATCATAAAAAAAAAAAAAATCATGAAATGTATCATGAAAATTTTTGATCATTTGATTAATGTGTGATGTTTTATTATATATATAATCCAAATGTGAATAATTTTTCATGATCATTTTTATGATATTTTTTTTATAATCCTTAACATTACTCCTTTTGTCTCGCCACCTCATCATCCACCTTCTACCTCCAACCCTTAGTCCTCCTCTACTGAGAACCAAAAAAAAGAAAAAAAAAAGAAAAATGGAGTTCACAATGGTTAGAGGGTAGGGGAGGGATGACAAATTTGGTAGGGGGTGTAGTGGGAAGGGTTTGCAAGGGGGTGGTGGTAAAGGTTATAAAAGGAGTTGAATGATGGCGGTGGAGGATAGGGAATGGATGGAGAGTGGTGCTAGAGAGTTTAAAAGGGTTATGGCGTGGCAAGAGGGGATGAGAAAAGATGGCCAAAGTTGGGTGATTGGCAGAAGTTGGAGTTTTGCCCATTTTGATCATTTGCTTGAGGCATAAAATGATATTAAAAAAAAGAGAAAACATTGGAGTGTCCACCCAAATAATTGAGATGCAATTATAGCATCCCACCTTAAGTGGTCTTGTTTTGATGTTCCTTTTATTCTTTGTAAATAAAATCAAGAACCCCATTAGGTTGTCAAAGAAAAATATTAGCCATTCATGGGCTTTGTTTGGCTATTTACTTGGGGCTAAAAAAATACAAAAGATAAAATAAATTAAATAAGTTAATAAGACAAAATAACACATTTAAATCATAATCATTTCATTTTTTTTCTCACAAAAGTCAAAAAAGTCAAACCAAATAAACTTTTTAATCTCAAGCTAAACAAGTTTCAACTTAAAAAAATCAACTAAATTTTTTTTTGCCAAACGACAACATAATTTGAAATTCATAATTTATTCACAATAACGTGATAAGAGTTTAAGTTTTACATGGCTAAGTTTATGATAAATAAAAAAATTATAAGTAATGTAACTAGGTAAAATTAAGAAACTTTTTAGAGATTCCAATTTTTTTCCATTGAGAATTATAGCAGAAATTTTGTATATTAATAGAGTATCATGTAACATTACATTTCACCAATCACAAATGTTTATGGCCCTACTTTTTTCCAAATAATAGAAGAAGATACCACGTGGCATCTATCTTATTGGCATCCAAAAATTCCTCAAATTATACAGTTTGCCAATTATGTTTTTAATAATTTTTTTTAAATTAAAAAAAAAACATTTTTAGATCCTGTTATGGTCTAGAAGATCCTAAATTTTTGAAAAGAAAACAATTTTTTTTAAAAAGAAAAAAAACTACAAAAGTTAATTATTTTTTTTTAATGAATAGATGTGTATATTTAAATTATATAAATGAAGTATTAAACTTCGGATTAGAATAGGGACAACAAACCGTGCCATTTAAAAAATTAAAATCAAATCAAATCAAATAAATCAAATTATACACATGTTGTACGTGTTTTGTGCCTTTATCATCAAATCAAAGCCCATATGAAAAATACTTAAAAACTCAGTTGAGATCAATTGGATATCGATATTATATATATATATATATATATTTTGTGGTGAGGTGGTTTGGAAATATTTCAAAATCCAGTTAGACATTCTTAATCCTCTGATTGCTACCTAAAAAAGGGATGAACACTCCGATCGGAGGTGCCGGAATTAGCACTCTGACGGATAAATCAATATTCTCTCTAATTTCTTATATCTCAAGTTATCTTCTATATTCACACATACTTCTCTTTAGCTGATCTTCTCCTTTTTATATTGCTCTCCTGGGGCCCATCATTTCATTATCATATCTGGGACCCCCAGGTACGTCAGAAATTATTCGGCATATTCGGCCTTGTTCTTGTTCAATAGGTTTGATCAGCGCCAAGTTATCTTTACCATCATTCTCGGCGTTCTGTTTGAACCTTTTGAGCACGTAATTATTCGGCTCCCACAATTGTCCCCCAAACACCCAAATAAAATATTTACTTGGCGTGTTTGGTTTCTCGGCCAATCAAAACAAGAGCTCTCGAAAGACAGGTACGACGGCTGCACTCCTTTTCGTACTGATTCGTCAGAGCAAATGCGCTTCTTGAATCATTATAGCTTCCCGCCCCTTCGTATTTGACATTCATTTAATGCGTTTTGAAATCTGTACCTCCATATACTTTTGAATCGAAAAGCCATTGACATTTTTTACGCCTATATACTCTTGAATTGGAAAGTTACTGTCAACCTTCGAGCATCCTTCATATTAACCTCCTTCCAGACCTCTACAACCTCGCCTCTTACTGTTCGTCTCCTTCTTTATCCTGTAAGTCCCCTCTCTATTCGCATTTTGTTTCTCATTGTAATTTCCCCGCATATTTTTGCTTTTGTTTTTTGTACATGCTATTTTCGTTTCGTCTTGAACGACAAGACATTTGAAAGCCCTTCTTCCTAAGGATTGAGTTGTAGCCTTCCATCTTCATTTTTTCATTCTAGACGACGTTTACTTATCCCTTGTTCCAGATAACGTAGTGGACATGGAGAGGGCTAGCACTAGCACCATTAATTTTCCTCTTTTGGCCATCGCAGAGGGTGGAGTTCGATTCCTCCTCCATCCTCTTCTTAAGACAGTCCTGCGTTACTGAGGACTAATTCCCTCTCAGCTAAACGTGAACTTTTACCGTATTGTTATGGGCATAGTGGAATTGAATCGCCGACTGGGTCTTAACCTAGGAATCTCAGCTATTTGGTACTGCTACGTTATGGCGAAATCGACCGGTCGACAAGGCCATTACTTTTTAAGAGCCAAGGATGTTGATCATCATTTGGTAACCATGCTCGCTAGCTCTGGCAAAACGGTTGATGATGTCATGGTCATCATCCGAGGTAATTGGAAATTCGGCGAGAGAGAAGATCACCAAGATCTAATTCCCAGGCAAAATGGCAAACCAGGTTGCCGGCTAGGATTGCTAACACATCTTAAAATAAATAGTTTATTTGGCTTTAATACTGTTCTGATCATTTGCCTTTTGCGGGCAATGATTTGAAACCAGCACTGCCATCCGCAGATGAAGCCGTTTTGGGCCAAGTGAAGACGGTCCTTAATTACAAAGACAGTGCAAACCTCTAAGGACAAGGTCGTGCAGCCCATGTCTTGCTGAGATATGACCCAACTTACTCCACTTTTTCGACAGCAGATAATATTCCTGTGCCGACACACGAACGACAGCTTACTGCACTCATCTTCTCTAGTTACAAAAGTCTCAGCGACATTGGCATCAAAGGTTCTGATGCCAGTAGGGAGGCTAGTGAAGACGCACAATTTAAGGGCCACGGGAAGAACCAGGAGTTGAACAAAGAAATTGAATTACCGTTCGAGAATATCAGCGCAGACCAATAAGCTGACCTTTCCTTTACTTTTGGCCGAGTATATTTAGTTACTCCAGAGGACGATATCTTCACCGGCTTAGAGAATCTGCCAGGAGCCGAATCTGAAGCCGAAGAGATGAGCTCGGAGTCGCTTGCCCAGTTTGCTAGGCAACGAAATGCGGAGAGGATGGCGGCCAGGAGACAGATCGGCGGGCTAGGAGGGAACCAAATAACGCCAACTAGCGAAGTGCGTCAGGAAGAAACGGCCCGGGAAACAACATTGGCCGAGTTAATTCCTGAACAAAATCAAGTTGAAGTCTTGGAAGCCGATCTCACAAGATAGAAGCGTCCTGCCGACGCTGTGATCGATTTGTGAGAGGCGCCGATTGAAAAACGGCCAAGGGTGGATATGTCGCCCATCGAAGATGAGTTGGCCGAGGTGTTCGTTATCCAATCAAGGATGAAGAATGCGTTGGTGCTTGTCAGTGGCTCGGCGATCAAAGATCCCACCATGGCCCTGAGTGTAGCTTCAGCCCTTTCTTTGCCTTCGGACCAAGCGACTTTTCGTGCTGAGCTAGACGTAATCTCAATTACTCTAGCCGCTGAGTCGACCATTTTGGTAAGTTGAAAACCTCTAATTTCCAAATAACTTAAATTCATATTCTTGTCCAAACTAATTTGATTTCTTTTCTAGACGGTAGGAAGGCTCGCAGAGATTGGTCGTCATCATTACGATGTTGTGGAGCGATTCGGCGTCCTTGAGCGTCAGCTGGAGGAAGAGAAGGGCAAGGTCACTGTAGCCCTCACCGATTTGTCTGCAGCGACTACAAAAGCTGAAGAAGAGCAAATGAGGGCAGTGGTTGCTCAACAGAAAGCTGAACACGCCGATTTACTCCGCAAGGCCACGAAGAAAGAATAAACTTGATAGACGACTCTCTCAAGTCGGCTCAAGAAGAAGTCTCAGCGCTGAAGGCCGAACTTGAGTCTGAGAAGAAGGCGAAAGAGCGTGCTAAGGCGGATGCGGCCAAAGCCTTCGAAGCCGGCTGTAGACACCCCATTTTTTACCGCCCTTAAGACTTGGGCGCTACTGATGGTTTACTTGGTGATGAAAGATGTGCAGGGCAAAGGTTCGATTTCTTCAGCAAGGAGAGAGACAAATCCCAACCTCACACTCCTTTTTGGACCAAAATTATTTTTGACTAAATGATTTTGAGACCTTAAAACCCTCTCTTTCAAAATAGCTTTTGAAAAAGTTCCTACGATGTTCCGACGCTCACATTTTGTTAAATGTCGCGCTTTTCGGTAAACTGAGCAAGGAGAAAGTGAAAATGAATGAAGGAGAGATGAACTCTTTTGAAAAATATTTCAAAACACCTTATCTATGGGTTTGGATTTGAATAAAAGAGAAGAGGAGAGAAGAAACCCAGTTGGAAGAGAAGTTCGGCATGAATCCGGGTAGGATCGAAACTGAACAGTCTTCACTCAAACAAGCACAACTTTTTGTACAGTTGGAATTTTGATGTGAGGCTGCCACCATTGGAAATAAGACTTCAAGGGATTGAATTTGGGCTCAATAATGACCTGCAAAGGAGTCCAAATGAAGGAGATATGTTCAGTTGAAGTCTAGACCAATAAGCCGATTTTTCTATCCAACCAGAGATGGAGAATGTGGGCCATAAATGGGATTTTTGGGCCATGTGCCAGCCATGAATGGCCAATGCCAGCCCCATGCCGTCCAAAAGTGACCCATGCCGGCCATGGATGATCAAGTGCCGGCCAACAATGGTCATGTGCCGGCCATTGATGGCAGAAAGTAGTTTTTGGCAGATATTTGTTGTCCAGCTGGTACAGCTATCTCTCTTGAGATATTTTTGGCCTAAAGCTTGTATTTTGCTATATATTGAAGCCATATATCTCATATTGAGGGTTAGAACATTTTGGGAGTGAAATTTTGGGAGCCTCTCTCTCTAAATCTCTCTCTACATTTCTCTCTCTCTCTGGCATTTGTGCTTGAAGGCTTGCATACAATCATCTTCAACCTATCAACCCTTAACAATAGTGAATCATCTTTGGGCTGAGGTAGCTTGGGACTTTGTTTGAGCTCTAAAAGGTGATTTTGGCTCAAGAAAAGTGGTTGTTCTTGTGCTGTGCTTCAAGGGTGAGCATTTCCCTCTTTTAAGCTTATTTTTGTATATAGTCTTAGCCACCTTTTCATGTTAATTTTGGCCTAGTTGTCAACTAAAAGAACCTCTGTTTTTAAGTGTTTAAAATGATGGTTTGAGGCCTCTTTGAAGTTAGGGGTGGTCCACCCTCCTTTGTTGCTTATTTGCTAAGTGTTGAGCCATCTTTTAAAGCATTTCAAGCCATCTCTTTTTGGCCCTTTAACCACTGAATTCCAGAGGAATTTCAGAGGAATTTCAGTGGTGGAAAGATGGTTTTGAGGTCCAAAATGGGAGGGGGTGGTCCCCTCTCCTCTTGTCTTGCTTGCATGTATTGTTGGCCTACCAAATGAGCATGTTTTTCTACCCTTTTAAAGCTTGGTTTAAGCATGTTTTTGCCACTGATTTGCCATGTTATAACTCTATTTTTAGCTAGTTTGGTCACCTCTTGCATGCATCTTGCACTTGTAGTGTAAACTTGCTCACTAGCATAGTGTACTTGATGGTTTAGCCTATTAATCTAGCATATGTATGCTCCACTCTAGCATGTTTTTGGCTATGATTTAGCATGCTTTAGGACTGTTTTGAGTGATCTTGGCCTTTTGAGGCTTGCTTTTTATAGCTATAGTGCAAGTGCCTTAACTAGCTTTGAGTTTTGGGGCCTCTATCATGCTTTGCTTGTGATGTTTGCATGATATAGCATCACTTCTCATGTGATTTCAGAGCATATAACTCCATCACACACTTACATATATCACTCATTCATTTTGTTTGAGAGTTGTGCCTTATGCCTTGTTTATGGGCCAATACATGAGCATGCTTTTCTTGCTTTTCATGCTACCATCTCAGCACATTTTGGCCACTGTTTTGACATGTTTGAGGTCTGTCCATAGTTGGTTTGGCCACTTGGGATTGATATTTCATGACTCTAGTGTAATGCTCCTCACTAGTCTTGATAATTGTGGCTTTTGAACATGTCTTGCATGCTTTGCTTGCATGGTTTGGTGTCTTTAGCATGCCATTTCAGCACTAAAAAAATCTGCCACCTCCCTCATTTCTCCACTTTTGATTTGTTTTGAGGGTTGGTTAGTCTTAAGTTGTGCTTAAGCTATGGGATTGAGACTTATGCTTAAATGGCTTTAACTCTCTTTTGAGGGTTTCTACTAGTCAAAGGCATGGTTTCTCCCATGTCTTAAGTCATCTTTTGATTGACCTTCCTCTCATTAGAAGACTTTCACAATTGGACAAATTGGTTAATGAATGGCTCAGTAGCTTAAAATGTGTAAATAAGAATTGGACAAGTAAAACATGCCAAGATAAGCATGTTGCATTTGCATTGCATTGTGTTCAATTGAACGTTTTATTGAACACAGATGAATTGGTTCATTTCATACTTGAAGTGATGAAAATGAGCCAATTCTCTTTGTCTCCATTGCCTTTGATCACTCATGATAAGGCCGTAGTCTTAGAGTCTTGTATGTTTTGCATTTATTGAAATGTGTACAAGTTGGATCCTTGGCCATCTTGCATTGAGATGCTTGATTGATGGTTTTGGATCCAATGGTGCCTCTCCCTTGATGTTTTGAGATGATAAGGAGTGGCACAGTATATACATACCCTTGGGAGACCCTCCATTTTCCTCTGTTTTGTGCTCTGTTGCAGTTTGGTGTCACAGCAAACCAGTGGCCAACAGTGCTTCACAGATGGCCAGTAGTGCACACCCTTGGCCCGCAGGTGGCCGACAGCAACTCCTCATGGCCGGCAGGCCACTGGTGGATTCCTCAAAGTTGGTTTGGTAAGGTGGAGCAGAAAGTTCCTAAAGACACCCTGCAAACAGAGCATCTCAAGAGCAAACCAGAAGGCGTTTTGAAGCGGCAACCGAGAGCATGCATCCTTCATTATTCAAGGCAGAGCTGAGGCAGCCTAGTTTACATATCTTACATGTTTAGTTAGATGTCATGATTAGTTAATTTGTTAATTTATTAAGTGTTATAATAATTAAGTAGCTTAGTTTAGCTATTTCTTTATTGTTTTGTAATAATTAGTCTAATTAGCTTGATTAGATTAGTTGATTAGCTTAGCTTAGCATATTCATTCGGATCCTCCTTCGCGAGGGCATATTGTTGTAATAAGGGTGCGTGCGTGTGTGCATGTCTTCCGACCCCTACTTCTTTCTCCCTTTTACTTACCGCTTTCGATGGTCAGTTTTAGGGCACGTTTTGATTAGCATACCTTATGCTTTGCATGTTTGCATCATTCATTTGTCTTGCATGCACCAGGCTCGGCGCATCATTCAAACCGCATTATATTTCAATACATTTACTTGAATACGTGTTTCAAAGCATGTTATCAATTGTTGCATTCATATGTCATCTTAGATAGTCGAGCCTATTTTAGTTGCATTTTTGCATGTGTTGCATTAGGCATCTTAACATAGTTAGGATCATGCATTGTTTCTAACTAGTTTTCTGTTTTGGCTCGGAGTACACTATAAGTGTTTATGTTTTAGCAACTTTGCATGAGTGTGGGTGTTGCCATGATAGCATGCTTGCCATGAGATTATGTGCTTAAGTGATTAACTGCATGAATGCTTGTGGATGAAGGCTTGATTGCCTGAATTGGAACAACTCGATGATTGTGAGTTTTAAGCTCACTTTGCGGAGTAGCAAAATTATGTTTTTCTAAGCCCACTTAAGGGTGGAAAATTCGCATTTTAGCCTACTTGCGAGTAGCACTTCCAAACCATTTTCGAAAAACGAACATGAGATGTTTTGTTCCAAATCGAGTGATTTAATCTATACTTGTATGCTATGCGCATCACATAATAAGGTTAGCTAATAAACCGGAATAACATATCATGTTTAGTAGAGACCGATCCTTTGATCGGGCGAGCGGGGGTGCTCATTTCAGGACCTTCCCCTCTCGTACCCAAGTTCCCAAGCCGAGGCAACTTTGGTGGCGACGGACACGTAGCCTTAGGCACGAGTCAGGGTTTCCTAAATTTCCCAAAATAAAATATTTAGGTGGCGACTCTAAAATCTGGCAAAGTAGTCCAAGTTTGACGCTTTTTTATTAAAATCGATTTTTCAAAACGATTTGCCGGATTTGGATTCTTTGGTGATTTATCAGTCTTACATTGCACTTTGTGAGATTAGATTTAGAACCGTGACAGGAGTCCGAACTGTAGTAGCACGGCACCAATTCACGCCCTCTCTGAAAGAGGGGCGCGCGGAGAGAGTTTCAGGTGGTCTACACTGACCTGCTGAAAGCCAAGGAGCTTTATGCTGATGAAGCCTTGAAGTTCAAGAATCGAGGCTTCAAGCATGGATGGCTGAAGGCTTTGGCGGCCGCTAAGGTGACTCTGGATCAAGCGATTCCTTACAAATAACTGGAAGTCGAACCGTTGGAATCGGATCTAGAGGATTTGGACCCTTGATCAGCAGTTTCGCAATAGATACCTGTTATTTGTTTTTTGTTAGCTTTTATTAGTTTTTTGTTAACAGTTTATTTCAGATGTAGGACATTTTCATGTATAAAGTGGATGTAAACAGTTTATTAATGAAAATGTCTATTTTGTTATCGAATGTTATCATTAAATGTTGAAAAACAAAAGTATGTCATTTCAACTGAGATCATGACCTGTACTTAGTTCGGCAAAATGACAAGTGTATAAAGTGGATGTACACAATTTATTGAATGTTATCATTAAATGTTGAAAAACAAATGTCATTTCAACTGAAATACGCCGAATAGACAAATGTCATATCTACGCCGAATAAATCGATAATTCTGTCCTTGCCCCAACGGATCACTAAACATAACTGCCGAATATGTATAGTTCATGAGATCAATTGGGACATTATAGTTATTCGGCGAAATGCTTTGAAAATAGACCGAATAGATTGATAATTCTACCCTTGCCCCAGTGGGTCATTGAACAAACCGCCGAATATATATAGTTCATGAGATCATTTGGGGCATTGTAGTTATTCGGTGAAATGCTTTGAAAATAGGCCGAATAGATTGATAATTCTGCCCTTGCCCTAGTGGATCACTGAACAGAACTGCTGAATATGTATAGTTCATGAGACCGGTTGGCGCATTGTAGTTATTCGGTGAAATGCTTTGAAAATAGGCCGAATAGATTAATAATTCTACCCTTGCCCCAACGGATCACTGAACAAAACCGCCAAATATGTATAGTTCATGAGATCGGTTGGGGCATTGTAGTTATTCGGCGAAATGCTTTGAAAATAGGCTGAATAGATTAATAATTATGCCCTTGTCCCAGCGGATCACTGAACAGAACCGCCGAAAATGTATAGTTCATGAGATCGGTTGGGGCATTGTATTTATTCGGCAAAATGCTTTGAAGCGGTCGCTTCGAGAACGTTGCATCCGTAATTAATAAGCGGATGGGGAGGCGGGCTAGGCGCGCATGGGTCTGGTGCTGTCATTAAATATATTTTGCTCAAATTCAACAGAGTGCGAGAGGGAAAAAAGCATTGTGTCGAACTGAGGAAATTTGTATGTCAAGAAGAGTATTCTTTAACAGCAGAGGGAAGGGCAGGACGCTAACTGAACTGGACTTAGAAATGAATTGAAGAGGTGACGAACCTGCACGAACGGGTAACAGGACGTCGGAGGAGCGTGAGAGGCGTCGCTCCCCCCGTCGTCGGAGTAGGTCTGCAAGAGAGGGTGGCGTAAAGAAGTCATCAAGAAAGGAGAGGCACTAACGAGGGAGCTCCTAATGTTCGCGAAACAAAACCAATAGGCCACCACGCTCATTGAGTTTTTTGATTTTTGTTGGGAATAAACCGATGACTGAAGCGGATTCGATTATCCACGATCTAAATGTGGCAGTCGAGTTTACTCGACAAATTTTTCCGTCCAAAGTCCAGCAATCAATGGTCGGTTGGCCTAATTACGAAATTTTTCCGGAGGGCGTCCATGGAGTGGTGAAGGGACTATACACCTCTTACGAAATCAGCATGCACATTCGTGCCACGCAAAGAGAAATAGAACAGAAAGACGGCCACATTAGGAGCTTGGAACATCGCTCTTAAAAGGCCGAGAATGAGTTGAAAAAAGCTAAGGATTCTGAAACGCAGTTGGCTAGTCAAACGAACCCGATCATAACGAAAATAGTAAACTAGTGCTTTCTTGATCATGCCATTGCTGATCGTGATACAGCGAGCATGTTCGCAAGAGAAGCGATAAGAACGAGGGCCTACGAATAAGGCTTTTTTACGGTCGAAAAATTGGTACTGAAAAGACCAGGGAAAAGTTAGCCGATGATGTTTGTCGATGCGAAAATCGTGGATTTAAGCATGGATGGATTAAGGCTTTACAGGCCGCGGGTGTCGGTTCGACGTCACCTCTATATCAGAATTACAAGTTTCCCTTTGAAGCTTACGACGCTGAGAAAACAGACGATGAAGAAGGCGTCGAGCTGGAGAAGACTTAAATATCAATATACATTATTGTACTTTTGAATTTGTCAAAAGCCATGTATTTGTACTTCTTCGGTGAAATAAATAAATATTTGCTATATTGTTTTGTTTAATGTTTGTATCTACTTGTGACAATTGAATGTTGGTCCATGCCATTCTACTGCGAAATATAAAGGGCCTTCCGAATTCGAAGGATTACTCCGCCGTTCGTGGTTATGCACAAAGGGCACTCTGAATTCAGAGTCTTTGTTATGGACCAGTTGTGATATCTACGAAGGGTGCTCTGAATTCTGAGGCTTATTCGGCCCATACGTGATATCTACGAATGACGCTTCGAATTCGAAGTCTTTTTTAGGGGCCAATCATGATATCCACGAAATGTGCTTCGAATTTGGAGGCTTATTCAGTCCATACGTGATATCCATGAAGGGCACTCCGAATTCAGAGTCTTTTTTATGGGCTGTCATAACCCAAACCCGCCCCTAAGGGTTTAGCATCGTAACCGGCCAGTAATCGTAGGATTACCGAAGGCCTCTGACAGAAATACATATATACAACAGGGGCTGCGGAAGCAAATATACAAAGTTACATGGTCCATAAAGCTGTGCAGTTATATATAGGATAGAAAATTTAAAACTTCCATATACATGTTTGCATACATACAGATAAGGCATCAAAATACAGTAGCCTTACATCATCCAAGCCACATATATAGATTACTATGTTTTTAGGCCAGACATAAACATTTCAGAAATACAAAAAACCCAAGGACTAAGAACTCGGGTAGATCACAGAGGGAACCTCCACGGGAGGCATAATAGTTGGCTGACACCAAAACTCGTCAGGCGACATCTCAGGCCTGGTCACGCGCTTGCCCACCTACATACATATAAATAATACAGTGACCTAGAGCCCAGTGAATAATAACTAAGTAAAGGGGTTAAATGAACGATGTCCATCACAGATTCAGAAATCCGTGTTCATATCAGAAATAGATTCAGATACATGTTCATATTCATATTCAGATTTTACATAAGATCATGTGTGGTACATCCATTAGCTATCATATCAATTTGGTCCGGAGACCCACATGCATAGTTGGTACCAACGACCATAAAGGTCCATATATTGCGCGCAAGTAGCCATGATATTGTTACTCCCAGGTGAGAGCCACGTGAACACAGGCCTCGATATTGTTACCCCCAGGCAAGGGCCACGTGAATATAAGCCACAGTATTGTTACCCCCGGGCGAGGGCCATGTGCATAACGGCCACGGTATTGTCACCCCCGGGCGAGGGCCACGTGAACTAAGGGTGCCACAATACATTTCAGAAAATTGGACATTCGTTCATAGTTCATAAAATAGTATTTCAGAAAACAGATCATATCATATCAATAAGAAAATTTACAGAGTTATTGCTCACAGTTGGTTCCGGGTGCAAACAAACAGAGTAGATTAATCAATTGATTCGGGGCACGCAACCTACACGAACATACACACAAATACACACTTGAAACACTCGCTCAATGATTCATAACTTGCTTTATTTGTTCGTGGCGTGTTTCTAGTCTTTATCCTCATTATAGTGTCTCAAGCATGGCCTAGGAATGCCTAGGATGGAAAAAGGATGCAAAAATGCACTTGAAAACATTTCTCAAATTTTGCTGAAAATAGGGTCCACGCTCAAGCATGGCCTTCCCCGCTCGAGCGGACGTACAAGATGTGAAGGCTCGCTCGAGTGTGGCTGTCCCCGCTCGAGCGGACTACAAACTCGACAAAAGTACTGGATGCATGATTTTCACGCACGACGAACGCTCAACCCCCGCTTGAGCGTGAGACTCAAACCTTCGCTCGAGCGTGAACTCCCTCGCTCGAGCGGACTGTAAAACATATGAGCTTCTGGGTATATGTATTTCACACTCGAGCGTGATTCATGCCGCTCGAACGGAAGCGCATGTACTCAGAGTGCACGCTTGAGCGTGAAGATCCCCACTTGAACGTGGATCAAATTTCTGGAATTTCCAGCTTTGATCTTCAAGTTCAAACTCAAACATTAAAGCATCATACTTAAATTTTCTGGGCCAAAACTTGAGAAAATACATGAAAACCCTTAAAACAACATGAATTAAAGATCATTTCAAGAAATCATGGCCCAATGGCTTGCCAATTATGGAAAAATTCAACTTGAAACTCAAGAATAATTCATGAACATGACTTGTATGCAATTCTTTGAACCAAAGCTTCTCAAAACAAGATCAAATGCAATATTCAACTCAAAAACATGATCAACTATGACAAAATGACATAAAACAGGAAGAATTTCCAAAACAAAGCTAGGATTATGACATGCATGCAAGAATTCTTTGGGAAAACAACCTCAAATGCCATGAATTACACATGCATGTATGTATTGAGCTTTAATTCTTCAATCTTAGCTTAGTTGCACACCTAACTCTCTTGAATCCATATTCTTTTTGTCTTAAATACAAAGTTTAAGAGTATAGTTCTTACCTAAGGTTGAATTCTAACTCAAGGCCTCAAATTGTGTACAATTTCCTAGCCAATTCTTTGTTTGAGCTCAATCTCTCTCTACTCTCTCTTTCTCACGTTTGTGTGTGTGTGGGCTCAAGAGTGTGTGTGTGTTGAATGCAAGGAGATGGACTAGCGGGGTCAAAAAGGCGCACTATGTGATAGGTAAACAAAACTAATCAAATGGCATAAATTTAATCTAATTTAATCGTTCCAAATCAGATTTCAATTAAACCTACCATAAAATTCTAAAATTCTCAATTAACACATAAGTCAAGTCTATTTCTGAATTGGATACTGATAAAGCCCTCAATTTGCAAACCGAAGCTAAAATATGAACATATCTTTCTAAGCTAAATAGATACAAACACAAATAATGCAGCACACGCACATAAAAATTAATTCAGAATCTCTCCTTAATTACTGTTAGGCATAATTAATCATAGATTAGCGTTAATCAGAGTTCGGGGTTGTTACATGGGTCAATTGTGATATCCACAAAGGACGCTCCGAATTCGGAGGCTTATTCGGCCCATATGTGATATCCACGAAGGGCACTCCGAATTCGAAGTTTTTTTTGTGGGTTAATCGTGATATCCACGAAGGGTGCTCTGAATTTGGAGGCTTATTCGGCCCATACATGATATCGACGAAGGGCGCTCCAAATTCGGAGTCTTTTTTAGACCATTATTAATGAGATGGCAATAAAAAGGACATTGCATTGAGGAATTTGTAGATGTGTACACGTTAACATAGCAACAAAAATTAGAAACAAACTAACACGCCGTACAAGTTGGCTTAATGATAAAATTTACGCAGATGTGTGGAATTCCAGAGGTGTGGCAAACTTCTGCCAGCCATGTCTGAACGCCGATACGCCCCTGTTCCAGCGATTGAATCAATCTGATAAGGGCCGTCCTAGTTGGGGCCTAATTTACTGTCTGCCAGATTCTTAGTAGTAGGAAGCACTTTCTTGAGGACTAATTCTCCAGGTGTATAACGACGCAACTATACGTGTTGGTTATATGACTTGGCGAGTTATTGCTGATACCGAGCCATGCATGCAAGAGCACGATCTCGGCTTTCTTCATTCAGAGTTAGATCTAAGGCCAACATCATGTCGTTACGGTCCATGTCAAAAACCTTGGATTTTAGCGTGGGTAAGCCAATCTCTAAGGGGATAATTGCTTGGGTTCCAAAGCACAAAACGAACGGCGTTTCCCCAGTAGATGGTCTTGGAGTAGTGCGATGAGCCCACAACACACTAAGCAATTCTTCGACCCACCTGCCTTTGGCTTTTTCCAACCGTTTCCTGATGCCGTCCAAGATCACTTTATTAGAAGCCTCCGCTTGACCATTGCTTTGTGGGTATGCCGGCGAGGAAAAGTAGGGCCGGATACCATATGTGTTGCATAACTCCCGATAGATGTCACAATCGAATTGGGTGCCGTTGTAGAAGATAAGTGCTCTCGGTATATCGAATCGTGTTATGATGTTTTTCCATACAAAATGTTTAACATCGACATCTCGAATATGTGTTAATGCCTCTGCTTCGACCCACTTTGTAAAATTATCTATTGTGACGATCAGGAATCGCTTGTTCTTTAGAGCCCGTGGTAATGGTCCGATGATATCAAGTCCCCATTGAGCGAATGGCCAAGGACTAGTAATAGAGTTTAATTCTTTGGCAGATAGATGAGTTAAAGAGGAAAAATTTTGGCATTGTTCGCACTTTTTCACATAGTTTTTGACATCTATTTGCATGGTTGGCCAATAATACCCCTGTGTTACGGCTCAGTGGGCCAATAAGCATCCTCCAGAATGGGCACCACAGTTACTTTCATGTATTTCGGCCAAGAGTTCATCAATTTTATCTGGGTGAACACATTCCAAGTATGGCCCAGAGAGAGATTTTTTATAAAGCTTTCCCTACAGACCCAAATAGATCCAGGTAGTATCGCAGGTCTTTATTTCACAGTTTACGGGCTTTTTTCTTATCCATTGGGAGCTGTTCTTAGGAAATGAATACAACAATAGGGTACATCCAACTTGGTCTTTGTTCAATGAGGTTAACTTGAACCAGTTCAGAGGAGGTGATGCTCGGCTCTGGGATGAACCCTACTTCGATTATTCGCTTGACTTCTGAGTTAATGGCAGAGGCTAGGCAAATAAAGGCATCCGCATGAGTGTTTTGACCCCGGGTTATCTAATTCAAGTTGTGGTGGTCGAATTTCATGAGCAAGGAATTTTTCGTTTTCATGTAGGCTACCATGCGGTCATTTTTAGCTGCATACTCCCATTTCAACTGGTTGATGACTAATTTCGAGTCACAGATAACAAGCAACCGCCGTGCACCAAGGTGAAGTGCGTTACGAAGGCCGGTTAGCAATGCTTCGTATGTGGCCTCATTATTTGATGCATCAAAGCCTAGTTTGACCGCTTGCTCGATTCTTCCCTCTTTGGGGGTCATGATTACTATGCCTCCCGCTGTTACGTTAGTTGGATGATCCATCATAGTACATCTGCCAAATGTCTCCAACATATATTCGCCAGTTAGGTTTAGCTTGCACTTGATCGGACTTGAAGTCGACATGGCATCCCGTGAACTCGGCTACAAAGTCGGCAAGCACTTGCCCCTTGATGGTAGTTCTAGGCAAAAACTAGATATCATATTGGCCGAGTTCCAAAGCCCATTTCGAGAATCGTTCTGATGCTTCCGCGCTACGAAGTGCTGACCGGAGAGGATAGTCCGTTAATACCCCTATGGTGTGAGCCTGAAAATAGTGCATCAATTTTCTTACAGCTACCATGAGAGCAAGGATGAGCTTTTCCAGCGATAGATATCGCGTTTTGACGTCGACCATGGCCTTGCTTACATAGTAAATTGGTTGTTGTTTCCCAAGTTCTTCTTTTAGTAACACGGCGCTGACTGCCCGATCAGATATTGCCAGATACAAGATGAGCAGATTGTCTGCCGACGGAGTTGCCAAGAGTGGTACTGATCAGAGATAAGTTTTCAAGCCGTCCAATGCAGCCTAGCACTCGAAAGTCCATTCAAATGCTTTGCTCTGCCGAAGTGTGTGAAAAAATTGTCAGCAGCGATCTAAGGAACGGCTGATAAACCTATTCAAGGCGGCGGCCATCCCCATCAACTTCTGAACTTCTTTGATCGACTGAGGGGAGCCAAGTTCTAGAATTGCTATGATATGCCTCGGGTTGGCCTCTATTCCATGATGGTTGACAATATAACTGAGAAACTTACCAAATCCAATGTCGAATGCACATTTCGAGGCGTTTAGTTTCATCTTGTACTTTTAGAGAATGCCGAAGGTCTCTGATAAATCGGCTAGATGGTTGTGCTTTTCCTTGGGCTTCACCACCATGTCATCGATGAATACTTCCATGGTATGGCCGAGTTGTTCCTTGAACATAGTGGTAACCAGTCTCTGGTAAGTTGCCCCTACATTCTTCATTCCGAAAGGCATGACCTTGTAGCAATAGGTTCCTTTTGGGGTGAGGCATACAGTCTTTTCTTGATCCTCCGGATGCATGGCAATTTGATGATAACCCCTGTAGGCATCCAAGAAGCTCGTGCGCTGTTGATGTGCCGTTACGTCCACAAGTTAGTCGATTATGGGAAAAGGAAAACAATCCTTTGGACAAGCCTTGTTCAAATCCGTGAAATTGACGCAAATGCGCCAAAATCTATTTTTCTTCTTTACAACCACGATATTGGACAACCATGTGGGATAAGTGACTTCAAAAATTGCCCCGGCATCAAGCAATCTATCGACTTCATCAACAACGACCGATGTATGCTCCGCAGCTGACCGATGACTTTTCTAAATGATTGGTTTGACTTTTGGATCAATGTTTAAACGATGCTGGGCCACGGCTGGATCCAACTCCGGCATCTCGTACGGTGTCCACACAAGCACGTCAAGGTTGCTGAGTAAGAATGATACCAGCTCGCGCCTATCAACTTCGCTCAAATAGGTGCCAATCATGAAGAATTTGTCAGGACTCCCATTGATTTCGGTCCGATCAAGGTCTTTAGTTACCTTTTCGCTGGGGATTTTCCCAATGTCCTCGAGGCTCTCTTGATTCAGTACTTTAATCGAGTTTACTTTCAGTTCCTTTGGCCTCTTTGTCGCAGCAATAAGATAACATGCTTGTGCCGATTTCTGAGAACCTTAAATTTGCTCGATGCCATACTCGGTTGGAAAACAGAGTAGTTGATGGTAGCTGCTAGGCACAGCTTGCATGGTTTGCAACCAAGTCCTTCCCATGATGAGATTGTATGGTGACGGGAGTTTAATGACCAGAAATTCTACATCTATTGATCTGCTACCCACCTGTACTAGTAGTGTGATCTTACCCAAGGGATACTCAGGGTTGGCGTTGAAGCCGAACAATGGGTAATCAGCCGGCAACAAATCCGAATAAGTGAAGTCGAGTTTAACAACTGTTTTGTAATACATTATTTCCAAGGTGCTTCCCTGATTGATGAGAACACGCTCAACTGTGAATCTGTTCACACCTAGCTCAACGACGAGGGGATCGGCGTGGGAGAGAGTTACTCCATCTAGGTCGGTGTCATCAAAGCTAATCCTCTCAGTTTCATGGGGCCGTTTCGCTGGTGTGATCGGCTTGGGCAAGCTAGGTTACAAGTGAATTGTATGTACCTTAGCTAACGACGATAGGCTGTATATCATGTAAATTACACCAAGTGGAGGTGAATCCGGCCGTAAGGCTACCGTGTTCGATGGATTGTTCTTTCGGACGTGTTGCGCCAGTCGGCTGTCTTGCACTAACTCTTCTAGATGGTCTTTCAGTGCATAACAACTGTCGATATCGTGGCCATGGTCCTTGTGATATTCGCACCGTTTATCATTTCTCCTTATATCAGGAGGCCCCATCATTTTGGACGGCCATGTAAAGAACGGAATATGATGGACTTTGGATAAGATTTTACTGATCGGCTCTGCCAATTCCATATACTTCTTGCCCGAACGTCTTGTGCGCCTGCTATCCACTTGATATTGTTCGTTTGATCGGTGCGAACACTGATCTTTAAACGGCGCGAATCACGCCTTTTGTCTCATTTAGCCCGAGTCCGAGGTTCGGGGCTCCTTGATGGCACGACACTTATCTGCTGAATGAGACCAGATGGAGTCGACTTAACAACTTTCTGTTCGGCCTTGACCCACAAGGCATCGTTTTTTACCTTACAATATTCTTCAACTTTTTTCATTAGTGCCTAAACTGTTTTGGGGGGCCGTCTGGTCAATGAACTGCAGAGAGGACTATCAGGATATAATCCCATCTTAAAGGCGGTAATGGCCATGAAATCATTGCAGGCATCATCCACTAGGTTGAAACATTCCCAATAGCGCGTCGAATACTCATGGAGGGTCTTTTCTGGTTTAATTTGCATTGCCGAGAGAGAGTCGACTTGCTTTGGCTGAACTTCGTTGGTAATGAATCTTGCCCTGAAGGATTTTTGGAGTTGATGAAAACTTTTTATTGACGCCGACTCTAGTTTATAGTACCATCTGATGGTTAATGGTCCCAAGCTACTTGGAAACATTCGATACATGAGGGCTTCATTATCGGCATGCAACATCATCGCTTGTTTATAATGATGAATATGGTCAGTGGGATCTAATTCTCCATCATATAGGGTGAACGTCGATGCTTTGAACTTTTTAGGCAGCACAACCCTTGCAATGCATCGTACGAAAGGGTCATGCGTGTCTTCTTCATCTGAATCATCACTTCATTTCCTTCGCCTATGTCATACGTACGAACTTCCTTCGGATGAGCTGGATACATCGACTCGTCCCTTCTTTCTGGGTTCCTGGTATGGTGAGTCAGAATCACTGCCATTATCATGTTTCCGAAGTCGACGTCGTCGATCGTCTTTATTTCTTGGAGATCGACCTCGGTCATGGCTTGTGGCCTGTTGGGATTTAGCTAGCTCCAGGGCCAATTCCTGGTGCAAGCATTCATTCTTAGCCATCATATCTTCTAAACACTTTTCATTTCGCTTTGCTTGATCTATGATTGTCTGCATAGTCTCTTGCACAGAAGTTGAGGGTGAGGTCTGAGCTACTGGGTTGAAGTTTAGGGCCTGTCGCACGTTGATATTCTCCAGTCCAAGCATGTTTCTTGGAGTGATGTCATCTTTTGGCGTAACATCGTCAGCAACTACCAAAGGATCATTTGTTACGCCCGCCATGGACGTACTTGAGTATTCCCACAGACAGCGGCAATTGTGGTGAGGTGGTTTGGAAATACTCCAGAATCTAGTTAGACGTTCTTGCTCCTCTAATTGCTACCTAAAAAAGGGATGAACACTCGGGTCAGGGGTACCGGAATTAGCACTCCGACGGACAAGTCAATATTCTCTCTAATTTGTTCTATCTTAAATTATCTTCTATATTCACACATACCTCTCTTTGGCTGATCTTCTCATTTTTATATTGCTCTCCTAGGGTCCACCCTTTCAATATCATATCTGGGACCCCCAGGTACGTCAGAAATTATTCGGCATATTCGGCCATGTTCTTGTTCAATAGGTTTGATTAGCGCCGAGTTATCCTTACCATCATTCTCGGCGCTCTGTTTGAACCTCTTGAGCACGTAATTATTCGACTCCCACACACATATATATATATATATATAATCAAATGTAGTGATCTCTTGAAAAATTTCAAATTCTCAATCCTAACATCTCATTAAATTCTTTCCTAGGTGGCACATCTATTCTTCTCTTATTCTATTTTCCTCTTTTTTAATATATTTCACTTTTTGATTACTTAGGGATATATATATATATATATATAAAATATCATATGGATAGGATCTTTTCAAAATATTTATAGATAAAAAGATGAGTTTGACTCTAATTCAAATTCCTTTATCAAATTTATATCCTACTCAAAGATATTTCAAAAAATAAAAAACAAATTAAATTATAAATCTCAAAACTTTACTTCCATGACAATATGAAATTGGGAAAAAATATTAGAGAACAGGAGAACCCTACAAAGAAATTAAACAGGTAATTTAACCAATTATGCAAGATTTTTCTTATGTGAAAAGAAATATATATTTGAAATCTCATATTATGTTTTTTGCTCTATTTTTTCTTTTGCAGATTTTTTTGTTTGTTTTAGTTTTAGTTTATTTGGTGTATTTTTTTTTCTCCTTCATAATCTAAGTTAGTTGTTGAAATTATAATAATGCAGTAGATGCACTTATGCCTCCAAAATTTATTATTCATTTTTTTAAAATTTTACAACTACAACATACAGGAAAACATCTCTTAAAAAACTTCAAATTCTCAATTCTAACATCTCATTAAACTCTTTCCTAGGTGACACATCTATTATTCTCTCATTCTATTTTCCTATTTTTTCCTCTTTTTTAATATATTTTATTTCACTTTTTAATTACTTAGGGCATGGATATATATAATATCATATGGATAGGATTTTTTCAAAATATTTATTAATAAAAGATGATTTTAACTCTAATTCAAATTCCTTCATCAAATTTATATCATACTCAAAGATATTTCAAAATAAATAAATAAATAAATTAAGCTATAAATCTCAAAACCTTACTTCCATGACTGTAACAACTCATAGTTAACGTTAATTCATGTTTAATTATATCTAAAAAAGAAATTAAAGTGAAATTTTGTATCACACATTACATTATATGTGTTTATATTTGTTTAACGTAGAAAGATCTGTTCATGTTTCCGTTTCGGATTACGAATCGAAGGCCTTATTGGCATCCGATTCAGAAATTGACTATGTGTTAATTAGAATTTTATAGTAGGTTTAATTGAAATTTGATTCGGAACGATTAAATTAAAATAATTTAATGCTTACTTGATTAACTTGATCAATAAATAATTACACTTATGCCCAAACCTATATAAGGCCACTCCTACCTCTTCCTACACATTTTTACATCCTCATTCCCTCATCTTTGAGCTTAACGTGGGAGAGAGTGAGAGACTAAAGAACTTGGGGCCAAACTTGAAGTAGAGAAGGCCATTGTTAAGAAATTTGGAGAATTACTCGAGATTTTGATTAAGTGAAGTTCAATTGAGTAGCCTAGGTAAGAGCTCAACCTTACAACCATGGGATTGAGTCATTTAGTACATGAATACAAATGAAAAATGTGAATTTATATGGGAATTGAGCTAGAATTGAAAAAAGCTAAGTCATTCCATACATGCATGCATGTTTCATAACATTTTAAAGTTGTTGTCAAAGCTTTTCTCACATGCATGTTGTAATTCTAGCATGGCTTGAAGAATTCATAACATTTCTCACCATTAGACCTCATTTGATCATGTTTTGGAAACTAAGAACTCAAGTCAATATATTCATGACAAGTTCATATTATGTCTTTGAAGTTTCAAGTTGAATTTTGGCCAATTTACTTACTTTTGGGCCTTGATTTTGCGCAATAATCCTTAATTCTTCATGTTTTGTAAGTTTGTAAGTGTCTTCTCAAGTTTTGAGGCCAAGAGCTGTGTTTTGATTAGGTTGAATTCGAGTTTGAACCAATGAGAGCAATCTGGAAATCCCAGATTTTGCCTCTCCGCTGGAGCAGCGAATTCTATGCTCGAACGGCGACTCTGTGATCTTGCACTTCCGCTCGAGCGACCAGAAATCCGCTCGAGCGTGAAATGCATGCTCCTAGAAGTTCATATGTTTTGCCGAACGCTCGAGCGACAAAAGTCACATTCGAACGAAGGTCTAAGTCTCACGCTCAAGTAGGGATCGAGCGTCCATCAAGCGTGAAAATTAAGCAACCAGTACTTTTGTCAAAGTTTGCAGACCACTCGAGCGAGGAAGTTACACTCGAGCGGACCCTCACATTTTGCATGTTCACTCGAGTGAGAAAAGCCACGCTCGAGCGTGGACCTTATTTTCAGCAAGTTTTGAAAATATTTTTAAGTACATTTTTTTGCATCCTCATGCCATCCAAAGCATTCCTAGGCCAAGATTAAAACACTATAATGAGGATAAAGGCTAAAAACACACTAAGGACAAATGAAATAAGTTATGTACAATTCGAGCGTGTGTTTCAATGTATGTATCTGTCATGTTGTGTAGGTCACGCGCCTCAAGTTAAGTGAATTACCTACTTTACTCATGTATTTGGAGCCACTAGTTATCTGTGAGTAATAACTCTATAAAGTTATGTTTGACTTTAATTATTTTCTGATGATATGAAATGATCAGTTTTCTGAAATGCTATGTTTTGCATGAATGAATGATTGTCCAATTTTCTTAAAACGTAATTATGGTATCATTAGCAGAGGCCCTCGCCCAAGGGACATAATACTATGGCTTATGGTCATGAGGCCCTAGCCCGGGGGATAATACTGTGGCCCAGGCCCTCGCCCAGGAGAAACAATACTGTGGCACAGGCCCTCGCTTGGGGGAAACAATACCGTGGCCGATGTATGAGATATGTTACCCGGTACCGGAGGTTCCTTTTGGAACTTGATATGCTTGACCAAAGAGACATGTTTATGCTAATGGACGTACGACACGTGATTTGAATATGAATAAGACTACGACTCAGTTTCTGTTATAAACCTGATTATGATTCTGATTTGTTACGAGATTTGAAATCTATTCTAGGCATCATTCACTAAAATCTTTACTCTGTTATTATTCACTGGGCTTCCGCTCACTATTTATATTATGCATATAGGTGACCAGGCGCATGACCAAACCCAAAGTAGAGGATCTGGCACTTATGTTTTGTCAGTCAACCGTTGTGCCTCCGAGGAGGTTCCCTAGTATGATCAAGTCAAGTTTAAGTGGCAATAGTAAAGACCTTATATTTTTGTTTGTAATACGAACAAGTCTTTTGTTTTGCATATAAAAGCTATTTTCCTTTTTGGGCTACAACTGTATCAAATGTGATGAAAACCAATGCATCATGATGTCATATATATGAATATATTATATAAGGTTTCAAATTTCTGTCCCATGTATATTTGCACGGCTCTATGGACTACTCATATTTGGTATATTTGCTTCTGCAGTCCCCAATTAAATGTTATTCTATTAAGAGGCCTTCAATAATCCTAGGATTAGCGGCCGGTTACGACGCTAAACCTATAGGGGCGGGTTTGGGTTAAGACAATGACAATATAAAATTAGACAAAAATATTAGAGAACAGAAGAACCTTGTAGATAAATTAAACAGGTAATTTAACCAATTATGCAAGATTTTTCTCATGTGAAAAGAAATATATATTTGAAATCTCATATTATATTTTTTGCTCTATTTTTTTCTTTTACAGATTTTTTTGTTTATTTTAGTTTTAGTTTATTTGGTGTATTTAATTTTTTTTCTTCATAATCTAAGTTAGTTGTTAAAATTATAATAATGTAGTAGATGCGCTTATGCCTCCAAAATTTATTATTCATTTTTAAAAATTTTACAGCTACAACGTATAGGAAAAAAGTAGCAATGGCAACAAAAGGATAAAAGACCAATACAAAGAGCGATGTTTTGTGATCTCTTAAAAAATTTCAAATTCTCAATCCTAACATCTCATTAAACTCTTTCCTAGGTGGCACATCTATTCTTCTCTCACTATTTTCCTATTTTTTAATATATTTTACTTTTTTATTACTTAGGGATATATATAATATCATATGGATAGAATCTTTTCAAAATATTTATAGATAAAAGATGAGTTTAACTCTAATTCAAATTTCTTCATCAAATTTACATCCTACCCAAAGATATTTTAAAAAATAAAAAATAAATTAAACTATATATCTCAAAACCTTACTTCCATGACAATATGAAATTGGGCAAAAATATTGGAGAACAGGAGAACCCCGCAGAGAAATTAAACAGGTGATTTAACTAATTATGCAAGATTTTTCTTATGTGAAAAGAAATATATATTTGAAATCTCATATTATTTTTTTGCTCTATTTTTTCTTTTGTAAATATTTTTGTTTGTTTTAGTTTTAGTTTATTTTGAGTATTTAATTTTTTTTTCCCCTTCATAATCTAAGTTAGTTGTTGAAATTATAATAATGTAGTAGATGCGCTTATGTCTCCAAAATTTATTATTCATTTTTTAAAAATTTTACAACTACAACGTACAGGAAAAAATCTCTTAAAAAACTCCAAATTCTCAATTCTATCATCTCATTAAACTCTTTCCTAGGTGGCACATCTATTCTTCTCTCATTCTATTTTCCTATTTTTTCCTCTTTTTTAATATATTTTATTTCACTTTTTAATTACTTAGGGCATGGATATATATAATATCATATGGATAGGATTTTTTCAAAATATTTATAGACAAAAAATGAGTTTGACTCTAATTCAAATTCATTCATCAAATTTATATCCTACTCAAGGATATTTGAAAAAAAATAAATAAATTAAGCTATAAATCTCAAAACCTTACTTTCATGACAATATGAAATTGGACAAAAATATTGGAGAACAGAAGAACCCTGCAGAGAAATTAAACAGGTGATTTAATCAATTATGCAAGATTTTTCTCATGTGAAAAGAAATATATATTTGAAATCTCATATAATGTTTTTTGCTCTATTTTTTCTTTTGCGGGTTTTTTTGTTTGTTTTAGTTTTAATTTATTTGGTGTATTTAATTTTTTTTCTTCATAATCTAAGTTAGTTGTTAAAATTATAATAATATAGTAGATGCGCTTATGCCTCCAAAATTTATTATTCATTTTTTTAAAATTTTACAACTATGTCGTACAGAAAAAAAAAGCAATGGCAACAAAGGGCTAAAAGACCAATAAAAAAAGTGATTTTTGTGATGCAGTTGGAGTTCACCCACTTTTTTTAAAAAAAAAATTGTATCAATCGAGAAGAGTATTTGGAACACATTCATGAGTTTGAAAGAAGTTTTTATTCAATCTCATATATTTTTTGTTATATTTTGTTCTTCAATTATATTAATTTATGCGTTCGATTTTGTTGTAATATATAAGGAGGGCACTCAATTTAATTTCAAACGTAAGTAAACTTAATTATGTAGTAGCTCTAAAATATTTTTGCTTATATTTTTATTTTTTTTATTTGAGATCTTCACGAGTTTAAATTTGTTTCTTTGCATATATGTAGTGAGTAGGATTAAGTTTTTAAATGATAAGTTTTTCTTTTGCAGTAAAAAGTCAACTGCATAAAGGAATATTTGAAGCTCAAGATTGGATTTCAAAATCCTTAATGAATATACAAATAAATTACTTTGTTTTCAACTCATAATACTCTTTATATATATATATATATAACGAAAACCAATTGCAGACAAGGCCATTTGGATCCATTCGAAGAGCAAAAACTCAATATACATGTTTTTTACTTAATTAATATTTAATTGTTAATTTCAATTACATTATTGAATGTCATGTAATTTTTAAACAAATTGGATTCAATATGTGAATACTTCAATAAAAGTTTGATTAATTTTTTATAAACAAAATTATTATTCAACTATGTTTGTGTTGAAATTATAAACACATTACATATCACTACAAGAATTTTCACTTTTGACGACTAAATTCTTAGTCGCCAAAAGTCAATTTTTAGTCGCCGAAAGGCTTTAGCGACTAAATTTTTTGGTCGCAAAATTAGTAGCCGAAGAATAGTCGGGAAAGCTAATTGGCGACTAAAATTATTTTAGTCGCCAAATGTATTCATTTGCCGACTAAATATTTAGTCGCTAAAAGGCTGGACATTAAATTAAATTAGACCCTTTTCGGCTATCAAACTTTTAGTCACCTAAAGTCCCACCTTTTTAGCTACTAAAATTTTAGTCGGAAAAGAGCTCTTTTTTAGCTACTAAAAATTTAGTCACCGAAAGTCAAAATCTTTGGCTACTAAATGTTTAGTGGACAAAGAGTTCCTCTTTTGGCTACTAAATATTTGGTCGCCTAAAGTTCTACATTTTTGGCTACTAAAATTTTAGTCAGTAAAAGTGTGTTTATAATTTAGTTTTTTGTTTTTAGCTACGAAATATTTTAGTCACCAAATGTTTGATTTTCTTTTGACTACTAAAGTTTTAATCGCCAAATGTCTTCTTTTTTTTTTGGCTACTAAACTTTTAGTCACTAAATGCCTTTTTTTTTTTTGCTACAAAACTTTTAGTTGCCAAATGTCTTTTTTTTTTGCTACAAAACGTTTAGTCGCCAAATGTCTTTTCCCAATTTCTTTTTAGCTACTAATTGTTTAGTCGCCAAAAACATAATATTATGTTTTATCGCGAAATTATAATTTCTCCATAACCTGTCTATATACAATACAACCTGTAATACATATAAAAACAAAATGATACATACTATCAATCATTCCACAATCTATATTCATATACTAAAAATAAATAACATTAAATATCAAAGTCCATACAAATTAACTATTGTCCAAACTAAAATAATAATTCCATACAAAATATATCATACAAAAATCAAAGGTGGCCGTGACATCCGTACGGTTGTTCGGGGGCTGATTTGCATTTTCGCCCCCTTAACGCCCTTTTTCGGTTAAGTTTAATGCATTGTTGTCCTATTGGAATCCAAGCGGAAATCATTTTCTTTACTCAAAGGGTCTGTTTGGTTGTTAATTCAAATCAATTTTCAACACGTGAGCTCGCGCATGACGTTTGGATACGACGTTCAAAAGTTGATCCGCGTGTTAATTCAAATTACATTTTGAAAATCTGTTTGGCAGCTTGTATCTCCCGTTTCTACCTTCTTCATCGTCTCTGCAACTTTCACGTGAACCTCATCTACATCAGTCCTTCAGATTCATCACAGGTGGCTTCTCTGTATCAAACATCCGTACTTCAGATTCATCACAGGTGGGTTTCAGAAGTCAGACTCATTTTACAAATAATGAATCCACCCAACCTGCTCTGTACTGGTATCATATTTCACAAATCGACTGAGTTACGATTTGTGCGTTGCGGACGATTCTTATTACGAGCAACCAAACAACGACGACTGCAAGGTGAAATTACTCACAAATTTATTTACATATTTTGTTATAGGAAAATTATTTGAGAAATTCGTCTTAATTTATTTTTATTTTTTTTTCAGGTCAAATTTATCAAATTTATTTTCGAATCCGACGAGCAAACAGTGGCACATTCAATCAGTATACACATTCCATCACTGGCGATAACTATTCAACTCCCACTAATCTGGTAAATAAATCCTTCATCCTTCATCTTTTATCTGAAAATGATTTCAGACGAGTCGATAAATGATTTCATTCTTCATCCTTCATCCTGAACTGTTTCAACTTTTTTGTTCTTCAAGAATAGTCAGTAAATCAATCTTCATCTGCTATGTATAAATTATTTCGGAGAAGTTGAAATCAGTTCCTAAATGGTTTATGAGAATTTGTAGAGGCGTATTTTCCATTTCAGATCGGTTGTTATTTTAAATTTCCATTTCTTCGTTAATGGTTTGAACTGTTTGAACCTTTCATCAATCAATTAATGGTTTGAACTGTTTGAAGCGGCAATGCCTGGGACACCCGGCCGGTCGTCCCCCGGATCATCCGGCCGATCCTCCCACCTCTTCCAGTTTTGTCTTCTAGTTTTCTATTTCTTCGTTAAAATCTACCGGTCTGTTTGAACCTACCGGGCTTTTTTACTGATTTTTTTCCTTGATTTTTCTTTTACTGATTTGTTTCCTACTATTTAAACACAATGTTAACTGATTTTTTTATTATTATTTGTGGTTATATTTCTGCTATCTAAATGTTTTTTTTTTGTGGTTATATTTCTGCTATCTGAATGTTTTTTTTTGTGGTTATATTTCTACTATTTAAATTCAATTAATCTTCTACGTACTTTTTTCCTCGAAATAAAATCATCTGTTCTTTTTCCTTTATCTGTGTTCTCCTTCAAACCATTTTGCGCTGTTATTCTTGTATATCCATTGCAGACTACTTTAAAATACTCTGTTATGCTTGTATATCCATCCCAAACTAGTTTAAATATAATTTGTATGTTTATAGATGGATGGAAATAATTCCGATGACAATGAGAACACCAAAATGTGGACGCCCTGAATTGAAACAAAATTAATAAATATGTTGAGAGATGAGGTTAGAAACAATCAAACAACGGGCCGTACTACTTCGTGGACAATTAGGCATTGGAATCATTATGCAAATCAGTTGCACAACATATATGGATTTCGGTATACAGGTGTCAAGGTGCGCCAAAAATATCAGCGATTGAAAGCTGATTACCAGACATTTAAGTGACTGCAGGCACAGACTGGTCTGGGATAGAATCCTATTATAAGCACTGTTGTTGCACCCGATGAATTTTGGGATAAGGTTTTCCATTAATCTGTACTATTTTCTAATTTTATTTTAAACATTTCATGATATATACAGTGCTTAATTCTTGTTTTGTAATTGTTGTAGGGTAGCAGAAATGTGAAGAAGTTTAGGACAAAAGGGTTTGAATATTTTCAAGAAATGACAGAAATTGTTGAAAATTGTTGTGCCACAGTGGCCTTGTCTCGTGCATCCACACAAGGACCCCTTGTCTCAGAAGAAAAAGATGACATGTTAAATAAATTTTGGAACACTGATGCTGGTGGGAGTAACGCTGGTGGGAGTAATGCTGCTAAGGCCATTCCTGTTGACTTATTCGGGGATGAGTATATGGATCCAGCAAAGGACAAACGTCACAAGAGGGGCCTTGCAACCAGCCAAACGGACAGTGGTCGTTCCAAAAAGTCACGATCAAGTAGGTTTGATGATGTGTGCGCAGCTTTCACATCCTATGTACAAGCCAAAACAGGACATTCACGTACACGAGAAAATGAGACTGAGGCTGTAAGTGCAGGTGGTGATGATTATTCCCTTGATGCATGTCAAGATGCATTGCTTGAGCTTGGGGACATACCACCGTTGCAGTACGTTAGGGCACTGACACTGTTCAAGGATAAGGAATGGCGAAGGTTTTTTATGCGCACTCCTACCCATTTGCGCCTAGCCATGATCCTCGCTTTGCAGTGAACTGAGAAGTTCTGTTTTGCTTGTGTTTGCAAATCTTCTTGGCTGAACTGTTTGATGATCATTATTCCTGATTTGGTTTTTATTATTTTTTTTCATTCCATCATATCCTTTTTCCTTTTCTATGTTCGTATGTTTTTTTTTTTTGAACTTTTAAGTGTTTTCTGTTATATTAAAACTATGTTCTGTTATTATAATATGACCATGTGTTAAATAAATTTTGTTCTCCTCTGAATTTTACTGTTTCACCAATAACGCTAACTGTTACAGCATGAAAAACATATTTTATAATTATGCTTTTACTGTGATGTAGACAAAGGCATATGTCATCCAACAGAGAAAACAATACAATGGAGCTCTCATCAAAGGAGGGTGAGGTTGTTGATGATTTTATGGATTTTTTGATGATTGCTTTAATGCATGACCATATCAACGCGTCAAGTAGTCGCCGACCGCAGTGAACGTGTCCATTCAGAGGTGCTGATTACATCTTCGGCCTATTAAATGGCCATCCAGAAACAGTGATGAATGTTATGCGAATGGATGCACAAACATTCATTTTATTGAAGGACACTTTACTCCATAATGGCTTTATCGATACTGAACATATGCATATCAGTGTGGAGGAATCGCTTAGAATTTTTTTATACACTTTTGCACAAAATGATCGCCATCGAATAATGGCAGATAGATTTCAACACTCCACGGAAACAATTTGTCGCCACATAAAAATTGTTATGCGGGCATTGTGCAAGCTTTCATCATCGGTTATCAAACCACGTAACCTAGAGGACATACTGGGAAAAATTTTAAATGACAGGAGGTTTTTTCCCTGATTCAAGGTACGAACAGTATGACTGTCCTGTAAGTTTGTTCATAACAATAAGTGTTAATAAATATATATATTTTTTAATTATGAAAGTAATATCGAAGTTTGTTTCACTTTTAATATCACACAAATATCTGTCAATTAGAATTGTGTCGGTGCTATCGATGGCACATTGGTAGATGCATGGGTCCCTGCTTCAAGACAAAATACATTCCGCGGTCGGAAAATAACGGTATCGCAAAATGTACTAGCAGCTTGCGACTTCGATATGTTGTTCACATTTATTAATTCTGGATGGGAAGGTAGCGCTCACGACAACGCTATTCTGGTTGACTCTATTACACGAGCTGATCTACAGTTCCCACACCCACCCAATGGTGACTGTCCCTGAATAACATACGGTACACTTTTTCATTAACTGTTTTTGTACATATCAATTGATAGAACTGTGTATTCATTATTTACATGTAGGCAAGTACTATTTAGTTGATGCTGGTTTCACGAACATGCCTGGATTTCTTGCTTCATTTTGGTCTCAACGGTATCACTTGCAAGAGTTTCGTGGCCATCGTTATGCAGGACCTAAGGAATTGTTTAACAATCGACATTCGTCATTACGCAATGTCATAGAAAGAACATTTGGTGTTTTGAAGAAGCGCTTCCCAATATTGCGGTCCATGCCAAATTACAAGTCTACACGACAAGGGCCTCTCGTGATTGCATGTTGTGTAGTGCACAATTGGATCCGTTTGCATGCAGCTATGGATCCATTCTTTATGGAAGCTGATAATGAAATGGCCGCAGAAGCAGAAGCAGAAGCAGACGGGCTTGTTGGAGACCAAGCTGACTACGTTGACATGTCGCAACATGGGTTAACGTTCCAATCGAATGTTAGGGATGCAATTGCTACTGCTATGTCTCAAAATCATGTTCACCATGCATAGAAAAGGGATGTGAACAAGGCAAGTGAATATCGTACTAACTACTGGTTGTAAATGCGTAATTATTTTACTAATTTCAGTCATTATGACACCGTTACTACATAACTTCGCCCAACCATCATTTCTGTGATTTACTAACTTCTTTTATCTTCTTGTAGGATAACTAATACTGAGGACAACGATTGGGCTAAATGGCAATGAAACGAAATAAAACACAAACATCATCACATGGGCAATGAAGATAATGGTTTTCTTAGTACATGTGTACTTAAATATGTTGTTCATTTTTATGTATAGTCTAGCAAAGACAATTAAATATGTTGTTATTAATATGCAATGTGTTTCTTAGTAACTTTCATAGATAAATATGTTGTCATTAAATTAAATATGGTGGTGGCAGATGGGTGGTGGGTGGGTGGTGGGTAGTGGTGGTAGGTGTAATTAACAGTTTTTAATAATATTATAAATATATTTCAATTAATAATTTTGATAATTTTATTATTGTATAGGAGAGCAATTATGAGTTCTATTTTTTTAATTAATTCTGTTAAATAAAAAAAATATAATAACAGAGCATTTATAATTTTTCAAATCACAAAAAACAATTTATATTTAAAAAAAAAATCTTGAAATGTATTTATAATTTACACTGTTTTTATAACCAACAAAGACCGAAGTTTCGAGATTTGTACCAAAACAGTCAATGTTAAGACTTTTCACCAAAATTTATTTTTTAATATGATTAAATTTAATATTAAAAAAACTAATTATAATTTTTCTAAAAAAACAATTGAACAATTTTGGGATGTTTGATAACTTAATTCAACATTTAAAATTAAACGTATTAAGTAATAAGCAATTAAGTTCGTTTGATAAAAACAATTGATATCATTTAAAAATTTAAATACCTCTTAAAATATAAGCTAAAACTTAAAAAAAATTTAAGTCATATAAAACTTACTTAATTCTAACTGAATTTATAAATATTAAACATAACCATCGATTTACACTATGTACAGAAGTTTATATTAACTTTTTTGTTTTTCCTTTTCATTAAAAAAAGAATGTTTATTATTAAATATTATTAAATTGTAACTTGTTTTATTTAATTTCAGAACATTAATTTAATTTTATATTATAATTGATGCAGAAAAATTATTTAATAATTGTGTAATTTTTATTCATTTTATTCAAATGAAGGATTTCGTAGGCATTTATGAAGTACTATTTATTAATTTTTGTACAAATAATTTTTTCAATGCATAATCTTTTTGCACAGATTGTTATAACATTATTACTATGTAATTAAATGATTCCAAAAAAAAAAAAACCCTCGTTGTTATTCATTACGTGAATAGAAAAGTTTATAAGAAAATAACAAAAGTAAAACAATCACAACAAAACTCACCAAATAAATAACCAAAACAAAAAATAGAAAAAAAATATAACCACCATATCTGTGAACCATTTTACTTGATTTTTAAACAAGTTAAGCATCCTTGTCAGGTGGTGTTGGAGGTGAAGGGAAATGCTGATGGTACAGCTGAGTGACTCAATGGTCAATCAGATCAATGCGGTTCCTTGTCAGTTCATCACGTCTCTCTGAGTCTGCACGAAACTCACCAAATTGATGAATTAGTGAGTTCTGAGCGGTGGCAATTTCATCGAACCTAGTACCAAATTCATCGATCTGAGTACCCAATGTATTGAGCTGATTAGCCATTTGTTGTTCCCATTGTAGGCGCTGATTGTACCGTTCTTGTTCCAAGGCTAAATAATCAATCCAGTAATGGGGTTGTTCATTTGATGGCATGGCATTGTCATTGGGTTCTTCCTCATCAGGTATTGATTTATTTTCAAGATTAATAGAGCCCATCAAGGTGTCAGCACCACCAGCTCGGGTCAGTGTATACTCAGAAATTGGTGAAGTGATTCTGATCCATCATTCACCTTCAAGGTTCACATCATGGGCTTTGAAAATTATGGTTAACAAAGCTCCAAAAGATAGTGACCGGCCACTCAGAGTATCCAATTTTGCAAGCATCATTTCTTTTAGTAATATAAAGCATAAATCTAATTTTTGTCCAATTTCAAAACAATATAACGAGTAAACTTGAAAACATGAAACACTATTATAATGTCCTTTTTTGGGAGTGATATTTTCAACTATCCATCGATGGAGAATACGAAGGTGAGGTTTTAAATGGCTGACTTGTAAATTAGTGCCGCTAAATCGGTTGTCACAAATTGTGGTATAAATCTGAGTGACATCATCAACAATTTTTTCTAATGCGGCCTCATTTTGAAAATAACATTGTAAATCTCCTGTTTTGACTCCAATAATTTGTGCAAAACGACAGAGAGAAAATGTGATTCTTTTCCCCTTAACATAAGAGGTAAGACTGAACGGTTCATTTTGTTGGTCACCCGGTGTCAAGTGAACATAAAATAATCGTAGAAGACGGGGATATATCTTATTTGGTAAATTATTTAATGGTAACCATCTCATTGTATCTAATTTGCCAAGTAAGAGTGAATCATATTGAGAAGGTAGTTTTACGTTTCTTCTCGTAACAATTGGTTGAGTAATGAAATGTTCATAGGCTTGTTCATGATGATATGTTGCAAAATCATTAGTTGGATAGCCATCATGTTGTTGCTGTGGTGATGGTACAGGGTTTGAGGATTCACCAAGTTCGGGGCTGGTTCGTTTTGTTCTTGGCATGATTGTTCTTGGCATGATGACTGCAAAAGTGAAAGAAATTTGTATATTAAAACATATGAGAGCTAAGAAAAATGTATGAAAAATATATCAACCATTAGTACATTTTTGTGCATACAAACTTATTTTTATGTAAAAAATAAATATAAAAAAATTTGGTGACAAAATTTAATTAGGCAGATGCCATAGAAACAGATTTTTATACAAAAAAAAAAAAAAAATCATAGGGAATGATATTTCTCATTTATATTGGGTTTGTTTCATACAGTTTATTATAACTTAGAAACTGATAATTAGAAAAATAAATGATACGTGACAAAATTAGAACAGAAATCAAAAAATGTAACAGATAAAAATGGAACAGATATGAAGCAAAGCCAACAGATACGGAGGTGGAATAGTGACTGGGCCGGGATGATCGGCCGAATGTCCCGTGGGATGACCGGCCGGTAGACCGGTGGGATGATCGCCCGATTGTCCTCCTTTTCCCCTCCCTCACTCCCTCTGAAGCTAATGTCTGAAGCTAATATGAAGATGAACTAGCATCAAAACTAACTTGTAAATTATGGAAGTGGAGAAGGAGGATCTAATGAGATGTGGATATGCTCTATTTCTCTAATTTTTGTTTTCTGATGTAACTGGAGAAGGTGTTTCTGAGATGGTGAAGTTGGTGTGGTAAACGGAATGAGATTCAGATTTAATAGAAAGGGTGAGATTCAAAAGGTTCATGTTGTATTTTTTTTTATTTACTTTTTATTTGTTAAATATTATTTGTTCTGTTATATTATTACTTTTTTAATGATATCACATCCATGTACTGAGTACACAGCTGCAGCCTCTCCTTTTTCTTTACCTCAATGTTGAACACACAACTATGAAACAATAAGGGGTAGGTAGTAAGTAAGTGAAACTACTATCTTACCCTTTATATTTTGTTCTATGTAACCACTTTCCATTTAAGTCAAGAGGGGCATAATAGTCATTTCGTATGTCAATCCCCACAATTATATGAGCTCAACGAGTACAATAATGCATTGCATTTCTGTTACCACATCGATATGAAATTCATAAAATGTAATAAATGGAAAAAAAATTGATAATGTTTTGTAAGATTTACATTATGATTTGTATTTTAAAATATTAAATTTAGTGTATTTATTCCTTCTTTATTAATATGTATTTTCAAAAGTTGTTGACTTTAACAAAATGTTAGAAAAAAAATTAAAAACGTATTTTACAAATGAATTGATAGAAAAATTAATTGGTAGAAAATAATTGACATAGGTTTATTTTAAAATGAAAAAATTATTTCGAAAAAACAATTATTCAAAAAAATTACAAAAAAAAAATAATTGACAAAAAAAATCAATTTTTAATTTCAGTATTTTAAAAATAGTTTGGTTATTATTGTTGATAAAAAATATGGATATCGATATCTGAGTTGTGTGTTTGATGATAAATTATTGGTTGAATTAAGTTTTGAAAACTATTTTCAAAACACATCACCAAACAAATTTTCACCTCTCACATGTCACATCAAACTTTCAAAACTTAATTCAAAATACATCTTCAAAACACAATTCAACACTCTATTTAAAAACCATAACCAAACAAATTTTCTACACTCAAATCATAATTATACAACCCACAAACTCAAAATACAACTCATACTCTCAAATCACATTTACAAAACACAACCAAACGCAGGCAAAATTTTTAACTAGCAAAAGGCTTTTCAATGTCAAAATTTTCACTGTGGGGAGTATGTAAACCAATCAAATATAGCAACCATTTGAGTCAAAATCAAAGCCATAAATGCACACCCACAACCATACAAACAACACCAATATCTTTTCCTCATTGAGAACCTGGATAACATATCTATCCCACAATCCACACCTTAAAGCCTTACCACTAATAACAGTTTCCACCATCATTTTGTGAGGGCCCAATTCCAATCCACTATCATAGAAAGAAACAAGAAGGCAACATAATTAATATCATATCTTCATACAAAGAAATACAATGACAATGAATACCCACCAGTCACCCCATATTTGATATTTTTCCCACTTGAAATGGAGCTATTGGGAACCATTGTAACTTTTATTTATTGGGAACCATTTAAATACATGTTCATCACTAATTGAGATGAATATTACCCACCAAAAATAAATAAATAAATTGATATGAAATGGAGCTATATATACAGAATTATCGATGTTCTTGTGAATAATGAATTGAAAAGGACATGTACACCAGAGAATTATTATGACAGCACATTGAGCATCTTGTGCATACACCAGACTAGCAAGAAAAATCAGGGGTTTCTAACAATTACCCAATTAAAGGCTAAGCAATATATTCAATTGGTGAGTTTACATATTATAAACCCAACATAGTATGCTACTTGCTTTCTACAACAACTCTTAATGTTCTATTATTGTGACAACAATAAGTGTCAACAAGATACACATAATATTAGCATGTATTTATCCCCTACTTTCCATTTTCAATGATGGCAATTTGTCAAATTTTGTATTCAGTCAGCTTTTTGGTTATATCAGCAAAATACAGATATAATTACTCTGGCATGGGTGCAAACTAAACAACAAGTAAAGTGAAGTTTACTTAACATGGAATGCTAGTGAATTGTTAAATAAAAGTATACTTTCACTTAACATCAATAGAATGGTAAGACGAATTGTTAAACAAAAGTATACTTTCACTTAAACATCAATAGAATGGTAAGACAACTACATAATAATACATTTTGTTTATGATGCGCACCAATAAACAAGATTACAAAGGAAATTTGGTACTTCAATGCACATTACGTAAAATTGTGAACATGATATAATTATCACCAACATGTGGTTGTTAACCACTTCCAAACTCTCCTGTTTAGGTAACAAAATTTCTTCATCCCGATTAAACTTCCAGAATTTCAACCAAGTAATCTGCATTCCATTATACTACATCCAAATTCAATTCCAATTATGAAAAAATAGAGAATTAATATGCACATGTGTATATGCAATTGTGCATACAAATATGTACATACATATGTTATATATACATATATATATATATATATATATGTATATATAACATATGTATGTACATATTTGTATATAGAGAAAGAGAGAGAGAGAGAGAGAAAGAGAGAAATCACCATCCAGGCAGAAGATTGTTGATGCCCCGACACTGTAGATCTAGACCTACTGACCCAGCAAGGTGTACTATATATTCATTTGTATTGATTAATTGAAGCACTTCTGTACTATTATTTTTAACATATCTAATAAAACTCATTTGAAATCAAGAAAAATTCAAATCCCAAACCCCATTTGAAATCAAGAACATTAAAAGCCATCTGTTTGACTGTTTTTTTAAGGAGAAAAATTCTTACCCAAATGAATTTTGCAATCTTTTCACAGCAAAATAAAAGAATAAAAATTCTTGCAAGTATGTGCATAGAAAATACTAAAAGGAGAAGACCACATAAAGAACAACTCAGAGGAAATTTATATAATGGTCTCCAAAATCAAAAATTCATACCAATAAAAATCAAATATTACATTCAAATTTACCAAAAAGAACCCAATACATAGTGCAAAATATATGAAAGAACTAACTAATTAAGAGGAAACAAAATGAAGTACAAAAGAGCGGATAGGGTTTTAGGGATTTCAAGCCATACCATACCTCTTCAATGAGAACTCTTTCAAACAAATAAGCTATTGAAAAAGACAAAGATCTTCAAGAAGCCTTCGAAAGCAAGAGACGAGAGTAAGAAATGATAAAGAGCAAGAGAACGGTTAGAGAAATCACAGATAGAGAGAAAGGGAGAGGGAGAAACCATAGGTTCCAGAACATATGTGTGCTTCCTCAAGTAATTCCAGTACCTGCACAAGTAAAAAAGTTGAGATGAAATAGAGTAGTTTTTATCAAAGTAAAATGATTGAGTAATCTACGGAATTATCTCCATAACCATATCATGCTTTCTTAATACGTTTACCACCCAAATGACCACTGTGTACGATGAAACAATGGCATCATTTACAATAAAAATATTGAACATTTATTAGATGTCAAACTCTCCATTTTTCGAATAAGTTTAAGTCGTTTCCGACTCTAACTCACAAACTACTTGTGCTAATGATATTTTGTTTGTTGTCACAAGTCCTATATGTCACGGGAAAGCTAGTTGTGACATCCCTACGGTGGTTCCGGGGTTGTTTCGATTTTTCGCTCCCTTAATGCCCTTTTTCGGTTAAGCTTAAAGCGTTTTTGGCTCTAACTTCCAACCTACACTTGCTAATTACATGCCGTCTGTTGTCACAGGTGCTATTTGTCATGGGAAAGCTGGTTGTGATATCCGTACGGTGGTTCGGGGGATATTTTGCATTTTCACCCCCTTAATGCCCTTTTTTTTATTAAGTTTAAAGCGTTTTCGGCTCTAACTCCCAACCTACACATGCTAATTACATTCCGTCTGTTGTCATAGGTGCTATTTGTCATGAGGAAGCTGGTTGTGACATCCGTACAGTGGTTCGGGGGCTGTTTTGCATTTTCGCCCCTTTAATGCCCTTTTCTGGTTAAGTTTAAAGCATTTTCGGCTCTAACTCGCAACCTACACGTGCTAATTACATTTCGTCTGTTGTCACAGGTTCTATTTGTCATGGGGAATTTGGTTTTGATATCCATAAGTTGGTTCGAGAGTTGTTATGAAAATTAAAATTTTTAGGGATCCCAATGTAACTATGCCAAATTTGTGTTTCCCAATCCACACAATGAATATAGTTCCTGATATTTTCATTCTCTACTCTTCTTAGTAACAAATTTGTGTTTCAACCTTCCTCAAAATTTGCTTAAATCTGTGGTAACCAATCTATGTTACTAAATAGTTTAGAATTAGAATACCCCAATCATGTCCCAAATTCTTGCTTAATCCAGCTTGAATTTGGGATTTCTGTGTAAAAATCAACACAAACCCTATACCAAGTGTGGGAAATCAACACAACATTAACTCAAATTCAACACAAAATTAAACAACAAAAATCATATAAAACCCTAGAGCAAGTGTGAGAAATGGGGAAATAGAGGAAGGAAGAGAGAGAGAGAGGGAGACCGATCTAGCTAATCGGCAAATGGAACTCAAGGCTCTGAATCTTCCAAATACTTATTGGAATCTCACCATCCAAACGGTTAGTAAACAAGAAAAGGTTCTGTAACTCACTCAGCAACCCTAATTTGCTTGGGATTTCCCCATCAAGTTGGTTGTCATACAGCTGAAGATCATTGAGAGATTTCAAATTGCCAAGCTCAGGTGGTATTCTACCCCATAAACGATTTTCACAGAGGTAAAGAAGTGTCAGCTGGGTTAATTGTCTGAGAGAAGGTGGGATAGGACTGGTTAAACCACAACGAACAGCGGCAAGTTGAGTTAAACTACTACAATTTCCCAACCCTAGTGGAATACCACTGCTAAAATAGTTGAAAGACAAGACCAAAGTGTCCATTTACTTGAAACTATCCAAACCCAATTGAATAGTACCCTCTAGACTATTATTACTAACATCAAGATACATTAGCTCCTCAAGATTATTCAAATTCTCCGGTAAATCCCCAACAAATTAATTATCATTCAAGTAAAGTTCTACTAATTTGGTACAATTTCCTATGGAGGAAGGAATGGTGCCTGACAATTGATTACCATATAGCCAAAGAGATGACATCTCACTCATGTTGCCAACATTCAATGGGATCGAACCGTTAAGTTCGTTCACATTGAGCCAAATAGTATCCAAATGTGGGATTCGAAACAGAGATTCAGGGATTGAACCTTTCATGAAATTAGAATACAAGTTTATGAATCTCAAATTCAGCAAATTCCCAAAGCTCTTTGGTATATCACCAGTGAAGCTGTTTTGGGAGAGTTCCAAGTATTCAATGAGACTACAATTACCTAATTCAGAAGGGATTGAGCCTGTGAAACCATTGTTGCTGAAATCAATAGACTTCAATTGGGTCACTTCAGCTATCTCAGGTCCTAATCGACCCAATATTTGAAAACCAGAGAGGTTTAAAGAAACTACAAAATGGTTGTGGTGATGATTGGAGTCACATTCGACTCCAACCCATGAACAAGAAGTGGAATCACATTTGACTTCAATTGAATAATTTTGTAGCCCCAAATTCAATTACTCGTATGATAATTAATCGTAAAAATACACAAACAAACTCAGGAAAAAAAAAAAAATAATTATGATGAGAAATGATCAATCTCGCACCTATAGATACAATGCTATACAACAAAGAGCAAGAACGAATCTTTGTATGCCATTCCCAGCCGCTTCGAATCGGATTCCTGTATTGATCGCCACCGACCCATTAACCTTAGAAATGTTCAGTGTGAAGCATCCGGCTCCCATGTCCTCCGTGGCCAAGGTGGGTTGAACCAGGTTCACAATCGATTCGAGGGAGCCAAGAGGGTAGTACGAGTGATTGATTCTCTGTGTGAGAGAGAGAGAGACAGAGGGAGAGCAAGAGAGAGAAAGAACCGTGTCAAGAAGAAATAGATTTGCGCAAAAATTTAGGCGCCAATATGAAATTTTTCCTAGTAAAATTTTGAACAGATCTGGCGACTAAACTTTAGTCGCTGAAGATAGGTTAGCAAAGATAAAAAAAAAAAAATTACTTATTGTCAGCTAAAGGTGACTAAAATAATTTTTTGTCACTGAAAGTAAGTTTTTGGCGACTAAAACTTTAGTCGCCAAAGAGAAAAAATAATTTTTTTATTTTCCATTCGGCGACTAAATATTTTAGTAGCCAAAAGTCAATATACAGCGACTAAATTTTTTTTTTGTCGCTGAAAGTAAGCTTTTGGTGACTAAAACTTAAGTCGCCAAAGAGAAAAAAAAAATTATTTCTCATTCGGTGACTAAATATTTTAGTAGCCAAAAGTCAATATACAACGACCAATTTTTTTTTGTCGCCAATTCTAGCATTTTTAGCGACTAAATTTTTTTTTTAGTCGTCAATAATGAATATACCCCGACTAAAAAAATGTTGGTCGCCAATTCCATAACTTTTGGCGACTAAATTTTGTTTAGTCACCAATTTTGGCCGCCAAAGGTGCATTTTGTTGTAGTGTATTAATGATCAAAATTTTAAAATTTAATTTGAATAAGTATGTTTTGTGTATTTAGGCAAAAATCATAGGTTAGAAATTTTTTTCCATGATTGTTGAATTTTATATTCACATGTCACTGCCATAGAAATATTTATGTCATGCGCGTTCTATGGTTAAGACTTTCTTATTTAAAATAAATGATTATATTATCATATAACATAAAGTAAAAATAAAACTAACTAAGATGTTAAAAAAAAAAAGTGACGTTATTTTTTTATTTTTTATTTAGTAGCTTCAAAATATGAAAGTTGTTGAAATTTATAGGTTATAGACACAAAACAAATTTAAAAAAATAAAAAAGTGATCCTTGAATTTTCTTTGTAATTAAATAGCTTTAAAATACAAAAAAATGTTAAAAATAGAGTTAAAATTTGTATAATAAGATAACATAAATGTTTATTTTTTAACTACACAAAATTTAAATTTTAAAAAATTATAGGTGGCATTTTACTCTTATCTAATTTTTAAACTACCATTCTCTCTAGTTATTCTATTATTAGAGTTATATTAGATATTGTTTTTCTTATCAAGTTTATCTTATCTTATTTTGAATTTTTAAATTTCAACTTTGATTTTTTTTTTTTCAATCTTCATTTGATATTTACTAAATTTCTCTCTACCTCATTTTTTTAGGATTTATCTAAATTTCTCTTTCTATATTCTTATAATTTATCTTCACATTTACACTTGATTTTTTTTTTTTTTAATCTTTATCTTATATTTACATGATCTACTCTTACTTTTGATTTTCAATTAAGTTTATTCTTTTTCTAGGATTTATCTGATTTTCACTTTCTATATTCTTATAGTTTATCTTCAAATTCAAACTTAATTTATTTTTATTTTTATCTTATATTTATAGAATCTCACTATGATCCTTTTCTTTTTTAGTTGAGATCAATCAAATCTATATTTATATTTAAGTACCTATCTAAATTAATATTATAGAATTTTGTTATTAATTTTTAACATATTTAGTATTGTTTACCACCTTTTGTTACTTGCCCGTGCATAGCATGGGTTGCCACTAGTATATATATAGGAAGTCAAAGTTGAAATACAATTTCAAATTTGTTACTTTTTTAAGCTCTACTGGATAAATTTATATGGTGCAATATTTAAAAAAAATAAAATAAAATAAAATAAAATAAAATAACTAATAGCTCATGTAATTAAAAAAAAATTATAGCTCATATATTAAAAATAATAATTTATATTAGCTCAAATTGGTTATAATTCATGTAAGATTAGCTCAAAAGATAAACATGTTAAATTTAAAAACTTACTACTGGCTCTCATTTACATCCCATCATGCTAAATAATCCCTCCTCCAGAAAACTCCAAAAAAGAAATATGTTTGTTTTCAAGAAAACCACCTAAGCCCTCAACCTATTTCGCTATCATATTTTCTTATCAATATCTCTTCGTGGTGATCACTTCCTTTATCTGCTGGTTTATTCTTACTCTAAATATCTCTATCATATTTATTTTATTTTATTTTTGCTCCACTCTGTCTTTCTCATAACATGGTATCAGAGCTAGGTTAAGTACCTAGTAATTTTGCTTGGCCGCCCGCCGGACCTTAACCTATTCCGTTGTCATGTTTTCCTGTCAGTATCTCTTCGTGGTAATCTCTTCCTTTGTCCGCTGGTTTATTTCAACCCCAAATATCTCTATCATTTATTTATTTTATTTTTTTTGTGCTTCTGCTCCACTCTGTCTTTTCCTTTGCTTCAACCTCAACTAGGTTTCTATCTTCCACCCTATTTGAGTTTGATGGGGGGTATTATCCCTATATCATGAGAATGGTGATATACCAAGTGAACCACCTGAGCATGGTGATATACCATGTGACCCACCTAAGCCGCCCCCTGGCGCACTTTCTAAGCCGCCTCCTTTTGGCGTACTCTCTAAGTCGTCCCTTGGCACACTCTTTAAGCCGCCCCTTGGCATCCTCTCTAAGCTGCCCTCTGGTGCATTATCTAAGCCACCTCCTTTGGCGCACTCTCTAAGCCACCCCCTAGCGTATTCTCTAAGCCGTCCACTAACACATTATGTCACGCCCCAAAGTTTAGACAATTAAATATTAAATTAGGACTAAACCCTAATTAATATTCCATTATCCAAATCCTAGGAGTGAAAAAAAAAACTAAACGCTAACCAAACCATCCACCATAATTTCACAACTAACCACTACCTCCAACATTAAAGTAACAATAAATAGTCAAACTAACTTAAATAATGTACGGTTACAAACCATGCCAAATTATCCCAATACTAAAGTCATAAAAAAATAATAAATATATAAACTAATATCAACCTTAAGCTCAAGAAAACAAAAGAAATTCAAGAGATATGTCCAAAAACTATAGTTACTCCACGTCACCACCATAACCCCAACTAATCCTGCAAAGGAAGCTTGGCTGCGCTCAAACAGAACGCACCTGAGTTGCCAAGAGACAAAACGGGTCAGTATACAGGTATACTAGTATGAGTATAAGATTTAACACTCACGTGTCCACTAGACACAAACAAAAATACATTTAATTCTTGTTACGGGACAAGACAAGTAGTTCCAACTGCACCAAGATGAATGGATAGTTTCCCGAGATACGGTGGCATTTAGTTTCTTGTTCGTACACAACGGAATATAAATTGATTATAAAATAAACAAAATAAAAATATGGTGGGTCAGCCCTGAATAAAAAAGTTAGTCAGACCTATCATCCTGCAAAAAAAAATAAAGTTAGTATAATTTAATCATAAGTAACCTGCTGAAGAAATATAAAAATACACCGTTTCATGCTTAAATAATTCGAATTGACCAAAACTCAAAGAACGAAAGTTGTATAGAATCAAGTTTCTTAAAAGAAATCGCAAACAAATTTAACAGGAACTGAACAGGTTGAGAGAAAAACTTGATAGAAAAACCTAAACGGAATTTAATCGAAAAATTCGAAGCTAAAAATGAACAAAAACTGCCCTAAGATGATTTTTTTTCGGAAAAGTTTAAAACACGAAAAGTGTGCAGAATAAGGTTTTACTTCAGTTTACGCGAAACCAATAAAAATGAACTCGTTTTGTGAGTTAAAACAACCTTTAAAATCTGCATTGCTAAAATAAATCAAAACAACAATAATTAAGATTATTCGATTATAAGTTCTAATCGATCTTTTTAATAAAAAGTTAAGACACAAAAGTTATCTAGAATCACGTATACATGCCTCTGCTCAAATTTCATAATTTATTGAGGTCGTTTACTATTTTTCAAGATGTACAAATCAATACAATTCACATTATACCAATGATCATAATTAAAATCTTTATACCTTAACTCCACAACTTTGGCCCTCCACTTCCGGCCTACACATATATCCCATGTGCCTCCCATATACCTAACACCGCTCCCAAGCCAAACTTGCACGGGGATATCGTCCCGAGTTTGACCCACACTCTCCGGATGGTTAGCATATACGTACGCGCGTAAATCAAAGCACTCGTCTACTCATGAGAACGAGGCAACAATATATATATACACAACATCTCACTCATGAGAATAAACATAACAATGTCAAGCTTAAGGCATTCAAATAAATCTCATAATTCTCAATTTTTTTCTTATACACTCTTTCTCACCATCACTCAAATAAAACAACAATCCATGGAGTCATGGTGGAGTGTAAGGAATTTATCTATGGATTCCTAATTTATTTTAATTTCATATATCCATGAGTGCGATTACAACCATAAAATAAATCCATATAAAAACCCTAAGCCTTGTATACACAACTAATCAAAATAATTAAAATCAATCTATCATCTTTATATAAATACAAAATAAACTAACATCAAATAAATAAATAAAAACAACAAATTAAACATAAATCAAGGGAAGTGAGTCTTGTGCTCATAATATTTTTTGAAGATCAAAGAATTATTTGAAGAACTAATGGAGCCACCAAAATAAAACTCCAACCCTTTTTATTTTTCTTTTTCCTCACCTCTACCGCCGTCTCTCTTTGCTCTCGGAATTTCCCCATACATAAAGCCCTCTTTCTTGATTCTTGATTCTTGATTAATCTCTCTCTCTCTCTCTCCTCTCATACGGCTACAGCTTTTAAAAATTGTAGGGTTCCTTTATATATATATATATATAACCAAAAAGGCTCTAACTTGCTTTATTTTATTTTATTTTATTTTATTAAATAATTGCAACATATATAAATATGTTATATATTTTAGGGATTTTTTTTTTAAGGTCCCTGGTATTAAGACTTTATAGTATAAAGGACATCTAATATTTTCGTAATGTCTAAGGTCCCTCAATTTGATTTAGAGAAATTTTGGTCTAGAGAAATTTCAGCCCAGAGAAAATTCAGTCCAGCAAATTTCTCTCCAGAGAAAATTTGATCCAGAGAAATTCTCTGGATTTCAGTCGAGATTTTCTCTAGATTTTCAGAGAATTTCTCTGGTTTTCGCAATTCGCAAGAATTTCTCTAGATTTAAAAAAGAAAAAAGGCCTGAGATTGTGTGCTTGAGAGTCAAACAAAATGGGTTGTTGGTGGTGGAAGAGAGGTGGTGGTGGTTCTGGAGGAGGCGGTTGTGGGTGGTTGGAGATGGAGCCAAAACTGTGGTTCAAGAAAGAAAAGATTGACTCGGTCCGTGAATCATACTCTTCATCTCCACCACTTGAAGATTGCATATTATTCACACTGTTTTCAGAATCCATTTGCTACCAAAAAAAGTGATATAAAAGATGATATATTAAATAAATAAATAAAGGGCCAAACCTGCTGAGAGATGGTTGTAGTTCCAAAAAAAGAAAAGAATTTGAGAGAGAGCACAGAAAAAATTCACAGTGATCACAACCAAAGAAATTTCATACAACCAGAGAAATTTCATACAGCCAGAGAAATTCCAAGGATGGTCAGACACCTGAGTAGCATGCTTTGCTTGCCTTCATTCTTGGTGTCAAGCAAATTATGGGAATTTCTTTAGCCTTTTCCAAAGAAATTCTCTCCAGAGAAATTCTCGAATTTCTCTAGCCTTTTCCAGAGAAATTCCCGAAAGGCTGCGGATATTCATGGATTCCAATGTACAGTTCCAATCTTGAGAATTTAAGGATGTACGATGTGATAATGTAGCTGGTGAAAAACGATGGGAAACCACTTCTTCCTCAGGAACCACTTCCATAGATGCATCTTCTATATCCTTCTGAAGAGATAACAACTTCCAATACATGCTTAGAAGAAATAAAGCATTCAAACAAATTTCCACGAGCATTGCAGGGAAAATTCCGACTACGAAACTTCCAAAAGAAATCTTACTTTAAACATGGATAACCAGGATTTGAGGGTTGCCAATTGGAGTTGCTGAAGACCCAATGTTTGCACTTGAGGCAAAGGCCAATAGGAAAGGATGGGGTGGGAGATTCTGTTGCCTCACGATTTTCAAAACAAATTCAGTCAAAACAACACAAGAGGTATCATTAGTGAAAAGAGCACTGGAAATGGCAGAAATAAGGCAGATTCGACAAAGCAAGTCCTTGGCTCCCCAACTCTTCCAGGTGAGCAATTTACCCAAGTATTTAAACATGTCTGCCCTTTCAAGATACACACTAACAACCATTGTTCCAAAGAGAAGACCAAGGATTGGAAGATCAATGGCAGCATATGCTTGCTCTGGTGTTATAACTTGGAAAATTACCATCAACATGGCACCTAAGAGGGACCCTGCAGTCCTTCCAATGGGCAATAAAGGGACTGCTGGGAAAACTGCCAATACCTAGAAGATTGCAAAAGCAATTGACCCAAGTACCAATTTCACGGTTGAAGCCATGGCCATTTTTGCAAATTATTAGTAGTAAGCCCGAAATCCTTTTTTTCCCCAAAATTGAAACCCTCTTTTTCCGATCACCTCCGATGCTACATACGCCGGAGTTCTACACGCAGTGTGCAACAATTTGTCATGCTTCAAATTCTTCGAAAATGCCGATAATCTGAAGTCTGTGACCTTGAGATTGCCATTTTCGTCTAAGATCAAATCGCGGTGGTAAACACCACGACTGGACTTGGTAGCCATGACTTCGTGGAGCTTCATGACGTTGGTTGCCGACCGTCCTCCTCCCTCCTCCCCTATACCACCGCTCTGTCTATCTCAAGCCCCCGATTTGTCTCAAGAAGAATCACTGTGAAGACGAAAACGAGCCTTGAAGTGAAAAATCACAAAAAATGGAGCTCAATCGGCTGGAGAATTTGCTGCACGGGTCGGATCCGGTGAAGGTGGAGCTCAATCTGCTGGAGAATGAAGTCAGGGGTGAGGAACAAGAGTTGATTTGGACAGGTCTGAGAATGAGAATGGAGAAGTTGAGAGAGAGAGAGAGAGAGAGATGAGTTTTGATTTGGTAAGGTCAAATTTCTCTGTGATATGTTTAGGGACCTTACACATCAAAAAATAATTTTGTGGATCTTTTCTACTACGAAAAGTGGGAGAGGGACCCTAGACTAATTTTCCCTATATTTTATCAATATTTAAAATATTTTTTATATATATATAAAATATATAAATATTCAGATTAATTATATATAATTAAATACCATATTAAACTAATTAAATATCACATTAAATTAACTAAACAACAGATTAAATTCTTATGTAATTACGCAAATAATAAAATCAAAAATATAGTAAAGTAATAATAAATAAATAATGACCTATGAAAAATTAGGGTCGCTACACATTATCTAAGCCGCCTCCTTTTGGCGCACTCTCTAAGTCGCCCCATTGGCGCACTCTCTAAGCCGCCTCCTTTTGGCGCACTCTCTAAGTCGTCTCCTTTTGGCGCACTTTCTAAGCCGTCTCCTTTTTGGTGCACTCTCTAAGCCGTCTCTTTTTTGGCGCACTCTCTAAGCCGCCTCCTTTTGGCACACTCTTTAAGTCGTTTCCTTGGCGCACCAAAAGCCGCCCCCTGGCACACCATCCAAGCCGCCCCCTGGCACACCATCTAAGCCGCCCCTTGGCGCACCATCCAAGTCACATCTTGGCGCACTCAATCATCTGTTGCCATCATCGTTCAGCACCACATCATAAGTTATGTATGTGCCACGCTTGCTGGTTCAACATTTAGTCTCTACAACGGTCCGATATGGACATGACCCTTAAACTCTCTTCGGACATTAGCTCCAGTCTCCGATCTATCTCAAGCGCCATTGCGCTCCCGTTCGGACTTTGCAATCCATTTGCCTTTCATTTAATTTTTTTTTTAACTTTTATTTCCTATTTTAGTTTCTCTCTCCAAACTCAAGTTGGTATCCCTACTTGAGTTTGAAGGGGGGTGTTAAATATAATAACTATATATTCTATTTATCATACTTACCATATATCTATATTACCATATTAGGCATTACCATATTGTGCATTACCATATTGGCTTCTCCTTCTCTTATATAAAGGAGTCTTGTATCCATTCATATTAATTATTGAAATATACAGGGTTATATTCTCTCTCTCTCTCTTCCTCTCTCTTTACTATTTTAACAAGTTTGTTGAAAACACTTTTTAGAAAATTTTACTTTTTTGTTTTCTATATTTTTTTTGTTTTTACTTATTTTTTTAAATATTTTAAGCAATTTTTAAAATTTTTAGATATACCTAACATAAATACACTTAAAAAGTATAATTTTTGTAAAAAAATATTTAAAAAATTCACTAAATACCAAAAATACAAAAAAAAAAATGAAAATTCAGTATATTTTTTCGTATTTTTGTGTATTTATAATTTTGTAAAATATTTTCAACAAATATTTTACTTTTTAGATACATCTAAGTAAGGTGTATCTAAAAAAGTTTTAAAAAAATGCTTAAAATTTTAAAAATATTTACTAAAAACAAAAAAAATGAAAAACAAAATACTTCAGTTTTCAAAAAACTGAATTCAAAAAGCTGAAACCAAACATTGAATTTCTAAAGAAATCTTTTCCTTCTTGTATGTTAGTTTGGAATTAGAACGTAAGAATTCAAGGTAGCGTTTGGTTAAAAATTAGAATCATAATTTGGATTTATTTTAAAGTAAAAAAATTAAGAGTCATTATAAATTGTCATTTCACTCTTTTTATTTTCTGAACATTTTTTCAAAAAAATTCAAAAAACAAGAAAAGAAATAAACTCCAAACACCCTAAAATAGTTAAAAATCTAAAATTGATTATAAAAAAGTCAAATTTCTGTCAATATTTTCATATATATTTTTCGTAAAATACTAAAAAAGTGGTCATAATCAACAAGTCAATAAACTACTTATTTAGGTAGTTCCAAAAGAGGCTATAATCTAGTTTATAATTGTTAAAAAAAAAATGCTTCACATTGTTTATTGAATTTAGTGTTGGTATATATATTTGTTAAAGGAAAATTTATTTATAAATTCCATCTTAAGGAATGGTGATCCGTTTAGTCCCAAAAATTTTCTTATAGACCAATTAATCCCATTGATTTTGAAAATGTAGATTTAACATATTATTTAGAAATTATATTTACGGTTATATCATTATTTCTATTATGCTTATTCTTCTTCTTCTTCTTTTTTTTCCCCTTCTTTTGTGCCAGAAAGGTAAGATACACAATCTATAAGAATCAAATTTGTGATAAATTTTTGGGTAAATTACACTGACACCCCCTGAGGTTTCTGCTTAATACAGATCCCTTTCGAAAAATTCTATTTCCATATACTTACTTACCTTAATACACATACTTAATGAAATATTATTTTAATGACAATTATACCCTAAAGTAAAACAACCCTAATGGACATCAAAACACACTCATAATATTAAGTCAAAATTTTCTCCGTACACATCATTTAAAAATTAAAAAAAAAAAATCAATACACATCTTTTGAGTTAAAAAAAATTAAATCCTAATTTTTCCATTGTTTCTTGGTTTAAATCAAGTGAAAGGATTATTAAATTTGTAGTGTGTGTGCTTACAAGTTTCATAGCCAACACAACGACTAATCTGTGAAAAAGTCACAAACTTTCATATCAGCACATGACCCTGTAGTATCCAACAGTTTCCTCACGTGTTTGCAAATCTGAGACAAGTTGTTTCATCATTTTCTTCTTGTGTTTGGATCAACTAAAAAGAATTTACTCCACACAATGAGAACTCCATATTTTCAATATGGAGTTGGTGAAAGATCTGTGTTCAGTTGGTGAAGAGCATAGTCTACAAACTCGAATCCAAGACCCAGTATGACCATTTTCATACCAAAATTTAGCCACAATAGTCTACTTTTTTTGGATATCAACTACCAAAATTATTGATTCTATTCGAAAATAAAGTTCCGAAACCAAATTTGAAACTCAACTTTCGAATTTAAGAATTTATTTCAGAAATCAAGTTCCGAAGTTTTTTACTTGTTTCGAAAGTTAAAAATCAAATAAACCTTTTTCATTCGGATAACCAGTATCAAATGAGCAAAATTGAATTTATTCTAGGAAATAACAAAGGTTTATGAAAAATAAGAGATAGATGGAGTTGTAGGTCTTTAATGGAGTTGTCAAAAGAGTACAGATAGACAAAAAACGAAATGAGAGGGAGATGCTCACTTTCAACATTGAAATGAGTCTTCAATGGAGCGAAAAACGAAATGCGAGGGAGATACTCACTTTCGACAATGCGATGGGTCTTCAATGGAGTCACCGTGAGTCTTCTTCAATAGAGTTTGATGTTGCATCTTCAAGGTGGGTGTAATAGAAAATGGGTCTACACCTAGAACGAATGGTTTAGGTAGTTTGTATACAATGATGTTAGTTTAGGATATAATTGGAACATGTGATGTGTGGACTGAGAACAAAAACATAAAACTAATTTCATAAGTGTGTGCATTGAGAAATTATGTCCACAAAGATAAAAAAGAGTGTGCGGAAATAGAATTTCGTATCCCCTTCACATTTGAAAAATTACACTTACCCCCAATAGAATTTCGTATCCCCTTCACATTTGAAAAATTACACTTACCCCCATATCAGATTAAAATAACATATTTGCTCCTTAACCTTTATACATGTAAAATAATAAAATAATGTTGATATTTTGTTCATTCATCTTCTTTGGTTTAACTCACACCAAAAAAAAAAAAAAAAAAAAAAATTAAATTTTCGTGTTTTTTTTAATTTTTACTAAATTTTTTTAATATTTTAAACAATTTTTTTGTCTTTTAGATACACCTAATCTAGATATACTTAAGAAGTATAATATTTTGTGATTTTTTTAAAATTCACCAAATACAAAAAAAATACAAAAATACAAAAATTCAGTAATACTGTAATAAATGTGAATGACGATGTTTGGTAATATTGTAATAAATGTGGGTGAATAGACGAGAAAAAAAAAATGATGGTGGAAATAAAAATGAAAAATTATATTCATATATAAAAATTTATACAAAAAAATATCATAAAAATATCGTGATAACAATGTTGTTATAAACATAAATCATGTTTATAAATGTTTTGTTTTAAAGTGAAATGCCATTATTAAGCTATATCATTGTATTTGAAAATTTTATTTAAAATTTATATTTGTATATCATCACTCAAAAAGAATATGTTCAGGTAGAATTTAATGATAAAAAGTTGTAGAATGTAGTCATGATGATAGAAAGAATAAATGATAAGAAAAATGACAAAATGGTTATTTAAAATATTTCAAGGCATGACATCAGCAATCCAAACGTGAGGGGGAGATCAGGGAGAGGAATGTAATTTTTCAAACGTGAGGGGGAGATCTGTATTATACAGAAACCTCAGGGGGGTGTCAGTGTAATTTACCCTAAATTTTTATATGAGAATCTTTTTTATTTGGAAAATATTTCAAAATGAGTACAAAAATGACTTAAAATATGAGATTATTCAAACATTTCAAAATGAGTACAAAAACTCTTTAGTAAGTTTTGGGTAAATGTATAATTTCAAATTGTAACAATCCAATGTAACACTTTAAAAAATTCCTTAATGTACTTTTTCTAAACATAACATTCTAATATAACATTCCAAAAGAATTCTTTAGTGTAACACTTCAATGTAATACACAAAAAAACTCCTTAGTGTATTTTTTCCAAACATAACGCTCCAATGTATCATTCTAAAAAAAGTTTGTGGAATTTTTCAAACCATTTCAAAAGAATGTGAGATTCTTCAAACTATTCCAAAAAGAGTACAAAAATTTCTTAATAAATTTTGGACAAATATATAATTTCAAATTATGAGTGTTATATTTGGAAAAAATACACTATGGAGTTTTTTAGTATTTTTGTATGTGTTACATTAGAGTTTGTTACATTTGAGTGTTACGTTTAGGATTACATTGAATAGTGTTACATTTGAAAAAAATATACTAGATGTTTTTTTGCGTTATATTGGAATGTTACGTTTGGAAAAAAATACACTAAGGAATTTTTTAGTGCGTTACATTGGAGTGTTACGTTATTGAAGTATTACATTTTTGTTCGTAATATGAGATTTGTTCTAGAAAAAGGAAAAATCCAAAACATTTATAGTACAGATTGTACAAATGAGTAATTTCACATTTGGAGAAACCCACTTTTATCCCTCAAAAATTAAATCCAAACGTATAAGTGATTATTCTGTTGTGTAACTTCCATTTTAATGAGACATTGGGGTTCATAAGAAAAAGAAAGGATTAGATGGTTCACAAGATCACATTTTTTTAGGATATATTGGTGCATCACCCTTTTTAAAATTTAAAAAAGAAAACTTACAAAAATTAAATATTGAAAAAAATAATAAAATATATTTAAAATAAAAAATTTAAATTTTTTTACATTTTAAAAAAATAGCACACAAATGTAGTAAATACGGGGCACATTAAAAAAATAAATATTTACAATAAAAAATATTTACCCTAAAAAAATAAAAATGAGAAATTTTTTAAATATTTAAAAATAAATAAACCCAAAATAATTTCAAAATACAACTCAAAACTCTTAACCAAACAAATTTTCTCTTTTCAAAACTCATTTAAAAAATTTATCTTTCAAAACATAATTTTACACTTAAATTATGGTTCCAAAATAAAAATGAAACGGGGCCCTTGTTGTCCAAAAAATTGTCTTAAGATTCATGCAAATATTATCAATATTTTATCTTTCTTTTTATTTTATTATTATTATTTTTGACTGCGGGCGTTTGTTTTGACATCTCAAGAGTTTCAATACGTTGTGTGCATTAGAGATTTCAAGAATGAATAGTGTATGGAATGAATTTTAGGAAATTAGTTTAGAGTTGACTTTTTAATTTTTTTACTTTATTTTTGAAAAACATGTAAAAAAGTAAAGAGATATAATTCAAAATAAATTTGATTTTTAACCAAGTTCCCAAATTAGGTTGCACATTTCCATTGACTACTTGAGAAAAGAGCACAGAGAAAATCTAAGAATTAGATCTGTCAAAATATGATCTTGGAAAATGTTTGGGACCCCACGGGACCCACAAAAGAGGACTCCCATAACCCTCACTAATGTATTGACCATTGATGTATTTGAATTTTTTCTGAAAGTTGTATCTGATAGTGACATGAATGATTCAGATCATTTTGGAATTATAGAATGATTCAGATCATTTTGGAATTATAGAAGTGTTTTGTGAAGGTCTTTATCATTACTGGATGAACTTTAACCCCCTTTTGCCCTGACATTACTGTGCAATATCTTGAACAGAAATGCAACAAGAAGAAATACAAAACTATAAAATACTTCAACTCAATGTATCCCATTTGTACAAAGCTCAGGAAAGTTTGATGTTCATATTCTCAGCAGCCAAAACTATGAAAGCTGTATGGTTCTGAGTTATTTGCTTTTCCTCCATTTTCTGGGTAACCAAACGGATGTTGCTTTTGCCCTCTTCTTCGGGAGAGAGATTTGAGAAGTTTTCAAGAACTAGTTAACAATAATTATGTCCTTTTTGTCAGAATAATGTAAATCATCCACCTCTATTGTATATGGAATGCCATTTTCCAGCAAGTAGGAGCTTCACTCAGACATTGAATGTCTGAACAAATGTACATATATCAAGTAAATTCACCAGCATATTTGACGAGTACACCTAAAATATCAAGAGGACAGCTGTTCCAGCATTAGGAATGCATCCGTCTTATATTTTATAATTAATAAATAAACAAAGTGAAAATGTGAACACGCAGTCGAAAAAAGAAGAAGCAATTCCCAGGACATATTATTCCATTTGAGAAAATGGATGGGACATGGTTTTGAATCGATAAATTCAGCATCTGAGTTTTTTTACAAAAGAAGGGAACAATTTTGCGGCATAGCAACAAAAGAATCAATCATTTCTAACAGAAGACTACAACAGAAAACACATATGCACCTTTGCCAAGCAAACATTCCATTTCAAGTGTAAGTTACTAGCAAGGGTTCTCTGGAGGCTTCTCCAGATGTATTTTTGTAGTAAAAGAACAATGCCAATTGTACTATCCCTAGAATGGCTCCTATTCCATTTGGGACCTGAAATTCAAATAAACTAGCCATGATTTACAAGTGTCATAAGTACATGAGACGAGAGAACAAAAGTACACTGAAAGAAGGAAGCTTACGTATATGAAGGGATCGAAATTGAAAATTCCATACAAGAAGAAAGCTGTGCTCATCAAGAACGTCGAAAGGGAAAGATAAAATGGCATGAATTCAACACTTCTTGTCCGGATCACCAATTTCTGGCAAACATGCATAATCAAGATGAGTAAATTGCCGTGAAAATTTGAGCAACGAAAAGATCTGAACCCTCCATAGAAAAAAAGTATAGAAGATGATGCATTAGATAAACGTACGATTATCAACAACGGTGAAGCAAACATTGATATAAGAGCAGCACCACTTAGAAACCCAATGCAGATGCGTCGTGCAGAAAGATCACTTATATGCAAGCTCCCGGCTACCACAATTGCAAATAGTCCAAAAACTGCCAGCAGCAACCCAAACATGCTCAGCTGTCAGAAAATTCCAAGAGACAAATGAATGAAAAGCGTACACGACACTAATGGTTTCAGAAACCAAGGTAGGAAAATACAGAGGTATGAACCTTTTTTGCTTTCTCGGTGAAAAAGAAAGCATTATAAGGCCTCAGGAAGAGGGATGCACGCGTGCTCGGATTGGCTTCGCCCGGAAATCCAATGCCATGCACAAGCTGCCTCTGTTTTCCCTGC
>NW_021026104.1:0-90140 GCF_004153795.1 Camellia sinensis
CATGTCATTTCATCACATTTTGTCACCGCCTCGGTTTGCGTGCCTGCGTGCACGCACTTCGAGGCACTCCATTTTTATCCGCCGGCATCCTATGTGAGTGTGGCTGAGGCTCACTCATGTTGGTATAAGCCCATTTGTCATTTCCATGTCATTTCATATCATTTTGCCACCGCCTCGGTTTGCGTGCCCGTGTGCACGCATTTCGAGACACATATCATCGCCTCGGTTTGCGTGCCCGTGTGCACGCATTTCGAGACACATATCATCGCCTCGGTTTGCGTGCCTGTGTGCACGCATTTCGAGACACGTGTCATCACCTCGGTTTGCGTGCCCGTATGCACGCATTTCGGGGCACCACATTTTCATAGCATTTTACCATCGCCTCGGTTTGCGTGCCCATGTGCACGCATTTTGAGGCACCTCATTTTCATAGCATTTTACCATCGCCTCGGTTTGCGTGCCTGTGTGCACGCATTTCGAGGCACCTTATTTTCATAGCATTTTACCATCGCCTCAGTTTGCGTGCCCGTGTGCACGCATTTTGAGGCACCTCATTTTCATAGCATTTTACCATCGCCTCGGTTTGCGTGCCCGTGTGCACGCATTTCAAGGCACCTCATTTTCATAGGATTTTACCATCGCCTCGGTTTGCGTGCCCGTGTGCATGCATTTCGAGGCACCTCATTTTCGTAACTTTCTGCCATTTTCTCGGTTTGTGTGCCCATATGCACGTATTTCGAGGCATGTCATTTCCATAACATTGAGTATGTTAGGATTGTATCTTAGTTGCATTTCATGCATATCTATCTTATTGCATCAAGTTCGGAATAGGAGTTAGCCCGAGCACGGGAAACGAGGTACATTTCGTACTCCGAGTGACGGAATGTGTCTCAATTCCCCAGTCACCGACACTCCGGATTATGCATGATGGAGTTAGGTTTTAGCTATGTTTTCATGTGCATGCATCCTATATTGAATTGTGCATTTCGACTCCTCGGCCATTATGCCTCGGTATGCGTGATTGGTGGCACGAAGATCGAGACGTGCATATATTTGTGCAAATACATTGCTATGCCCCTTTCCTGCTCTCTGTTGCAGCAAAATCAGGAATCAGCAACTTTTTGGGACTTGGCACGTATTTCGAGAACAGGTGTAAACAGAGGCTAATTGGGGCATTCCGGTGGATTTCCGCGCAAGACAACCCGGACATGCATCATCCATCAGAAGCAAGGCAGTCCCTGGCTTGCACGGTTTATTATCTTTCTTAGTTAATTTGTAAATTAATTAGGAATTTGTACATTATTTGGACTGTAATATTCTTTTATTCGGGACTGTATATTTATTCGGACCCTCTGCGCGAGGGCACAACTGTAATAAGTGTGCGTGTGTGTGTTGTATGTCTTCCAACCCCACGTCTTTTCTCCCTTTTATTTATCCGTTTTTGATGGTTAGATTAGAGCATGTTTAAATTAGCATACAGTATGACAGCATTTTTGCATCATTCATCTGTATTGCATGCACCGGGCTCGGCGTATCATATTAACTGCATTGTACTTTCAATTCCAAAATTGAATACATGATAGTTGTAGCATCTCATATACCATGTTTAGAATAACCGAGCCTGCTATAGTTTGCATTTTTGCATGTGTTACATTAAGCATTTTTGTATACTTAGGATCATGCATGATTTCTAATGTAGTTCCTATTTTGGCTTGGAGTACTCGGTAAGCTTTATGCTTTAGCATCCTTGCATGCGTGTGAGTGACTGCCATGAATAGCATGCTTACCATGAGGCTATATGCTTATCTGATATAACTGCCTGAATGCCTGTGGGTGAAGGTTGGGTTATCTGAATTGGAATAAATCATCAAATGTTTCAAACCTACTTGCGGGTAGCAAACCATTTTCAAAAACAAGCATGAAATGTTTTGTTCCAATTCAGGCGATCCAGTCTATACTTATATGCTGTTGTAGACACCCCATTTTTGACCGTCCTCAAGACTTGGACGTCACCGTTTAAACACTCGGTGATTATCCATGTTTGTGTTCGTTTGGAGTTCCCGAAGGTCTGGGCTCGCGTGCCTTGCCTCAGGATCCCTGAACTCGAGCGTTTAGTGTCTGGTTTTGCACCAAACACTTGCATCCTGGCTTGGAAAGGCAGAGTGGGGCTTGTAGACCATCCCCACCCATCACCGGCAGTGGCTAGATGCCACCGCCGATCTTTGATCGGGCGAGCGGGGGTGCTCACGAAGTGACCTTCCCTAATCGTACCCAAGTTCCCGAGCCGATGCAACTTTGGTGATGACGGACACGTGGCCTTTTGGCACCGAGTCAGGGTTTCCTAAATTTCCCAAAATAAAATATTTAGGTGGCGACTCTGTATCTGGCAAAGCAGTCCATGTTTGGCACTACTTTTTCAAAAATCTGTTTCTCAAAACGATTTGCCGGATTTGGACTCTTTGGTTCAGATTAGGAACCGTGACATTCAAGAGTCCGAGCTGTAGTGACCCCAAATGAACAGAACGGGAGCTAACCCTCCCGGGGCGTTCGGGGGACGTCTACAAGTAGTTGACCCCTTGAACCATTGGTTGTTCTGCCTCTTTCCTTTCCATTCAGAAATCCGAGTCTGAGCAGAAATATTCCCTTTTGCTATAACAGCCCTTTCTAACACATCAACGTAGGTAGGTAACTTCAACACATTAACTCGGTCCAGAATAGTACCCCGCAACCCTCCTTCGAATTTCTGTGCCTTCTTATATTCTGTATCTACCATGTGAGGTGCAAACCGGGCTAGTTCCGCGAATTAAGCTTCATATTCAGTAATAGTTTTGTTTCCTTGTCTCAATGTTTCGAATTCGGTCACCTTCTTGTCTCGCATACTCTGGGGAAAATATTTATCATAAAACAACGCCAAGAACCTGTCCCATGTCAACCCCTGATGCATTGTTCTTGTAAGCATCCACCACCGCCATGCTTCATCTTCAAGAGTGAAAGTAGCAAGTTGCACTTTTTGAACTTCAGTACAAGGGAAAACTTCGAACAATTTTTCTATCCCTAACACCCATGCCTCAGCCTTCATTGGTTCAATTCCTCCTTTAAACGATGGTGGTTTCATCTTTTTAAACTCCTTTGTAAGTGTAATAGTACGGTCCTCAACGTGAATATCTTGCACTACAGGTGGGGGTACTGGTGGTGGTGGCGACTGTGGCTGTTGTTGCTGTTATTGTTGTCATAGAGTTTCCGCCATTTCCATAATCATTCTTTCCATCCTGTTCAACCGTGTTGAGGTAGCATCTTCCTGGTCTTCGGTCCTTGTTCTCACCATAGTCTACAAAACAACCAATTACAACATACACAAAAGAATACGATAGACATTGATCATCATCATTAGCGTTAGTAGAAAACACTTAACGCTGCTATCAATCTTCCTTTACTACATGATGTCTACATCTTTCTAGACATCCTAAAGCTCAATGGATTCGTGTGTGAGATAGCAACTCGTGCTCTGATATCACTTGTCACACCCCAAACTCGCCCCTAAAATTTTTGGGCATGACCTAATCAAAAACAGACACTTATCCTGCTATATATGATATTCGGGGCCTGAATGGAAGCGTTAATATAATAGAATAACATGCAGACACATCCATTGAGCGACTACAAATATGCCAGGACCACGACTCGGAATTAAACATCTAGACATGCATCTAAGATTAATTTACATACACATTTACAAGTCCAGCCCAGAGGTTGGACATATAACAAACATTAGATACAAATCTACTTCAGCCCACAAAACATTAGTACAAAATGACAAAGTCTAGCAAAACTGCACTAGCATGCAAAGGGCTTCTCCAAGTGCCTGGTTGTCCTTAGGTTGACAAAAGATAGATGATAATGATGCTAGGACTGACCTCAAAGTTGATTACCTACAGAATCAGACAAAATTACAGAGTGAGACAAGCTCAGTGAATAATAGCACTTAAGCAGTTTAATAACCAACTTTAACCACAATGCATAATAGTGCATTCACAAAAATGAAATCCAAATAGTGAGTCTGATATTGTTTTACTTTCAGAACGGCCTTGGGCCTAGTATTACAGTTATAATAGAACGGCCTACTGGCCCAGAAATACAAAATAGCCTTTCGGCCTAGAAGTATACTGAACAGCCTTTCGACCTAGAAATGTACAGAACATCCTTTCGGCCCAGAAATGTACTGAACAGCCTTTCGGCCCAGAAATGCACAAAACAGCCTTTTGGCCCAGAAATATACTGAACAGCCTTTCGGCCCAGAAATATACAGAAATGTAGTCAACCTTACATTGTCACCAAGTTCCGATCAATACATATGTTAATGTCGTGTCTACCAGAAAATAGAATGGTCATAACAGATATTAACGGTAAATAAATGTACATTCCATGTACTATTACTCACAGTGTTGTTGCGGAGCGGTGGTTCCCCCGGTGGTGTGTCTTACATACATAGATAACACATATTAGTTTCTTTCTTCTTTTAAACCATTTCTTACAGTTTTACATTTCAATTGCATGTACAATCATAAACGGCTATCAAACACAAATTCCGAAAAGAGCTGAGGGTTAAGCACGTAAAACGGAGCAAACAGAATTTCTGACCTGGGCCGCACGTGCGGCCATAACCTCCGCTCGTGCAGACATGTACCGCACGTGCGGTCCACCTCCACCGCTCGAGCGGCCAAAAACAATATGCATTTTCCATTTTTCTCCTCTTGGCCATACGTGCGGCCATCCGCATGTGCGATGGTGACCCCTGTTTTGGGCAGCTCGACTTCAACACAAATTTTAGCAATACCAATTCATTTTTCATGCAAACCAAGATTAAACTAATGCAATACCTTAATCCAACATCACCAATGCATGAATTACAACTTGAGTATCACAAGATAAACATGCTTAGATGCTTAATCAAATCACAACCTTTCCAAATTTCATCCTTGGATTCAAATTCCTCATGTTCATAAAACATAGTGTCATGGGGTTGGCATAAAACCAAAGATTGAAGTATAAATTTCATACAACACCTAAATTAGGTGTCAAAGCAACCAATTGATGAGAACCCTTTTGAATCAAACATAAATCATAAACATAAACCTCAATTACAAACCCTAAGTTGTTAAAACAAGAATAACCCTTTCTTAAGTCCAAGTGAAGGTTGATTAGGTTGAATTGGACTTGCCTTGAATTAAATCCCACAACTCTCCTCAATTTTGACAAGCTTCTTGTTAAATTTCTTCTCCCCCAATTCTTCTTCTCCACACTCTTTATTTTCTCTCCCAGGAGATATTTCTAGTTTTTGATCAAGCTTAAGAGGCCTTAAATTGACATATTCATATATAAGAGCATATAGGACAAAATTCAATCGTTTAATCATTCCGAAATTGAAATTTCGTAAACATGCTTAATATTACTTAAAAATTATGTTGATCACAGATATATAACCAATTTCAGATAATTAAGCCGTTAAGGCTTCCAATTTCAGATTCGAACAGTTTAAGTGTGACAGATAATTTCCTTATTCAATAGATAGGAACTCATATTTCCAAGTTTCACTTAATTCAACGTAATTTCACATAGAGTTTCACAATGAGCATTCAAAAGCACAGAATAAAGGGCTGAAAAGATACCAGAATCATGTACGAGGGTCGGGTTATTACAGCGGTGGTGACCCTGGACCCTCGTCCAGGAAGAGGACCAGGACTGACTCTCGCACTTGAGATCATTGATATTGATCCAGACTTTCTACTTTTGCCCAGAGGTTTTTTTTTTTTTTTTTTTTTTTTTTTTTTTTTTTTTTTAGCTCTGTTCAGACACTCTGTTGCTTTTCCTTCTTTTTGTTTTACTTTTCTTTTTACTGGTAGTTTGAGCACTTCGTACTGCCTCAGGCAAGTTTTATTTTCTCAAAACTATGTACTTTGCAAGAGACATATGATGAAATGAAACAGCTATTTTGTTCAAAACGTGTTACATTTGCACATTTTATGTATCGCATCGCATTACATAACAATGTAAATGAGATTTGAACTCTTGTTTTGAAAATTAAGCATTTGCATCGTAATAATTAGGTAGTGGACCGACTAATGACAAAAACAACTCGATAATCAAAACAAAGAACTAGAGAAGCTAACCAAGTGTAAATACAACTCGATAAGCAAAGCAAAGACTTAAAGAATGTGAAATACAACTCGATAAGCAAACATACAACAACTTGATAAACAAATCGAAACAACGCAGGCGTGACTTTGCGAAATCATCACCAGAAGGCATTGGAAGTGGTGCCAATCACGAATTCTCAGCATGTTCAATACATAAACCGCTCAGGGAACAGGAAGGAAGGCCATTGGCCAAAGGGAAAGGTCACCGGCCACAATAAATGGCCATTGGCCAACATTTTTAGCCGATCGGTCTAAAAGGATGGTCGGTCGGCAATATTTTTAGCCGATCAACCAAAAATGGCAAGCACCTCCAGAATGTTGACACCTGTCTTCCACTCAACACCTTATCCTCTACAAAAGCCTCATCTTCGTAGTTTTCCTCATTTCAACACTAATTTGCACCAAAATGGAAGAGTTTCTTGCCCAAAACCTCACTACTTGGATTGCTAACTTGGATGGCTCGGAAAGGCTGAATTTTCGAGGTTTCGGCATAAATGCACTATTCACACTGGGCTGCACCCCACTGTATTTTCCGTTCCTCCATGCCGCGGCAAGGTTTTGGAATCCCGTAACATACGTCTTTAGTTTTGGAGGTCAAAAGATGTGTCCCACTTTCAAGGATTTCCAAGCTTTAATGGAATCCGAGCACGATGAAGAAATCTTGCCTCAACTCTGGTTCGGTCACGTTCAAGCCTTAGGAAGGATGTGTGGCCTTACTTTGCAAGACGCTCAGTCATTAATTCGCGATGGAGAGCTGGACATTCTGAGCTTGGTTTGTCAGTTTTTTGATACCGGTGACCGTGGCGACCATCATTGGCAGGGTTATCGACGACATGCGCTCTGCTTATGCATGCTATCTTATTTCTTACCAGCCCTTGGCTCCGGCAGGTTTAGCACTCGTTTGATTGAGGTCGCCGAGGGCTTGAAAGAGGGCAAAAGCTGCATTGCCATGACGCTATCCGAAACGTTGCTGGGATTGGATGCTTTTCATCGCCGAGAGACGGCTAGGTTTGCGAGGAGTCCACTACTATTGCAGGTAATGTTTCCCACCCCATCTCACATATATATTGCTCACATCACTCGGGCCTCAGGTTCAATTTTTCTCTCAAAACCTTCTGCTTACTTTTCCACTCAACGTACATCTCTCTATTCTTTATTCTCTCATTTTTTATCCATCCCCAGGTGTGGTTGATGGACAAGTTGAGAGTTTTGGACTCGTGTCCGGCATATTCAGCTCGCAGCTATTTGTCCTGACGATGTCTAGTCGATACTTCGGATGAAGGATTGTGGTACAGCTGGATGTGCAATTTGTCCGCAGACCACATTGCTTGGCGGTGCCCTTGGCTCAATTTACCGGTAATGAGCTATAGCATGACCCGTCAGCTCGGGATCCAATTGATTAGCATGACACACTGTGTCTTCTATTTTTCATTCCGATTTTGGCGCCAGTTCGAACATGATCAGATTTGTCTGGAGGAGGGGATTGAGTACCCCGCTACATTTCCGGTCCGAGGCGCTCAGCTAGCTCGGTATGCCACGACATGGGGGACGAGGGAGCTTTTGGCCCCCGCTTCCACTTTCAGTTACACCCTCTCTGATGATTGCTTAGATTGGCTCAATGGAGAGGCACAAATCGGGCCCAGCTTGGCATCAGAGGCTTCGACCGGTTCCGGGAGGGGACGCAGGAACACCTGACTATGCCCAGATTTATTTGCTTTTAATCAAAACTTTCAATTTTTCTTTCTGAATGTAATGAAAAGCAACTTCAATTTTGTATTCAAGAGCAGGAGGACTCTGTATTCAAATTAATAAAATTGAAGGTTGTGGGTACTGAAAATTTTCTGTTTGGTCCAAAAATGGTCTAAGTTGTAAAAAGATTAATTTGAGCAAAATCAACTTTTATTAAAACTATTCAAAACGATTTTCGATATGGATCAGAACTGGACACGCCTGAGATCTGTCACTGAGATGCACAATCCCGGATCATAGCAACTGGAAAGTTGCCCCTAGTCTGAGTAGCACTACACCGGAGATCATAAACGGGCTCTTGAATACTGAATAGACAAAGATGACCGAGATGATCGAATGGACAAAGTTGATCGGGGAAGTGTTTATGGCTGGACTTCCGGGTGAAGTTGCCTATGTATCCCAAACATGGGAATCAAGCCTTACGTAGTTCGGCTTAGGTTCACTCATGTATTAACCCTCACATTTTACGCTCTAACTTTTGCCAAGGCCGCCCTTTGCGGGTTTTTAACCATGCGAGCTCAATTTTTATAATTTCAAATTTTCTGTGCTCTAACTTTTGCCTAGGTCGCCTTTTCGGGTTTTCGGCGTAGCGAGCCTCTCAGGAAAAATATTTCTTCAACTTGTCTATGTTGATCGGTTGGGAGAACTCTAGGCCATCTAGGTCCATTAGAACGACGGCTCCACCCGACTAGATAGACTTGATGATATAAGGACCAGTCCAATTGGGTCTGAACTTGCCCCTAGGGTCGTGGATGGGAGCCCGGTTGTCTTTGAGCACCAAATCTCCTTCTTTCAAATTTCTGGACTTAACTTTCTTGTTAAAAGCCCTGGAAATTCGTCGTTGATAACCCTGAACATGGTACAGTGCTTTCAGCCTTCGCTCATCAAACAGCATGAGTTCTTCGAACCTGTTCTGCTGCCAATCTGCCTCAGCTATCTGACACTCAGCTAGTACTCATAAAGACGGAACCTTAATTTTGATAGGCAGAACGACTTCCATCCCATAGACCAAGGAATACGGAGTCGCCCCAGTAGAAGTTCTAATTGAAGTCCGGTAGCCGCACAGAGCAAACGGCAACTTATCTAGCCAATCCCGGTAGGTTTCCACCATCTTCTGCAAAATGTGTTTGATGTTCTTGTTGGCGGCCTCAACTGCTCCTTCTTGAAATGGGAACCATTATCTGAAATGATCTCGTTCAGGACCCCATAGCGACAGATGATGTTATTTCTGATGAACTTTGTAACATGCGAAGCCTTCAACACCGCATAAGATTGGGCCTCAACCCACTTTGTGAAATAGTCTATCGCGACTAGAATGAACTCATGCCCATTAGACCCCTTCGGAGTGACAGCCCCGATCACATCAATCCCCCAAACTAAAAATGGCCATGGCAAAGTCATGTTGTATAGATTTGACGGCAGAATGTTCATGCGGTTTGCATGGATCTAGCATTTGTGGCATCGCTGGAGAAAACCAATACAATCCTCCTCCATGGTGGACCAGTAGTAACCCTGTCTAAGGATTTTTCGGGCTAGCATCACCCCGTTCATGTGTGCTCCGCACTCTCCCCCGTGGATGTCCTCCATCAAGCGTTTCGATTCTTCAGCATCAACACACAGCTTATGCATCCCGAGATGACCTCTGTTGTACAGTTTACCCCCGCAGATGATGAATTGAGCAGCCATTCTTCTAATTGCCCTCTTATCTTTGGCATTTGCCCTTGGTGGATACGCCTCTTTCTCCAAGAAGTTCCAAACATCGTAATGCCAGGGGTTTTCATCTCGAACCTCTTCTATGACAACAATTAGCTCATAGGCCGACACAAACTTCTGGTGTATGATGATCGGACGCATTCGAACTCCAAAAGGGATGTCTATCATAGAGGATAGAGTTGCTAGTGAATCTGCGAACATGTTGTTTTCCCTTAACAGATGAGCGAAGTTCAACTTCTCAAACCGAGGAATCAACAAGTCCAAGGTCTGGTGGTATATTCTCATCTTTTCTTCTTTGACTTTCCAATCTCCTTTAGCTTGAGATACAACAAGGTTCGAGTCCCCGATGACGTCCAACCGTTTTGCCCCTAGTTCCAGAGCTGCTTCTAGTCCAGCAATACATGCTTCATATTCTGCTTCGTTGTTCGATACTTTGAACCGGAGTTTGAATGCTAGAGGGATACAGGAATTGTAGGGTGCTATTAGCAACACCCCTATTCCATACCCGTATTGGTTTGACGCTCCGTCAAAGTACATCGTCCAAAACTCGTCTTCGACATGCAAAATGGCCTCGTTTGGAAATAGGTACTCAACTATTTCATCCCCTTCAACTGGGTGATCGGCTAGGAACTCTGCTACCGCCCTCCCTTTTACTGACTTGCGCGTCCCACACTTCAAATCGAATTCGAAAAGCAAAAGAAACCAATGAGCCAGCTTACCCGTAAGTGCTGGTTTCTCGAAGAGATATTTGATGGGATCTAATCTGGAAACCAGTATTATGGAGTGAGCTAACAGGTAGTGCCGCAGCTTCCTAGTAGCCCATACTAAGGCCAAACAAGCTTTCTCCAGCGGAGTGTAGCGGGTCTCGTAACCTAGCATCTTCTTGCTCAGGTAGTAGATAGCTCCCTCCACCTTGTCCTTAGAGTCTTGTGCAAGCATGCAGCCCATTGTAGTTTCAGTCACTGAAAGGTACAAAATCAACGGTTTCCCCGACTCAGGCGGTGATAACACAGGTGGATTTTGTAAATATTGTTTGATTTGTTCAAAAGCAGCTTGGCATCGGCCGTCCCATTAGAACTTTGTTCCTTTCTTTAGGAGATCAAAGAGTGGTTCACAAGTCAAGGTCAATTTTGAAATAAATCGCCTTATGAATTGCACTTTACCCAAAAAGCCTCGCACCTCCTTTTCAGTCCTTGGTGGTGGCATTTCTAAGATGGCCTTGATTTTCGAAGGGTTGACTTTGATACCTCTCTGTGTAATCAAGAACCCCAGCATTTTCCCTGCTGTAACACCAAACATACATTTCTGAAGATTCAGCCGCAATCGAAACCCTCTGATCCTTTGAAAGAACTTTTGCAAGGCGGTGTAGTGGCCTTCTCTTTCTTTGGACTTGACAATCATGTCGTCCACGTACACCTTAACCTCTTTGTGGATCATGTCGTGCAATATTATGGTCGCAGCCCGTTGATATGTAGCTCCAGCATTCTTCAGTCCAAACGACATCACCCTATAACAATAGGTCCCCCACGGGGTGGTAAAAGCAGTCTTCTCCCGGTCCTCGGGTGCCATTACAATCTGGTTGTAGCTTGAAAAGCCATCAATGAATGAGAGCAATGCATGCCCGTAGTAAAGTCCACTAACTCGTTGATATGTGACAGAGGAAAGTCGTTCTTCGGACTGGCTTTGTTCAAATCTCTGAAATCCACACATTCCTAGATTCTGCCATCCTTCTTCAGCACTGGAACGATGTTAGCCAACCAAGTTGGGTATTCATATACCAACAGGAACCCCACGTCAATTTGCTTGGTGACCTCTTCTTTGATCTTGATAGCCCAGTCTGGGCGGATCCTTCTGAGTTTCTGCTTAACAGGTCGGGCCCCTGGGTCAAGAGGGATCCGGTGCTGTACAATCTCAGGATCGATTCCAGGAATGTCTTTGTAGGACCATGCGAAAACATCTTTGAAATCCTTTAATAAAGCGACTAAGCGCTCGCGCTCCTCCGAAGACAACGTTGACTCGATCTGGACCAGCCGCGGGTCTTTCTCAGTACCAACATTAACTTGGGTGATTTCATCAACCAGCGATTTTACAAACCTCTCCTGTTCTTGTTCTTGCAAATATTTCAAAATCGGAGGAATTTCTTCCCCGTCGTGTTCATCGAAGTTTTGAAAGTCTGAATTAATGCAATAAATCAAGGGTACAGAAAAGTAATCAAAGGCCACAACCGCACAATTCTCATTAAGCGCTTTATCCAGCCCATCCGATTCTTCCGTTACAACAGACTCAAAAGAGAAAGAAAAAGACGACCTAGACAGGACTGTGGCATTCGAGTTATCACCCCCAAGAATACCAAACTCAGACTCAGACGAGCTGGAACCTGATTCTGACTCACAAGACTCAGTGAATTCAGATTCCGGCTCACTACCTGACCCGGTGCTGCTCAATAAGAATCCCTCTTCATACCGCCAGACGAGGAAGAGTGCGGTGGATGTATCCAAAATGTTTGAAGGTGGGCGCAGAGCCGTTTCATTCCCAATCATAGACACTGAGAGATCATCCCCTAAGAACTCATGTACGATCGGAGGATCTGATAGTAGACAAACCAGTGCTACCCCCATTTCAAACTCGGTGCTCTCAGAATTCATTTCCTTACACAGTTCAACCTCAGCTGATGGGTTTGTCTACTCCTCGGCAACATCATCCCCGGATAACTTCAAGTCGAAGAAGATCTGAAATCCTGGCAGGCGCCTGTTCTCTGCGTTCAACCATGGCTTTGGGAAGCCGCAGAATGAAAAGTCTTCCCCCTTCCAGACGAAACGTCCGTTCGGGGTGCCCTAAATAGGCCGATGCATCAAATCAAAATGCCTCCCGGTCTGCTTGGCTCTGGCTCTCCTAACCATATCTTTTCCTTTTCTCACCCAGTCCTCTTTGGTGGGCAAATAACCCAAACCAAAGGTATGCGGGTTGTGCTGCACTTCGGCCGATACTACAATGCCTTTCCGGCCACTTCTTCCTAGTCTCATCCCAGGGATGTACTGAAGCTTTTTCACGAGGTATACTGACTCTGCGCTGACATACAAACCTTCATCAGTAGCCAAAATGCTCTGTACGAACAGGGCCTCGGCTAGGGTAAATCCTGATAGGAACACATCCTCCGCGCTATGCTCGATTTCCAAAACTGGTGTAGACACCTCTGGCGGTGGATGAATTGATGAATTCCTGAAAACTATAGCCACCCCTTTCCCGTGAGGGTATTTTAACATCTGATGCATGGTAAAAGAGACTGCCTTCACTTGGTGCAGCCACGGCCGCCCTAAGAGTAGATTAAAGGTAGCAGGAACGTCCAAAACATGAAAATCAATCTCATGTTGTCCCGTGCCAACCTTAGTGTGAATCCTCACGGTCCCCATCACTTCTCTGCTAGTATTGTCATACGCCCGTATCACCTGGGCAGTTGGCTCAAAGTCCGCGAGCTTCAACCCGATTGCATATGCTGTCCTTGATGGGCACACATTAATGGCGGATCTTGTGTCGACAAGGACCACTGGTACCCACTTGTCTCTGCATTCCACAGAGATGTAGAGAGATTTGTTATGATTTGCGCCCTCAGGCGGTAATTCCATGTCATAAAAGGTCAACGTCGAGGAAGCTCCTCTCGGAAAAACCAGCCCTACCAGCTGCTTAGGCGTGGTGTCTATTGAAAGCTTGGCGTTGTCCATTGCTGAAAGGACAGCTTGTCTATGAACTCTTGAAGCCATAAGCATTCCCCAGATGGAGATGTCTGCTTGTATCTTCTTGAGCTGTTTCAGCACAACCCCTTCTTCGAGCCGTTTTTCTTTCTGCTTTTTCGCCTCCTTGTCCTTTCCAGACGCCTCTGGTTGATCTAAGTGCGGGGGCTTGAAGTACTACCCGCTCCTAGTCATGTGGTCAACTTCGCCAATGTGCCAAGTATCATCTGGCTGGTTGTTCCCCCAGTCCTCATTTGTGTGGGCAAGACATAGATCATCGTCTTCCCACCACATGCGCTCGGCAGCTGACAGACTCTGGTTTGGTTTCGTTACAACTATTCCTGTGCCCACAGCACCTTTCATTCCTGTGCCCGCAACACATTCTGTCTCCATAGGGGCTTTAGCTTTTCTAGTCCTCTCAGAATCTTCGATCCTTTCCTGCTCAAACAACTTCAGTACAGCCTGCTGTTCAGTTTCTGCTATTCCCAAAATGCCCATATCTTGAGAAAATTCTTAACACCGGTGCTCTCCGGCGATGCGCTCTGCTCTTCGGCCCTTCCGGCCACAGTTGATGTCCCCATCCCTGACAGATTTCATTCTAACTGAGGTTGTTCAATAATATCCGGCTTGTCTTCAAGCCACTCAGTAGATTCTGCTGACTCATCAAACCAATTTACTGCCATGTCTGCTAAGTCTTGCTCATCAAAAAATTGAAGGTTAGCAATGTCCTTCACTAGTTCTGCAAGGTTATCCGGTCCCTGATTAAGTCCATCTTCCCGTGCTACACAAATCTCTGCCCCCACTGGCAATTCCACTCTCGGCCTAGCCTGGCCTGCTTATACAATGTAACCACTCGGGTCATTCATGAAATTCGCAGATCCCTCAGGGCCTGTATCATCAATTTGATCTGTCCCCACAATCGACCCACTTCCATCTTCGACTGTCTTAGGCTGGGTTTGGGAGATGTCCAATATGCACAAGTCAGTGCTATCTGGAATGAACACCTCCAGCTTGGGTAAGTGAAAAGGGGTGATATATATGGTAGGGTATGACACAACCCCAGTTTGGATAAGATTGATGTGTTTGGGAGGTGGAGCTTGGTTATGGGGTAGGAGGGGTTGGTTGTGACATTTGGTTTCTCCGGAGGCACGATCACCCTGTTGTCAATGAGATCCTGAATCTCATGACGTAATCGAAAGCATTGGTCAGTGTTATGACCATGCTATTGATGAAAGGCGCAGTACTTGGCTGGGTTATGGGAAGCGGGAGTTTATCTGGTAGTGACCGCGGCTCTAGGGGCTTCAAGTGCCGTTTCTTGATCAAAACCCCCAAAGCTTTGGACAGGGGCATATATAATGGAGTGAAGGTTCTTTGGCCTTGGGGAGAGTACTTGGTTGTTTGTGAGCTACTTCCGGACGCGCCGGTGAATGGTGTAGCTGCAAGGGTTCTCGGGGTGGTGGTGGTGACCATTCCCACATCTGAAGATCTGGCAGCTGTAGCACTGCTTGTGCCTGCATTTGTACTGCGGTTGAATGCCTTCTTTGGCTGCTCTCTATCCTAGTCAATCGGACCCTGTTTCATTGCATCCTCAATTTGCACCCCGATCTCATGAAGAGCCGCAAAGGTGGGGAGGGGGAGGACGATCATCTTCTGCATAAGCTTGGGCTGGAGGTTGCGCACAACCATGCGAATCTAATCTTTGTCAACAGGCCTGATGGTCATCATCGAGGCCTTGGCCCTCCACCGAGTCACGAAATCGGAGAAACTCTCCTTAGGTTCCTGCCTAGTTGTGTCAAGATCACGGGTTGTGACCTCGATTTGTGTGTTGTAGGAGTATTGAGCTATGAAGGCCTCGACCATCTCATCCTAGTTCCTCTTGACGGAATCCTCTAGTTTTGCATACCAAATGGCCGCTACACCCGACAGGGTCCTGCCAAACAAAGAAAGCTTCTGCAATCTGGAAAGGCCCATTGGCCTCAGTATATTTGAAAACAGCCGCAAATGCACCATTGGATCTCCAGACCCTTCAAAGTGATCGATGTGCGGCATCTTAAATCAGTCCGGCAGTGTCACAGCCGAGTCAGTATACCCATCCTCTATATCTGGAATGGACTTCACACCCTAGGATTTCTTGAACAACTTTTCAAGCTTGCTCACTTTTAACGCTGTGGGATCCACCTCGAACTCAAAGGGAGAATCCGGTAGGTTGATAAGTGTGGGCGCCTTGGACAGCTAGGGTAGGATTGGGGGCGGGACGGGGCCGGCCCTGTTGGAATGTTCATATCTTCTTGGACATTTGCTGTCTCCCCGGGTATTCGAACTCTTGGTGGGGGAGGAGCTGGGTGTGAAGTAGATGCTCCAGTTTGCTGCTGTAGCCTGGCAATTAACTCTGTTTATTGGGCCATGACCTCGGCCTGTTGTTTGGCAAATTCTGCCTGACGGGTAGCGTCCTGCTGCATGGTTCTCATGCTTTCCTAGAGCTGACGCATCATCTCCTCCATTCCTGCCATATTGTGCTGTTCTAGCTGAATACCCAGTATATCTGTCCCTGTAATAGAAACTAAGACCTCAACTTGACTATTCACTGATGAGGTAAACCACTGATCTGGTGACCGCTGTACCGATACACTGCATCCTCTTGACCTCCACCTAGTAACTGGGGGTAAAGAAAGGAACACTGCTTGTCCATCTATCAGATCCCTAGATCGATTAAGTCTACAACCTCTGACCCAGAGTGCTCGGGGGATATCTAACTGGTCGGATGCAATGGTGCTAAACTACCTTGCAAAAAGATAAATAAAGCAAAATAAGGAAATAAAATGACCAGAAAAACGGACAGCATATCAGCTTAAATAAAGACAACACACAGTTGGCAAACACACGCTGAATGAACCGTTCTCAACCACTGATACTACCCCGAAACTGAATTTGATACCCGCAGATATAACTGATTCTCAAAATACTGATGCCCGCAGGCCAGATACCCAGACTTGCAAACTGATATACGCATTCTTGTAGAGGCACACTCTAAAAGCACATAGCAAGCAAATGAGAGCCAAAACACCCCTATGTTGGGGTAGGGTTTCCCTCTCTTATTTTGTCAAGAACTAGGGTTTCGCTATGCACGTAGCAATTTCAGACAACCTACAATCGGGTAAGCAACCTGTCCTAGTTTGGAATAGTCACTATGGATTTCGATATGCACTAGGTCGAATGGTCAAAAAGGGTGCCCTAGTAAAAATTGGGGTTTGTGTTCCCGTCGTGGCAGAGCCCGTAACCGGTCAGCCTTATGGCATAAGGATGAATGATGCAAACATGCATGGCATAAGGATGCTAATTGAAATGTGCCCTAAAACTAACCATCATAAGCGGTTAAGTAAAATAGAGAAAGAAGTGGGGGTTGGAAGACATGCATCACACACACGCACGCACGCTTATTACACAATTGCGCCCTCTCGACGGAGGGATCGAAAGGATAATATAAATTACAAAATATACTAACTAACAAGTTAATTAATTACTACACAACACTTAACTAATTAAGCAAATCAATTAAGCTATGAAAATAGTAAAAATAGCCTCGGGAAGAGGGATGCATGCGTGCTCGGATGGCTTCGCTCGGAAATCCATCCCCATGACACATGTTGCCTCTGTTTACACTGCTCTGTACCTCTGAAAACTGTGCCAACTTCTGTGACACTTCTGAACCAGCTTCGGGACTTTTTGAGAGTCCATCGGCCAAGAGATAGTGCCATCGGCCATGGAAAATTGGTCATCGACCAAATGTAAAGCTCTCGGCGAACAATGTTTAGCCGACTAGCACTGAAAGTAGCCGACAGGCCATTTCTTCCAGCAGAATGCTGTGTTGCTACAGCAGAGGACAAACAGAGCATGTGTAGACGCGCCCGAACGTCCCGGGAAAATCCCGTTTTGTTCATTGGGCTCACTACAGTTCGGACTCAATCTCACAGTTCTTAATCTGATCTTGCAAAGTGCAATGCGAGATTGATAAATCACCCAAGAGTCCAAATCCAGCAAATCGTTTTGAAAAACTGATTTTTAGAGAGAAGTGCCAAACATGGACTGCTTTGCCAGATACATAGTCGCCATCTAAATATTTTATTTTTTGGAAATTTAGGAAACCTTGACTCACCAAAGTTGCCTCAGCTCGAGAACTTGGTTACGAGAGGGGAAGGTCATGCAATGAGCACCCCCGCTCACCCGATCAACGATCAGCCTTTACTAACATGATATCTTGTTTTTGAAAACACATGTGCTCTTATTCCGGTTATTGACCTAGAATTACTATATGATGCGTGCAACATACAAGTATAGACTGGATCACCTAAGTTGGAACATCTCATGTTTGTTTTTGAAAGCGGTTTGCTACTTGCAAGTAGGCTAAAATGCGGATTTTTCCACCCTCAAGTGAGCTTAGAAAACATGGTGATTTGCCACTCTCAAGTGGGCTTAAAACTCGCAATCAATGAATTGTTCCAATTCAAGTAATCCAACCTGCACTCACAAGTATTCAGGCAGTTATATCACATAAGCAGTTAGTCTCATGGGAAGCATGCTATCATGGTAGTCACTCACACACATGCAAGGATGCTAAAACATAAACACTCACCAAGTACTCCAAGCCAAAACAGAATTTAGTTAGTAATCATGCATGATCCTAACTATGTCAAGAATGCCTAATGCAACACATGCAAAATGCAATTAAGATAGGCTCGGCTATTCTAAAATGTCATGTGAAATGCAACTTTGATACATGTATTCAAACAGGAATTGAAATACAATACAATTAGTATGATGCGCCAAGCCCAGAGCATGCAAGACAGATGAATGAATGTGAACATGCGAGCATAAGGATGCTAATTGAAACATTCCCTAAAACTAACCATCGTAAGCTAGTAAATAAAAGGAAGAAAGAAATGGGGGTTGGAAGACATGCATCACACGCACACACACTTATTTACAACATTGCCCTCTCGAAGGAGGGTCCGAATAAATAACACAGAACCGACTAATTAACTAACTATTCTAGCTAATTAATTATTACACAGCCAAAATTGAAACAAATATACATTCTAAGCTAACAAAACACTGAAATGGCCTCATGACGAGGGATGCATGCATGCTCGAATCGCCTCGCTCGAAAATCCATCGCGATGCCCCGATTTGCCTCTGTTTGCAACTGGTCCCAGAACACTGCACGAGGCTCCAGAAGGCTGAAACTCCACCATAGGAACCTGTAGGGATGCTGCTGACCAGCTATTGGCATTGGAGACCACCTGCCGACCACTTTTTGTGTTGAAAACCAGAAAAAGTGGTCAGCCGACCAGTTTCTACTGCTAGACTTCAATTTGCTGCAACAGAGAGCAAGAAAGGGCATGGCAATGTATTTGCAAGGTATGTGTGCACAACCACCCTCCCTATTATTTCATAAGCTCAAGGGAGTGTGGTTCTCGACCCTCGGGCCATCAATCACGCATTTCAATGCATGATGGCCGAGAAGCAAAGTTGCACAGTTCAATATGGAAATGTATGCACAAGTAAACACACAAAGCCTAAAACTCTATCATGTATGATCAAGAGCGTTAGCGACCGAGAATTGAGGCGCGTTTCATCACTTCAAGTATGAAACGTCCCTCGTTTCTCGTGTTTGGAGTAACACCTATTCCAAACACAAATGCAAAGTAAGCATGGCATACCCAATGCTACTCAAGCATGCAACTCGATGCAATACAACTAAACAAGCATGCAAACAACATGCAAGGGACAAGCATGCAAACATGCAATGCAATGTAACTTAGCATACTCAATGCTAATGGCATGCACAATGCACAGTGCTAAGAACCACATGGCCCACTCAATGCAATGTGACATGATTAACTTAACAAAGCTAATGACATGCAAATTATGCTAATGCATGCATACTCAATGCAAGACAACATAAGCATGCAACAATATGAACAACAACTAGCATACACAATGCGAATGGACATGGCATACACAACGCAATGAACCATATGGCATACATAATGCTCGATGGACTTAAACCAAAATGGACTGACCTCAGTCATGCCCAAATCAGTGGCCATACATGCTAAGATAGAAACTCAAAATGCTATACAAACATGCATGCATATTGGCCCAAGCTCAAGGCACAAAATACAACTCTCCAAAGGCGTTGAAAGGATGAAACATGTAGTATAAAGGCATATGTTCCAACACTGAAATGGCTTGCAAAATGACTTAGAATCATGCAAACAACCCATGTAATGCATGTTGAAAGGCTCAAGCATCGAAGCTAGTGAAGTGTATTACACTAGAGGCATGCAAGACAATGCTCAAATGGCCAAACCAACCCCAAACAGACCTTATGCAAGCCAAAACAGTAGCCAAAATGGACTGAGATGATGGCTTGAAAGGCAAGAAAATGAGGCTCATGCAATGGCTCACAAACAAGGCATAAAGGTGCAACTCTCAAACACATTGAAGGAGTGATAAACATGAGAATATGGCAAAGATATAAGCTCAGAAATATCATTCCAAATGATGCTAAATCATGCAAATAGCCCAAGCAATGCATGCTAGTGGCTTGGAAACTCAAGGCTAGTGAGCTAAAATGCACTATGGCTATACAAAGCATGGCATGCATGACCAAAACAACATAAATCAGACCTTAACCATGCTAAAACATAAACAAAGTCTTCTCAGAGCTAAGCCAAAAGCATGCTAAAATGACATGTCGAAGCATGATGCATGATAGGCTATTTCATGGAAATGCACTACAAGTGCATGGAGCATGCATGGGGCCATCAAACCAACCCAAAAAAGAGTTATGACATGTCAAATGATGGCTGAAAACCCACTGAAATGGAGCCAATACATGCTAGAAAGACATGCTACTTTGATGAGCCACAAATGGGATTACACTACACATACAAGAAGCATGCAAAAGGTGACCAAACCAGCCATGGAAAGAGTCAAGGAAGGCCCTAGAAGTCACAAAAAAGAGCCTGAACTAAGCTTCAAAATGGTAGAAACACATGCTCCTTTGATAGGCCAATAATGTAAGCAAACAAAAGAAGAAGAGAGGGGATCACCCCCCCTCTGATTTGAGGCCTCAAAACCACATGCCTACCACTGAAAAACCACTGGATTTCAGTGGTTAAAAGGCCAAGAAAAGACTAATTCAAAGGTCTCAAGGCATGGCACAAAACAAGGCCAAACAAGGCACAAAAGGGAGTAGAACACCCCCAACACCCAAGGAGCCTCAAACAAACATGTTAAGTACTAAAAAATAAAGCTTTTTTAGTTTAAAGTTAAGCCAAGAGAAGCATGCAAATATGGCTAAGAGAGTGATCAAAATAGAGCTAAAAGAGGAGAAAAGAAGGTTACCCTTGAAGCACTGCAATACCAGCAAATTTTCTGAGCCAAAACCTAAGAGTGTTTGGCTATGAAGTTGTGTGTACAAGTGTGAAGCAAAGCACCAATATAGTGAGAGAAAGAGAGGGATATATAGAGAGAGTGTAAGCCTAAGCTCCCAACCCAAAAATCAGCCTGGAGAAGGGAGGGAAAGCCTCTCTCTTATAGAAAAACATAAGCTAAAGCTTCTTGGAGAAGCTTAGAGCTTGGATAAATCCCTCCATACACGTGTATGGAGGATACAGTCTGTCCCCTCCAGCTGGCACAGCTGGCATCCACAACACCTGTAGAATATGCAGGAAGGCCGCCGACCACTTAAAGTGGTCAGCCGACTACTTTTATTGGTCGGCCGACCACTTTTCATGAGAAAGTGGTCAGCCAGCTACTTTTTTGGTTTTTCAGGACAAAAAATGGTCTCCCGGAAAGAAAAGTGGTTGGCCAATGGCTGGAAAGGCCAAAAAGTGGTCGGCCAATGGCTGGAAAGGCCAAAAAGTGGTTGTCCAGTGTCCAAATTGAAGCCCCAAAAGTTACCTTTCCAATGGCACCAGCCTTGCATCAAAATTCCAACTGTGCAAAAGTTATGCCTGTTTTGGTGAAGCCGCGTAGTTTCGGTCCAATCGGATTGATGCCATACTTCAACCAACCATATCTCCCCCATCCGGACTTCGCTTTAGGAGATTCTTCAGTGCAAAATGAAGCCCCAGAAGTAAGCTTTCCAATGGTGGTGCCCTCATAGCTAAAATCCAAGTGTATAGACAGATAGGTATGATTTAGCGAGGACTGCTCGGCTCTCTCTCTTAGCGATTCATACCCACCTTCTTCTTTAACTTGGTTTCTACCCTCTTCTCCAATTTTCCTTCACTCCAAACCCCTACACAAGGTGTTTTGAAAGATTTTTCAAAGATTTCAACTCTCTTTCATTCATTTCCACTTCGTCCTTGCTCGGTTTATCGAAAAGCGCAACATTTAACGAAATGCGAGCGTCGGAACATCATAGGAACTTTATTTTCAAAACATTTTGAAAGAGAGGGCTTCAAGGTCTAAAATCTTTTAATCAAAATTGTTTTGGTCCAAAAGGGGTACGAAGTTGAGATTTGACTCTCTCCTTGCCGAAGAAACTGAACCATTGCCCGGTACACCTTTCTTCACCAAGTAAACCATCAATAGTGCCCAAGTCTTAAAGGCGGTCAAAAATGGGGTGGCTACAACATGGCAATACATTTACAAGGCAATGTTTGCACGACCACCCTCCTTATCATGTTTGAGACTCAAAGGAGTGTAGTACTCGACCCTCGGACCACCAATCACGCATTTCAATGCATGATGGCAAAGGAGCCAAGTGTGCAGTTGAATATGGAATGAAATGCACAAAAACACACAAGGGGCCCCAACCTCTATCATGCTTGATCAAGAGGAAGGGGATTCAAGCATGCAAGCAAAACTAATGCAACATGAAGCATGTCAAGAACAATGCCATACAAGGCTAATGGTAATAAGCATGTCAAATGCAATCAACCTAAACAAGCATGCAGACATGCAAGGCATGTGGCAACATTCAAGGATAGGCAAGCATGTAATAACATGTGCGGCAAGCATGCAACAACATGCAAGGGACAATACATGCAAACATGCAAAGTAACTTAACAAAAGGGGCATGCCAAATGCAATATAACTCAAGTATGCAACAACATGCAATAGGCCAAGCATGCAACAACATGCGATAAGGGTCTTAAACCAAAATGGACAGCTCTAAAATAGGTCCAAATTAGTGGCTAAAGTGATGAAACAAAGGCATGAAATACACATATAAACATGCTTGCTAATGGTCCATTACCTTAAGCATTGTAGAGCAACTTTTAAGAATGCTTAAAGGGAGACAAACATGGATATTAGGCAAACATGTTAAGCTCTGAAATCATGTTAGAAAAGATGCCAAATCGACCAAAGTACACAAGCAAAGCATGCAAGAAAGCTTAAAGCTTGAAACTAGCCTAAAGGTTCAAACCATGGCTATACAAAGCAAGTCCCAAAGGGCTAAGAGGACCTAAACCAGTCCTAAGGCAGGTCCAAACAAGACCAAAAGCAAGCTCGAAACTAGCCAACACAAGCTAGAACACAATGCCAAAACATGAGGCATGCAAGACTACCAAAGAGGGTGTTACACTACACCTATCAAAACCAAACATGGCATGATTTAAGCAATGAAAAACAGAGTTATGGCATGTCAAAGTAAGCCCCAAAACTCACTTAGATGGCATCCCAAAGACCTAAGCATGGTGGCATACACAATGACACACTCATGAGGCATAAAACACAAACCCTTTAAAACATTAAAGGAGTGACCAATGCAAGTACATGAGCATACTATATGGATTGAAATAATATTACAAGTGATGCCAAACCATTGAAATGATCCGAATAGAGCATGCTAGTGACTCAAACACCCAAAGCTAACAAGCTAGATTGCATGGTAGCTATACAAAACAATGTAAGCATGACCAAAACAATGAAAAACAGAGCTCAAGCATGTTAAAACAAGGCTAGAAGCTTCATGGAGTTGAGCCAAAACATGCAAGCATGGCAGTCTAAATGTCATATACATGTTAAGGCAAATAAGGGGATTGCAAGGTAAGTATATGGTGCATGCAAGAGACCACTAAACCAACTTTAAACAGAGGTAAATCATGGCAAAACAACACCAAATACTTGCTGAAATGAAGCTAAAACAAGCTAGGCATACAAGCCACCAACATAAGCCACTTATGCTAGTATTCAAGATGCAAGGAGAGGGGATGTGTACACGTCCCTGAACGTTCCGGGAGGAAATCCCGTTTTGTTCATTTAGGCTCACTACAGTTCGGACTCAAATGTCACGGTTCTTAATTTGATCTCGTAAAGTGCAATACAGGATTGATAAATCACCAAAGAGTCCAAGTCCGGCAAATCGTTTTGGAAAATAGATTTTTAGAAAGAAGTGACAAACATGGACTGCTTTGCCAGATACAGAGTCGCCACCTAAATATTTTATTTTCGGAGAATTTAGGAAACCCTGACTCGTTGCCTAAGGCCACGTGTCCGTCATCACCAAAGTTGCCTTGGCTCGAGAACTTGGGTATGATTGTGGAAGGTCAGCTATGAGCACCCCCGCTCGCTCGATCAAAGATCGGCCACTACTAAACATGATATCTTATTTTTTTGAAAACACATGCGTTCTTATTCCGGTTAATTAGCTAATCTTTACTACGTGATGCTCACAGCAAAATAAGTATAGACTAGATCGCCTAATTTGGGACAAAGCATTGTATATCTGTTTGTTTGGAAATGGTTTGAAGTTTGCTACTCGCAAGTAGGCTAAAACACGAATTCTAATGAATTGTTCAAATTCAAGCAATCCAACCTTCACCCACAGGCATTCAGGCAGTTATATCACATAAGCAAGTAGCCTCATGGCAAGCATGCTATCATGTTAACATTCACATACATGCAAGATGCTAAAGCATAAACACTCAAAGTGTACTCCCAGCCAAAACAAGAAACTAGTTAGTAATCATGCATGATCTTAGTTCATGTTAGCAATGGCTAATGCAACGCATGCAAAATGTAACTAAGATTGGCTCGGCTGCCCTAAGAATGGCATATGAGGTGCGGCAATCCAATACATGTATTCAACTTGGAATTGAAATACAATGTAGTTAGCATGATGCGCCGAACCCGGTGCATGCAATACAGATGAATGATGCAAACATGCTATCATAAGTATGGTAATTGAAACATGCCCTAAAACTAGCCATTGAAAGTAGGTAAGTAAAAGGGAGAAAGAAGTGGGGGTTAGAAGACATGCACACACTCACGCACACTTATTACAACATTGCCCTCTCTCGAAAGGTCCGAATAAATAATACAAACCAAATAAATAATTAACTACTCTAGCTAATTAAATATTACAAAATTCTGATTAATTAACAAATTAATTACAAAAGGAGGTGGCCGCAGCCTTGCCTCGGAATGATGGGACGATGCATGCTCGATTCGCCTCGCTCAGAAACCCGTTGCCATGCCACATGTTGCCTCTGTTTACACTACTCTGCACCTCTGAGAACTGCACAAGTCCCAAGGATGCTTCTGAACCACCTTCTGAGCACTGTGAAAGGTCATCGGCCAAAAGGAAAGGCCACCGGCCATTGAAAAATGGTCATCGGCCATAAGTGGAGCTCTCGACCAACAATACATGGGCGGCCGACACTGAAGATGGCTGACCGGCCATCTTTTCCTGCAGAATCTTGTTTTGCTGTAGTAGAGGGCAAACAGAGCATGGCAATGCATTTTCAAGGCAATGTAAGCACAACCACCCTTCCTATCATGTTTAAGACTCAAGGGAGTGTAGTCCTCGACCCTTGGACCATCAATCACGTATTTCAATGCATGATGGCCAAAGAAGCCAAGTGTGCAACTCGATATGGAATGAAATGCACAAAACACATAAAGGGCCTCAACCTCTATCATGATTGATCAAGAGGCAAGGGATGCACACACAATGCAATACAACCTAGGCAAGCAAGCAAGCATGCAAATAACTCAAGTATGCAACAAATCTAATGCAACATGAGCATGTTAACATGCAATATGCAATAGGTATACAACCTAAACATATGGACATGTATAGCATGTAACAACATGCAAAATGAAACAAGCATTCAACAACATGGTGAGATGGCTTACACTAACATGGGTAGCTCTCAAGCATGCCAAAATTAGTGGCCAAATGTGTTGGGATGGTGGCTCGGAATGCACAAAGATGAAGCTCATGCAATGGTCCATAAATGAGGCATACAAGTACAACTCTCAAACGCATTTAAAGAGTGATAAATGCGTGTGCATGACCATGAAACATGGACTGAAATTAAACTACAAATGATGCCAAATCATTGAAATAGGCCAAGTAATGCATACTAAATGACTCAATACATAAAGCTTACAAGCAAGATTGAACCAAAGCTATGCAAAACAAGTCATGGGTGACCAAGACAACCAAAATCAGACCTCATGCATACCAAAATATGGATAAAATCTTCTTGAAGTCAAGCCAAAAGCATGCTAAAAAGACATGTCACAACATGACGCATGTTAGGCTATTTCATGGGATTGCATGGCAAGTGTATGGAGCATGCAAGGGCTAACCAAACCAAACCTAAACAAAGGTATGACATGATAAAATAAGCCTAAGAACATGCTAAAATGGACACAACATAGGCTAAAATGAGATGCTACTTCAAGGAGCATACAAAGCTAGTGTGTGTGATTTACACTACAAGTGTATGAGGCATGCAAGAGCCAACCAAACCAAGCAAAAAAAGATCTAAGACATGTTAAAACTACACCAAAAATCTATTGAGATGGCCGAAAAACAAGCTAGAAACACATGCTCAAATATGAGGCATACAAGACTAGTTTGCAAAATTTACACTACAAGTGTATAAACCATGCATGGAATGACCAAGATAGGCATAAACAGTGGCATATGACAGAAAAATAACCACAAATACCAGCTAAGACATGGCCAACATGAAGTTAACGAAGGTGCTCACATATGAGGCAAATATGACAAGTATTGAAGACAACAAGGTGGTCCCGAATCTCACAAAAAGGCACAAAAATGAGGCCAAACAAGGCCTAAGAGGGGGTAAACAACCCCAAACACAAAAGTGATCTTAAAAAAACTTCAAAATCATGCAAAAATATAAATTTTATCAGTTATAAGTTAAGCTCAAAACAACATGAAAGATAGGCTAAAAGTGTGTGAAAAAATGGGGAATAAAGAGGGAAAAGAGATTACCCTTGAAGCTCAACAAGACCAACAGCTTCTTGGACCAAAAAACTAGCTCTTTGAGACCTCTCAAGACCCTCTAAGAACCTTAGGTCAATGGTGGAGGTGTATGGTGATGTGGTGTGGTGTAATAGGCCAAGAACAAGACTCTTTTGAACCCACAATATAGAGATATAAAGAGAGATATATCTTGGAGCCTTAAACAAATTTTTGGAACCTCTCTAAAGGAGAGGGAGGCCCTCTCTTATAGAGAAACAAGAGGGTTCAAGCTTCTTGGAGAAGCTAAAGAGGTTCAAGCTTCCTCGAGAAGCTAAAAGGTTCAAGCTTCTTGGAGAAGCCAAAAAGGTTCAAACAGTTCAAGCTTCCTCAATAAGCTAAAACAAAGGTTCAAAAGGTTCAAGCTTCCTCAAGAAGCTTAAAACAAGGGTGCAAATCCTCCATACACGTGTATGGAGGGCAGGGTTTGTGCCACCTGGCACTAAATATTTGCACAAAGTAGATGAACAGGGTTCGGCAAGCAGAAAAGGCCGATCGACCAACACAAAGGGTTAGCCGACTAAATACATTGCCGACCGGCCATCACTTTTGGCCGGTAGCAATAAAATAGGGCCGGTGGCCTCAGGCCATGGCCGGTGATGTGTGGGGATAGCCAACAAGCCATTTCCCGTCCTTAGGTGCAAAGACCACAAGTCCTTGGTCCAACCAAGCACAAAACAAATAAGTCGAGAGATCTTGAGGCTAGGCGTGCGACCAAGACCTCCGAGAACTCAAGACGAACACGAACATGGATGATCATCGAGTGTTCAAACGATGACGTCCAAGTCTTGAGGATGGTCAAAAATGGGGTGTCTACAGTTGCCCTTCTTTGACAGAACTCGAAAGTCATAACAGTGACGGAAGTGAATGTCAAATCCCAGAGACGGCCCATTTTTGACAAGGTCGAAGACTTAGACAAAGCATACAAGCTACAGATAAAGATATGCGCCCGAAGGCAGGGACAAAATGCAAGAACAATGCACAAAGCCAAGCATAACTTATGATCATGCAAAGGATGCTGTAATGAAGCAAATCATGCAACAGTTTTAAGCAAGCATATACAAACCAAACTATATTTCATGCAGAAAGGATATAAGGAAATTATACAATTCTCACTACGTCTCACGCGAAGAATACAATACATGTCCGGTTCGTCTGGTCGCGCCAGCTTCAAATGAACCGTACATACAATATCGTGCCTGAAAGAGGAAGAAACTTAACAAGTACAATATCGTTAACAACATGCATAGTAATGCAAAAAGTGCATGACAACGCAAGCAAAGTGTGGATGCATGACAATGCAACCTAAGTGTGACGCATAAGAATGCGGGTTGGATGCAAGATGATATGCAATATTACAAAACAATGTAATGATATATAATGTATTGAAACAATGCAAATGATATGCAATGCATTTGAGATGATCAAACCACAGACAGTATAAAAACCTCACAAATATCATAAAGGGATGGAGATGCAAAATCAGACTACGTCTACCATAGAAAAGGTGCTGACACCCTGAAACCACAATCCCTTTAGTGGAATAGGCACGTACACATGCAGAACTATGTGTTTGTAGACGGAACACAAGATACCAGTAATTGGGTGGCATGATATAAGTGAGGAATGACCCGCTGAGGAAAGATCGTGATCCTAAATGCTGGATGCAACACACTACACTATAATGCAATGAATGCAATGGATAAGGCACGCGGCCAAACCGTACTTTGCCTAGGAAAGGCATGGACACAAACAAACCACGTTTAACCCGGAAACAGTGTCGTTACCCTCAACACTAGGTGCGTACACATAATATCATAACCGTGCTTCAACATGAAAAGTATGGGCACATACTAGACCAAGCTCAATATGGAAAGGCACAAGTGATAGATGGAGGTGATGTAGTGAATGCATGCAATATGTGCTATGTACAATGCAAGTGGAGGCGAAACATGCGTGTCGACCCAAGTGAAGAATGCATGACAATGCAGGTGGAAGCGAAACATGCGTGTCAATGCAAGTGAAGAGTGCATGACAATGCAGGTGGAAGCGAAACATGCATGTTGACGCAAGTGAAGAATGCATGACAATGCAGGTGGAAGCGAAACATGTGTGTCGACGCAAGTAAAGAATGCACGACAATGCAGGTGGAAGTGCACTACAATGCAATATATATTCTATATGCAATGAATGCATGCAATGTATGCTATGTACAATGTAATATACATACTAGATGATGTACTAGTTAGGAAGCGAAGATACCTCATGCTGCTGGGGATCTTTTGCTTCTTCTTGGTTAAACCACAGGTACTACTTTTCTCCCTGGCTATGGTCGCAGCTTTCCCTATTCTCCAACAGGATGACAGACTAGGTTAATTCAGTATCTAGAATTGAGGTGCATATACATTCTATCTCAATCTATAGGGCTACCATACAGATTTCAAGCTGAGGATATACCCCTAGGTATTTAAACCAGACTTTAGTCTCGGAAATCCCGAACCTTTTGCGTTCTAGGCGTAAGCCATTCGAACTCTAGTTTCCACCGTCTCAGTTGGTCCCCTAGGAACTCACCACAAACACAGGTAGGTGGCTATACCAGACCGCTGGGAGTTGTTCGGGCACGACAAACACCAAAGGAATTGTACCTTTAGAGGATTTAAGGTCTCCTAGACCGGAGAATGCACAAGACAGTGCAAATGAAGATGCATGATTTAAGGTCTCCTAGACCAGAGGATTTAAGGTCTCTTAGACTAGAGGGTGCACAAGACAGTGCGAATAATGCAATGCACTAACAAGTGTAGGTAAGGTGCGCAAGATAGCGCGATAAAATGCAATGCACAAAACAGTGCGATGCGCAAAAGAGCACGATTGAAATGCAATGCACAAAATAGTGCGATTGAGGTGCGCAAGATAGCGTGATGCGCAAAATAGTGCGAAATGAAATGCATGCAAAATGCAATGAGATGCACAAAACAGTGCGATGGAGGTACGCAAAAGAGTGCGAGTGATAAATTGCACAAAACAGTGCGATGCGCTAGACAGCGCGATGCGTTAGACAACGCGAGTGCACAAGACGGTGCGAATGCACAAGATAGTGCGATGCGCTAGACAGCGCGATGCATTAGACAACGCGAGTGCACAAGACAGTGCGAATGCACAAGATAGTGTGATGGAGGTGCGCAAAAGAGTGCGAGTGATAAATTGCAAAAAATAGCGTGTTGCGCTAGACAACGCGATGCGTTGGACAACGCGAGTGCATAAGACAGTGCGAATGCACAAGATAGTGCAATGCGCTAGACAGTACGATGTGTTAGACAACACGAGTGCACAAGACAGTGTGAATGCAGAAGATAGTGCGATGGAGGTGCGCAAGAGAGCGCGAGTGATAAATTGCACAAAACAGTGCAATGCGCTAGACAGCACGATGCGTTTAGACAACGCAAGTGCACATGACAGTGCGAATGCACAAGATAGTGTCATGCGCTAGACAGCGCGATGCGTTTAGACAACGCGAGTGCACAAGACAGTGCGAATGAGATACAAAGTGTAAGTGCACAAGACAGTGCGATAAAATGCATGTTCTATGCAAGTAAGGTGCGTAACAATGTGGGTGGAAGGGTGCATAACAATGCAAGATAGATGTGCATAATAATGCAAGTAACGAGCATAACAATGCTAGATAGATGTGTATAACAATGCAACGAATGGTGTGCGTAATAATGCGAGAAATGGTGAGCATAACAATACGACGAATGTGCAACTTCAAAAGCGTGTTTGAAACAAAATGCCAAATAAGGAAATACAAGCCTTAACGAGACCAAATCCAAATGCGACCTCCGATTTACCTCTCGGAGGGGTTTGTAACACACTCTGCTTGAAAAAGGGTACGCCCTGTTTATATTGGCGAGAGATAACATCTGCTGCTGCTTTAATTGCCATTCTGACTTGATGCAGGCTTAAGCTTGGGGTTGAGATACACTCATACTTCGGAGCACTGATAAGGCCTGAAGAGGTACATCCGGAGTACAATCACGGCATGTACCGAAGTCGAAACACACTAAGATGCTCTGATTTTCCTTTTTTCTTTTGCTTCGCAGTCTGGAACCCATATAGCTTTAGATAGGTCCTGGTTTTACTGTTCTCATATGACCTGGGTTGAACCCTGCGGTTTTTGAAAGAACAAAATCTTATTTTGCACAAATGTGGAGAACGGCACGGCACTCTGGGCACAAAACGATTTTTTTGAAATTAAGAAATAAGTTCTCAACCAAGTATTGAGCCTACAACTGAACACAGCGCATAACGACTCAATTAAAGAAAAAGAGGTAAACAACCTAAACACATCGAGAAACACTCGAAATGACTTAAAACAAGAATCAAGACAAAACAAAAGACACGACACTCAGACATGCACAGGGAGCCTGTTTCTCCGGGTATTGTTTCCCACCCTTTCTCATTTGTGATCCTCACATCACTCGGCCCTCAAGCTTTGTTTTTCTGAACAAACCCTTTTCCTCACTTTTTCTCTCAGCGCACATCTCTCTATTCTTCAATCTCTCATTTTTTTATCCCTCCCTTGGGTGGTTGATGGATAAACAAGAAATTGCGGGCTCTTACCCCTAGCATGCTGCTAGATTCTCCTTCTTCTGCTCACAGCCAGTGAGTTCCTCCCACAGAGGGGTTGTACTAAGATGGGGTGTGTAGCAAATTTGCAGCTGACATCGGTTGATGATGCTTTGCTGGGGAGTTTGGACGTGATCAAATTTGTCCAGATAAGAAAGTGGAATATCTTGATCCATTTCAGTTCGTGCTTCATACTTGGCTTGACACCTCGTTGCTTGGAGGATGTGAGAGCTTTTGCCCTTTTGCGGTCAGCTTCAGTGGTGCCCTTTTCTGGCGAATACGGTGCCCTTTCCGGCAAGTAAAGTACCCTTTCTGGCAAGTGCATTGATAAAGGGGAAAAGACAGAACACCTGACCCAACTGTGCCCCTAGTTCATCATTTTGACCATTTCTTGTTTTTGACTTTCTACTAAAATAATTTTGACCAAAATGAAAGTTAGATTAACATGCTTGTTCAATTTTCTGATTTGAAATCATGCAAGTTAGACTATGAACACTGAAAATTTTCCTTTTTTGGGTCCAAGAAATGGTCCAGTTTTGGAAAAATGGGATAATTTTCAAGAGAATCAGTCAACCTCAGTAAAAATTCTCAAAAACCATTTTGGCAAACAGCCACTGCTCAACGAGCATAGAACTTACTCTTCAGATGCACAACCTCAGATCGGAAGGAAAACTGCCCCTTGTCTGAAGGAAACTGCATGGCAACGGAAAGTTGCCCCTTGTTTGAATGGCACCGCAGTGCATTGAATGGGAACAGAAAGTTGCCCCTTATTTGAATGGCACCACAGTGCATTGTAGTCAGTCCTCAGAATGATGAACACAACCAAACTCTTGGATATAGATAAGGCAAAGATGATCAAAACCAATACGTGGACATAATCAATTTGGAAGTGTTTGTGGCTGGACTTCAGGATAAAGTTGCCTACGTATCCCAAACATGAGAATCAAGCCTTACGTAGTTCCGGTAGGTACACTTGTGTATTAGCCTCTCCTTTTACACTCTAACTTTTGCCAAGGCCGCCCTTCCGGGTTTTCAACCTTGCGAGCTTTGTTTTTCATTCTCTTTTTTTTTTCATTTTTTTCTTTGTTCAGAATTTTCTGTTTCTTCAATTTTTTTGCTTGCGTTCTTTTGCTCTTTTTTTTTTTTTTTTTTTTTTTTTGTGTTCTTTGCTCCAAATTTTGTCTGGGTCACCCTTTCGGGTATTCAGTCCAGCGAGCCTCTCAAGGGTAAAAGTGTAGCTTTGTCTATGTCAAATGGTTTTGAGATCCTGAAGTCATCCGAATCCAGGCGAATGGCTACTGTTCGCTGACGATGTAGGAGTCCATCGAATTAGGGGGGGGGGCTGAATTTGCCCCTAGTGTTGTGGATAGGAACTCGGTTATCCTTCAGCAACAAACTTTTTTCTTTCTTCCCTTCTAGGATTTGGCATTCTTGCCGATCTTCGTTGATTTGCGGAATGATCCATCTTCGGCTCGTCGAGCACAATCTTACATCTTTTGCCCCTAGTTCGAGGGGTGTTCCTGATCTAGCTTCACAAGCTTCTTTTGATGAGATTTGATCTTCTTGATCTTTTCTTGCCCCTAGTTCGTGGGTTGCTTCAAATCTGGCCACGCAGGCTTCACATTATGGTTGACCTTTGAACTTTCTGAGTCCGAGTTCGAGGCTTGAAAGCAAGGGGTCGAGTCTCGAGGTTAAGAGGGATCCTAAGCTGCACAATCTCAAGAGCGATTCCACCCAGGTCTTCGCAAGATTGCGCAAAACATTTTTTGAAATCTTTTAAGAAAGCGACTAATCGCTCGTGCGGAAGACAATGTGAAACCAATCTAGATCAAGCCAGGATCCTTCTCAGTACTCACATTAACAAGCATGATCTCATTCATTAAGGGCTTAGCATGCCTCTCTTTCTCTCAATTAATCAAATTTTTACAAATCCCGAAGAATTCCTTCCTCTTTGTTTCCATTACAATGTTCAAAAAGTTTTGAAAAACTTAGGTCAATGCAATGATTTCAAGGCACAGAAAAGTAGGTGAAAAGCACGGCTTATTTGATTCAAAATTCTGGCACAACTGGCTCCAAGGCAGAAACAGACTCAAAAGCATGGAAATCACTGCTGTTTCATTCAGATCTGTTGGCATAACTGGCTTTAAGGCAGAAACAGACTTAAAAGAAAGAAAAAAGACAAACACAAAACAAAATAGTGACATCCGAGGTAACATCCCCAGAATCACTCGACTCCTATACAACAGGACTGACTCGATACGACAAGACAGACCCTAACTGACTTAGTATGAAAAGACTGACTCAAAATGAAGAGACAAACTCAAAACAAAACAACAGAACTGACTCAATACCCAAGCCAGAACGTACAAAAACCAGCGTTCACGAATGCTCAAAACAGTGCGTGCCATACGTCACATCTGAAGTAAACTGAGTGCTGCCCGCAGGTGGTTCATTCCTCCGATCACATCACATTATCCCCCATGTTCATTGATCCAGTGCCGATAGACCTTGCAAGACTGGTGCGGCGATGACGTTGTTGTCAATCAAATTTTGTATCTCGTGGCGAAGACGGACGCAATTGTCGGTGCCATGACCGGTTTGTTGATGGAAAGTGCAGTACTGAGTATCATCATGCTTAGCTGGAAGGGGATTCGGGAGAGGCCGAGGCTCGAGGGGTTTGAGATGCCCTTTTTCGACAAGGATTTGAAGAGCCTTGGACAAAGGCATGTAGAGGGCATGGAAGACCCTGCAACCTCAGGGTAAGTACTTCGAAGTCTGTGGACCTTTGCTGGACGCACTAGCGAAAGGATCGGCAGGTGCCACCTTGGCTCTCTGATCTTTTCCAGGTGTAGGGTTAGGATTGGAAGGAACGGTTCTGGTATGACAGTCCCTATCCCAATTTTCCCCCTGGCTTGAACTACTCTCGGTCGGAGTGGGGAAGATGACATCCACAGTCTTAGCAACAACCGCGAGTACTTGTTGCTTATTCAACCCTCCAGCTTTCAGAGCCTCAACAACTTGCTAGAGTTGTTCGTAGGGATCAGTGTCCACCTTCATCTTATTCTTTCCACTAGCCTCAGCTTGGTGGAAGGTTTGCGTTGCTTGATCAGAGTGGAGCCTTGTTGTTGTTGACATGACATGTCCCCGGAAGTCCCAGGAGGGAATCCCGTTTTGTTAATTGGGCTCACTACAGTTTCTGGCAACTTTGCTGGGGAATTAGAGAACTTGACTCGAACTCATGATATCTTGTTTTGATTACACTTATGTGTTTCTTTGCATTGCATTTGCATTGGTGTGCCTAGGACACCGTGTTTGCCATCTGTTATTCCTGAACAGTTTACCGGAGGCTCGCTTTGAGAACCATGCCATAAGGCTGACCGGTTACGGGCTCTGCCATGATGGGAACACGAACCCTGATTTTTATCAGGGCACCCTTTTCGACCATTCGACCTAGTGCATATTCGGAATCCATAGTGACTATTTCAAACTAGGACAGGTTGCTTACCCGATTATAGGTTGTTTGAAACCGCTGTGTGCATAGTGAAACCAGACACTATAGACGTTCCCGAACGTCCCGGGAGGGAATCCCGTTTTGTTCATTAGGCTCATTACAGTTCAGGACTCAATGTCACGGTCCTGTTTCTAATCTCGCGGAGTGCAATGCAAGACCGATGAATCATCAAAGAGTCCAAATCCGGCAAATCATTTTGAAAAACTAATTTTTAGAAAGAAATGCCAAACATGGACTGCTTTGCCAGATACAGAGTCGTCACCTAAATATTTTATTTTTAGGGAAATTTAGGAAACCCTGACTCGTTGCCTAAGGCCACATGTCCGTCATCACCAAAGTTGCCTCGGCTCGGGAACTTGGGTATGATTGGGGAAGGTCACTTCGTGAGCACCCCCGCTCGCCCGATCAAAGATCGGCCTCTACTAACCATGATATCGAGTTTTGAAAACATTATGTGCTCTTATTCCGGTTATTAGCCTAGAATTACTATGTGATGCACACAGCATACAAGTATAGACTAGATTGCCTAAATTGGAACAAAGCATCGCATATCCGTTTGTTTTGAAAATGGATTGAGGTTTGCTACTCGCAAGTAGGCTAAAACACGGATTTCAATGAATTGATCCAATTCAAGTAATCCAACCTTCACCCACAAGTATTCAGACAGGTATATCACATAATTAGTTAGCCTCATGGTAAGCATGCTATCATGGCAGTCACTCACACGCATGCAAGGATGCTAAAGCATAAATACTTACCGAGTACTCTGAGCCAAAGAAAGAAGCTAATTAGAAAACATGCATGAATCCTAACTATGCTGAGATGCCTAATGCAACACATGCAAAAATGCAACTAAGATAGGCTCGGCTATTCTAAGATGGCATATGAAATGCTACAGATAACATGTATTCAACTCTGAATTGAAATACAATGCAGTTAGCATGATGCGCCGAGCCCGATGCATGCAATACAGATGAATGGATGCAAACATGCGAGCATAAGGATGCTAATTGAAACGTGCCCTAAAACTAATCATCATAAGCTGGTAAATAAAAGGGAGAAAGACATAGGGTTGGAAGACATACATCACCCATACGCACACTTATTACAACACTGCCCTCGCTCGGAGGGTCTGAATAAATAATACACAACGAAATGAATAACTAACTACAACTAATTATTACACAACGCTAACTAATTAACAAATTCAACTAAGCAAGCAATAAAACTATCATGCAAGGTACATGAGATGGACTGCCTCAGCTCTGCCTTGGATGGCAATGAATGCATGCATGCTTGAATCGCTTTGTCGGGAAATCCATCGTGATGCATCGACTTGCCTTTGTTTGCAATTGACCTCAGAACACTGCACAAGGCTCCAGAAAGCTGAAACTCCACCCTGGGAAGCTGTGGGAAGGCTACCAACCAGCCCTTGGCCTTGGAGACCACCTACCGACCACCTTTTGTGGTAGAGACCAAAAGAGGTGGTTGGCCTGCCAGAAAAGCTGGTCAATCGACCAGTTTCTGCCTCCTGTTCCTGGTTTTCTGCAACACAAAGCAAGAGAGAGGCATAGCAAGGTATTTTCAACAAATATATGCACGACCACTCTCCCATCATTGCACAAGCTCATGGGAGTGTAGTCTTTGACCCTCGTGCCACCAATCACGCATCTCGATGCATGATGGCTGAGGAGTCGAATTGCACAACTCAATGTGGAATGAATGCATATGAAAACACAACAAGGCCTAAACTCCTTCATGGGTAATCCGGAGTGTCGGTGACCGAGAATCGAGGCACGTTTCGTCACTTTGAGTACAAAACGTCCCTCATTTCCCGTGTTTGGACTAACCCTACTCCAAACATAATGCAACAAGATAGCATACACAATGTGACTAACATGCAACCCTAAATGCAATGCAACCTAATCATGCTGGCATGCAAGGGATGCTATGCAAACATGCAACTAGCATACACAATGCTATGACCTAAGGATGGCATACTTAATGCATACGAACCATATAGCATACAATGCACATAAGAAGACTATCATGCACAGATGAAGACTATCAATGAGATGATCAAGGCATACACAATGCAATGGCCAAACATGCAACAACATGAACTAAATGGCATACACAATGCAAGATGGACTTAAACCAGCGTGAGTGGACCTCAGCCACACTCAAATCAGTGGCCAAACACAATTGAAATTAGACAAGAACGCTCATGCAAACATGCCCAATGCAAGGGACCGAACCTAAGGCATCGAATGCCACTCTACCAAAGCATGGCAAGGGATGACACATGGCATACAATGACACAAATTCCAGCTCTGAAATAGCATAGAAGATGGTCCCGAAACATGCAAACACCTCACCCGATGCATGCTAGATGACCCGAATACCGAAACTAGTGGAATGGATTACACTATAGGTATGCAAAACAATGCTCAAATGATGAAACCAACCCCAAACAGTCCCTATGCAGACCAAAATCAATGGCGAAATGTGTTGGGATGGTGGCTCAGAATGCATTCAAATGAAGCTCATGCAATGGCCTGTAACTGTGGCATGCAAGCATCACTCTCAAATGCATTTAAAGAGTGAAAATCATGGGAATATGGAATACATGTAAGCTTTGAAATATGATGTGCAATGGTCCCAAAACATGAAAACACCTCAGTATATGCATGTAATAGACCTCAAAACTCAAAGCTAAGCATGGATATTGTACTATAAGCATGCAAAACAAGCATCATTCGACCATGAGACCCAAAAACAGAGCTAAGGCAGTCCAAAATATGCACAAAATCAGTTTAAGGAATGGCCAAAAAGTGCTAAAATCAAGGGTCAACATAGCATGCAATGTAGGCTAGTAAAGAGGATTTGTAGTACAAGTATGTGAGGCAATCAAGAGGTCACCAAAACAGCAAAATTCAGAAGTATTCCATGTCAAATAATGCCCAAAAACTCATGGAAACAAGGTCAATGCATGCAAGAATGATATGTTCCTTTGAAAGGCCAAAAAGAGGGTTATTCTACACATGCAAGATGGACACCCCACATGACAAAACCACCTTTGGATAGAGGTTATGAAGGCCCTAAAACTCACTAAAAAGGGCCTGAAATGAGGCTAGGAAGCATGCAAGTAAAGGCTCCTTTGAAAGGCTATGATGAGGGTTACTCTACACATGCAAGAAGGACACCTAACATGGAAAAAACAACTCTAGAAAGAGTTTATGAAGGTCCTAAAACTCATCAAAAATGGCCTAAAACATGCTCAAGAAGTGTGAAAATATGGGTTCCTTTGTAAAGCCAACAATGCTAGTAAACAAAACAAGGAGTGAGAGGGTCACCCCTCTCTGATTTTGGGGCTCAAAATAGCACACTAGCCACTGAAAATCCACTGGATTTTAGTGTCTAAGAGGTCAAACAAAGGCCAATGCAAAGGCCTAGATGCATAGCTCAAAACAAAGTCAAAACAAGCATGCAAGGGGGGAGATGACCCCCAACATAAAAATGACCTTGAACAAACTTTAAGAGGAGCTCAAAATAAGACTTTTTTTAGTTCATGACAAAGCCCAAATATGCTTGCAAACTAGGCTAAAAGATGGAACAAAACAATGCCAAAAAAAGGGAAATAGAGTGTTACCCTTGTAGCCAAACGGACCAGCAGCTTCTGGACCAAAACAGTAAGCCTTCAACCTCTAAAAACCATCTCCAAGGTTCTTCGAGTGATGGTGGAGGTGTTAGGATAGGAGGTGGTGTGTAATGGCCAAGAACAATGGAGCTTTGGGCCTTGAAATAGAGAGATATAGGGAGAGGTGTATGTATGCCTTAGCCAAAAAATCTGAACCTTTGCTAATGAGGGAGAGAGCTTCTCTTATAGGAGAACAAAGGTCCAAGCTTCTCTTGGAAGCTTGGAGCAAAGGGCCAAGTTTCTTGAGGAAGCTAAAGCAAAAAGGGTCAAGCTTCTTGAGGAAGCTAGAGCAAAGGGGTCAAGCATCCTCAAGAAGCTAAGAGAGGTTCAAGCTTCTCTTAGACGCTTAGAGAAAAAGGTCAAGCTTCTTTAAGAAGCCAAAACAAAAGGGTCAATCCTCCATACACGTGTATGGAGGATGGAGCAAATGCCTCCCAGCTGGTACAGCTGGAAGCAACTCAGTGAGACAAATTTGCAGAAAGCTGGCCGACCAGTTCAAGTGGTCGGCCGACCAGGTCAAAAGGTTCAAGTTGATGAATGGTGGTCAGCAGCCCTAATTGGTGGTCTCCCAATTCAATGCAAGTTAGTGGTGTGGTGGCAGACCAGCAATTGTGGCTCAAAAGTCAAGGAGACTAGCTACCTGATAAGAAAAACTGGCCGGTGGGGAAAAGTGATCTCCAAGAATAAAAGGTGGTCTCCCACCCTATTGCCACCTTCCAAACAATGAAAATAGGGTCCACGCCAAAAATGAACCAAGACGGATGCAAAACGAGGGTTCGGGGGGCAAAACACGCAGCCGGAGGCCCCGAAAACTGACTGTTAAGCATCGAAAGCGGCGTGCGACCACGAAGGTGGTGTCTCGGGCCACAGTGTCCCTCTAGAGAGAGGAAACAAGGTGTGTGCCAAAAACCGGAGTAATCGGAGAAAGTTAAGCGGTCCCGAACTGAGGCGCACGGCCGACGGCTCTGAAAATCGGAAACTAGTCTCCAAACGGGAACAGTGGTTTATGACCACGAAAAGTAGCCTACGGCCATTGAAAGATGGTCTACGAGACCTCTCCCTCTCTTCGGGAAGAGAAAACAGAACCTGGTTCACAAACCGAGGCAAAGCACAAAAGAGTCCCGAAGTTTGGAGGCAAGGCTCTCAGCCGAGACTCCGTAATCCCAGAATGAGCACAACATGCGTCATCACCGAGCGCTCAATCGATGACGTTTGAGTCTTAGGGTCGGTCAAAAATGGGGTGTCTACAGGGTGACCCTCTCCTATTTGAGACCTTAAAACACCATCCCCACCACTGAAATCCCTCTGGATTTCAGTGGTGAGAAGGCCAAAACAAGGTGATCTCAAAGCTTAAAAATAAAGCACAAGAACAAGGACAAATAAGGCCTAAGAGGGGGTAAACAACCCCAAGAACAAAAATGACCTTAAAGAAACGTCTTAAGCACTAAAAATCAAAACTTTTATCAGTTATAATCTAAGCTTAAAACAACAATCAAGAAGGGCTAAAAGCTTATGCAAGAATGGGGTATCTAAAGCAAGGAACTTACCCTTGTAGAACCTCTTCAAGAACAAAGCTCCAACAAGTTTTCTGAGTTCAAACCCAGCCAAGAACACCAAAACCAACTCCTTAGAACCTCAGCAACCAAGGATGGTGTAATGCTAGGTGTTTGTGTGCAATAGTGTGAACAAAATCACTTTAGGTCACAAATACACACACAAATGATAGAGATAGGGAGATATAGAGATAGAGAGAGATACAACTTTTTCTAACCCTAATTTCAGAACCCCTGAAAAGGGAGGAGGGCCTCCCCTCTTATATAAATCCAATTTGCAAAGCTTCTTGGAGAAGCTAAGCAAAGGGCAAATCCCTCCATACACGTGTATGGAGGGGGTTAATTGTGGATGCCAGCTGTGCCAGCTGGCACAAAATATCTGCATAAAGCAGATGAACAGGGTTCGGCCACCAAAAAAGGCCGATCAACCAACATAAGTTCTGGCCGACCAAATATCGTGTCGATCGGCTAATACTTTTGGCCGATGGAAAGAAAACAGGGCCGATGGCTTCAAGCCTTGGCCGGTGGGTTGAGGGTATGGCAAACAAGCCACCCTCTTCCCTTAGAAGCAAAAACACAAGTGTTTGGTCCACAACCAAGCACAAAACAGACAAGTGGAGAGATCTTGAGGCAAGGCGTGTAGCCGAGACCTTCGAGAACTCAAAACGAACATGAGCATGGATGATCATTGAATGTTCAAATGATGACGTTCAAGTCTTGAGGATGGTCAAAAATGGGGTGTCTACAGTTGCCCCTCTTGTGTGTGTTTTTCTTACTATGTTTAGCATCCTACCATGAGGCTATTTGCTTACTTGATATAACTGTATGAATGCAGGTGGATGAAGGTTGTGCCGCTTAATTTGGAATGATGTTGATTTTTATGTTTATAAACTCAATTTGTTTGGGTTGTACATCTTTAAAACTCTTTCAAAACAAATGAAATTGAATTGTTCCAAAATAACTGACATAGTCTATACTTGTATGCTTCACATAGCAAATTTTAGTACTTATTTAATAATCGGAATATAAACATATAAAGTTAATAAAACTCATATCATGGTTTAATAGAGTCCGATCTTTTGATCAGGTGGACAAAGGTGTTTAATTAATGATCTTCCCTTCTCATACTTAAGGTTTCGTGCCAAGCATCCATGGTTACAATGCTTGGTACGAGTCTTGGGTTTCCTAATTTTTCCAAAAATATTAGGTGGCGATTCTAAGATCTGGTGATGTAGTTCATTTTTGGCAATCGTTTTTCATTAAAATGGATTTTCTATAAAAGTTATCAGATTTGGACTCTCATCTATGTTTCACGTTGCACTCGTGAGACTAGATCAAAGAAATCGATGATCTGAACCGTTTAACGCGCGTGGACACACCTGGGCGATGTTATAGTTTTTGGCCACTCTGTTGGGGATATTAAGAAATCTTGACTCGAACTCCATGATATAAGTTTTATTTTCAATTATATGTTCATTGCATTGCATGTATTGGTGCATTTAAAGTCTTTGTGTTGCCCAGATACTGGTGGGAGCACAAACAAACTTTTTTGTTATACAATACATATCTCTACGTTACTTTTTGAGGCCTTGTGTTATAACCTTTTGAGATCTGTCAAAAAGGCAACTTTGCTATTTAAGGTTCTCAGACTTCAAAGAGAGGCTACATTGACTCTTCTGACTTCTTGGGATCTCCATTGGTTATGACCCGAAGGACTCTTTGGTAACATCATGTAGACTGCCCCAGAACTCCGCTTCGTGCACGAGGGCGCGAATCGTTTTTCTTAGCTACTACAGTTCGAAGTAATGTCACGGTTCTGAATCTAATCTCACAAAGTGCAATGTAAGACTGATAAATCACCAAAGAGTCCAAATCTGACAAATCATTTTGGAAAATCGATTTTAATCAAAAAGCGCCAAACATGGACTGCATTGCCAGATTTTAGAGTCGCCACCTAAATATTTTATTTTGGGGAAATTTAGGAAACCCTGTGTCATGACCCGAACCCGCCCTCGTGGGTTAAGGACATAACCGACCATTAATCATGAGATTACCTACGACCTCAAACCAAACCAAACGTATTTTAACGGAGTTAATCGGGGTTAAACGGAAGCAATTTAAAACTTTGTCCATAGAGCTGTGCTTACATGGCACATCATAACAAACCATACATATGAATATTAATAACTCACAACAAAATATGTACTTGTAGACACCCCATTTTTGACCGTCCTTAAGACTTGGACGTCATTACCCTTGTTTGTGTTCGTCTTGAGTTCTCGGAGGTCTCGGCTACGCGCCCTACCTCAGGATCTCTCGACTCGACTGTTTTGTGTCTGGTTTTGCAGCAAATTGTTTTGCTTCTGAGGGTGGGAAGTAGCTTGTAGGCCATCCCCACACCTCACCGGCCATGGCTTGAGGCCACCGGCCTTGTTTCCTTGCCACCGGCCATTGGTGATGGCCGGTCGGCACTATTGATGGTCGGTCGGTATTGTGTTTGGTCGGCCGACCACTGTTTTTGATCAATCGGCCACTTGTCCTGACCGAGACCTTTTCTTGAGGGAGCTTGACCCTTTTGAACCTTTTTTTAGCTTTTCCAAGAAGCTTGAACCTTTTGACCCTTTTTTAGCTTCTCCAAGAAGCTTGACCTTTCTTAGCTTCTCCAAGAAGCTTGACCTTTTTTAGCTTCTCCAAAAAGCTTGACCCCTTTTTTAAAGCTTCTTGAAGAAGCTTGAACCTCTTGACCCCTTTGCCTAGCTTCTCTAAGAAGCTTGGCCTTTTTGATCCAAGCTTCTAAGAGAAGCTTGGCCTTTTTGCTCAAAGCTTCCAAGAGAAGCTTTGCCCCCTTGGTTTCTCTATATAAGGAGAGCCTCTCATTCCATTTGAAGGGTTAGAAAAATCTGATATATATCACATATATATCACTCCCTCTCTATATCTCCCTCTCTCTCTACATTTGTGTTGGTTAGAGGGCTCAAAAGGGTCTAGTTCTTGGCCATTTGAACTACACCTCCTAGCACAACACTTCCATCGTCACTTGGAGGTTCTTGGGTCTTGTTTTCAGAGGTTGAGGGTTGCATTTTTTGGTCTAGAGGCTGCTGTCCCCTTTTGGCTACAAAGGTAACTCCTTTTCCCTCTTTACTCCCCGTTTTGGCACACCCTTTCAGCCTATCTTTCTTGCTGATTTGAGCTTTGTGTATAACATAAAAAAGTTCTGTTTTTTTGTGTTTAAGATACTTCATTAAGGATACTTTTGTGTTTGGGATCGTTTACCCCCTCTTAGGCCTTGTTTGGCCCCATTTTGTGCTATTTTTAGTGAGCTCCGGGACCACCTTGTTTGGGCCTCCTCACCACTGAAGATTTCAGTGGTGAGGATGGTGGTATAAGGTCCTAGGAAGGAGAGGGCCATCCCCTCTCCTTGTTGTCTTCAAAAAGTGCCATTTTAGGCTCATGTGTGAGCACCATTTTTAAGTTCATGTTGGCCATGTCTTAAGTGTTATTTGTGCCTATTTTTCCATGATATAGCACTGTTTTTACTTGGTTTAGACACACCATGCTTGCTTAGCATACTTGTCTTGTAATGCCATGAAATTGCCTTAACATGTATCTAGCATTTAGACCACTATGCTTACTTGTTTTGGCTTAGCTTTGTGAAGCTTTTATGCATGTTTTAGTGTGCTTGAGGTCTATTTCTGGTTGTTTGGGTCATCCTTGATTTGCTTTGTATAGCTACCATGTAATCCCTCTTGTAGGCCTTAAGTATCGAATGCTTTACTTGGCTTGTTCTCATGATTTGGCATCATTGGAGACCACATTTCAGTCCATGTTCCATGCTTGCATACTTGCATTTTCCATCCCTTTCATGCTTTGAAGAGTTGATGGCTTACGCTCCATGTTTAAGGCCTTGTGCATGCATGCTTGTGTCTGTTTTCATGCCTTTGTTGCATCATTTTGGCCACTGTTTTGGACCTAGTAGAGAGCTGTCCAAGTTAGTGTAAGACCACCCTTTGCATGTTGATGCATGCTCACCTTGTGTATTGTGGCATACTTGTGTGTTGTTGCATGTTTAGGTTGCTTAATATGATGCATGCCTTGCACACTTGCATGCTTAGATCACATCTTGTATGCTTGTCACTCCCATTATTATTCCATATCTTGCATGCTTGCTTATTTAGGTTGTTTGCCTAACATGCATTGTGCATTACTTGCTTGCATGCCCATGTTGCACACTTAGCTCACATGCCTAGGTTGTATTCCATTTGCATGCATGCTTGGCCTCTTGAAATGCTTGTGATAGAGGTTGAGTCCCATTGGTTTGTTCATATGCATTGCATTCCATATAAAAAATGCATAACTTGGTCCCTTGGTCCATCATGCATTGAAATGCGAGATTGATGGTCCAAGAACCAAGGATCATGGCCCTTTGAGTCATAAACATGATAAGGGGTGTGATTGGTGCATACATTGCTTGAATTGCATTGCCATGCTCTGCCTTGCTCTCTGTTGCTGTCAATTGCACATTCTGCAGGGACTTTCTGCCGACCGGCAGTGTTCAGTGCTGACCGGCAATCCTTCCTGAGCCGATAGCTTCATCAACAGCCGATGACTACACACTACTGTCGGTGGTCATTATACTCAGCCGGAGGTGTCTCCCAATGTCCAGGGAAGCAATCTTGAGACTTTGGCAGTCTTCAAATAGGCCGAGCAGGGAAAACAGAGGCAGCTTGTGTATGGCAGTGTAATTCTGAGCAGGACCGAGCATGCATTGCATTAGGCTCTCTTCCCGAGGCGGTTTATCTGTTTTCCCTAGATTAGTTAATTTGTTAATTAATTAGGTGATTTGTAATATTTAATTAGCTTGTAGGTTAATTATCTGTAATATTTATTCGGTCCCTCCGAGCGAGGGCAAATTTGTAATAAGTGTGGGTGCGTGTGTGTGCATGTCTTCCAATCCCACTTCTTTCTTCCCTTTTATTTAACCGCTTATGATGGTTAGTATTAGGGCATATCTAAATTAGCATACCTTATGCTATACATGCGTGCATCCATACATTTGTCTTACATGCATCGGGCTCAGCACATCATGCTAACTGCACTTGTATTTCAAATCCAAGTTGAGTATTTGTTAGTTGCAGCATTTCACATGCCATTCTTTAGGATAGCCGAGCCTATTACAGTTGCATTTTGCATGTGCTGCATTAGCCATGTTAACATGAACTAGGATCATGCATATGATTACTAACTAGTTTTTGTTTTGGCTCGGAGTACTAGGTGAGCTTTTATGCTTTAGCATGCCGTATGCGTGTGAATGTTGCCATAATTGCATGATTACCATGAGGCTAGCTGCTTATGTGATATAACTGCTTGAATGCCTATGGATAGAGGTTGAATTACCTAAATTGGAATAATTCATTAAAACTGTGAGTTTTAAGCCCACTAGATAGTGGCAAAACCATCTTTTCTAAAAGCCCACTCGAGGGTGGCAAAACTTGCATTTTAGCCTACTTGCAAGTAGCAACCATCTTCGAAACGAACACGCAATGTTTTGTTCCAATTTAGGCGATTTGGCCTATACTTGTTTGCTGCGCGCATAACATAGTAATTCTAGGCTAATAACCGGAATAAGAACACATAAACGTTTTCAAAAACGGATATCATGGTTAGTAGAGGCCGATCTTCGGATCGGGCGAGAGGGGGTGCTCATAGCTGACCTTCTCCAATCGTACCCAAGTTCCCGAGCCGAGGCAACTTTGGTGATGACGGACACGTGGCCTTTGGCACCAAGTCAGGGTTTCCTAAATTCCCCCAAAAATAAAATATTTAGGTGGCGACTCTGTATCTGGAAAAGCAGTCCATGTTTGGCACTTCTTTTCAAAAATTTGTTTCTCAAAACGATTTGCCGGATTTGAACTCTTTGGTTCGGATTAAGAACTGTGACAAAATCGAGTCCGAACTGTAGCGAGGCCCACGGGCGCGTCTACAGTTTCTGGCGACTCTGCTGGGGATTTAGAGAGCTTGACTCGAACTCGTGATATCCTGTTTTGATTACACTTATGTGTTTCTTTGCATTGCATGTGCATTGGTGCGCCTAGGACACCGTGTTTGCCATCTGCCGTTCCTGAACGGTTTGCTAGAGGCTTGACTTTGTCAAAGCATGCCATAAGACTGACCGGTTATGGGCTCTGACAGTATGGGAACACAGACCCCGGTTTTTACCGGGGCACGCTTTTGACCATTCGACCTAGTGCATATTCGAATCCATAGCGACCATTCCAAACTAGGACAGGTTGCTTACCCGATATTAGGTTGTTTGAAACCGCTGTGTGCGTAGTGAAACCCTAGCTCCTGACAAACTAGGACAGGGAAACCCTACCCCAACATAGGGGTGTTTTGGCTCTCATTTGCTTGCTATGTGCTTTTTGAAGTTGGCCTCTACAGGAATGCATATATCAGTTTGGAAGTCTGGGTATCAGGCCTGCGGGCATCAGTGTTTTGAGAATCAGTTATATATCTGCGGGTATCATATTCAAATCTGGGGCAGTAATTTTGGGAACAATGATCAGTAGTAGAATACAGTTATTTAGTTATGCCTATGCCTGTTCTGATGAAATTGGGCTGAGATGCTGCCTGTTTTCTCTTTTGCTAGGTAGTCCTGGAACCATAGCTTCAGAAGGCTCCAATATCCCCCAAGGTTCATTGGACTTGTACAGATAGACTTTGTCAGGTCATAGACTCAGTTCAAGGGTAATCAGGGCCAGAGAAGGCTAGTCAGGCACAGACCACCAGTACAACAGCTACCAGATCAGTGATCTTTGAGCAGTCGGGTTGAGATTTCCGAGCCTACTACAGACACAGATATATCGGTTGCTCAGTTAGATCAGGACAATATGTCGAGTCTAGAAGAAATGGTGCGCCAACTCCAGGATAGTATGAAAACCATGCAGCAAGATGCTGTTCGTCAAGCCGAATTTGCCAAACAACAGGCCGAGGTCATGGCTCAATAGGCAGAGTTAATTGCCCGGTTACAACAGCAAACCGGAGCATCTGCTCCACACCAGGTCCCTCCCCCACCAAGAGTCCCAATACCCGGGGAGACGGCGAATGTTCAGAACGTTCAGGAGGATACAGACATCCCAACGGGGCCAGCTCCGCCCCCGATTTTACCTCAACTATCCAAGGCACCCACTCCTATCAATCAACCGGATTCTCCCTTCGAGTCCGAGGTGGACCCCATGGCATTAAAAGTGAGCAAGCTTGAAAAGCTGTTCAAGAAATCTCAAGGTGTGAAGTCTATTTCGGACATTGAGGACGGGTATACCGACGCAGTCGTGACACTGCCAGATCGGTTTAAGATGCCACAAATTGATCGTTTTGACGGATCCGGGGATCCCATGGTGCACTTGCGGCTGTTTTCAGACATTCTAAGGCCGATGGGCCTCACCAGATTACAGAAGCTATCATTGTTTGGCCGGACCCTGTCTGGGATAGCCGCAATCTGGTATGCAAGAGATGGCTGGGGCCTTCAGTGATCAATACTCCTACAACACACAGATTGAGGTCACAACTCGTGATCTTGAAGTCACCCGCCAAGAGCCAAAGGAGGGTTTTTCAGAGTTTGTGGCGAGGTGGAGAGCAAAGGCCTCGATGATGGCTACAAGGCCTTCTGAAAAAGACCAGATAAAGATGGTTGTGCGCAACCTCCAATCCAAACTAATGCAGAAAATGATCGTGCTCCCCTTCCCTACCTTTTCAGATCTGCATGAGATGGGGGTACAGATCGAGGATGCTATGAAGTAGGGCCTTATTGATCAGGAGAAGGAACAGCCCAGGAGGGCGTTCACCCGCAGTTCGAATGCGACCTCCAGCAGTGATGCAGCTGCTAGGACTTCAGACGTGGGCATGGTCGCTACCACCACACCAAGAGTAGCCACCCCCTTTGTTGGTGCATCCACTTCAAACCCCCGAACTTCGGACTATCTACCCCGAGGCAAGAGGGTTTTCACCCCACTCTTTATGCCTTTGTCTAAAGCCCTAGGGGTCCTACTCAGGAAAGGACATCTGAAACCGTTGGAACAACGGCCTCTACCCGATCCTCTCCCTCCAAAGCATGACCTGACTAAGTACTGTGCTTTTCATCAATAGACCGGTCATGACACCGACAGTTGCGTCCGTCTCCGCCATGAGATACAAAATTTGATTGACAATAGGGTCATCACCGCACCAGGTCCTGCAAAGTCTATCGACACTTGACCAGTGAACTTGTGGGGGATAATGTGATGTGATCGAGGGATGAACCACCTACGGGCGGCGCTCAATTTACTCCGGATGTGGCGTATGGCACGCACTATTTTGAGCATTTGTGAATGCTGGGTTTTGTACGTTCTGGCTTGGGTATGGAGTCAGTTCTGTTGTTTTGAGTCTGTCTCTTTGTTTTGAGTCAGTCTTTTCATATCGAGTCAGTCCTGTTGAGTCTGTCTCGTTGTATTGAGTCAGTAGGGCCTGTCTTGTTGTATCGAGTCAATCCTGTTTTGTTAAGAGTCGGGTGATTCCGGGGGTGTTACCTCGGACATCACTATCTTGTTTTGTGTTTGTCTTTTTGCTTCCTTTTGAGTCTATATCTACCTTGGAGCCAGTTATGCCAACAGATTTGAATGAACAGCAGTGGATTTTCGCAATCTTGTGTTTGCTTCTGCCGTGTGCCAGTTGTGCCAGAAATTCTAAATGAGATGGCAGTATTTGACTAGAAGCTGTGTCTTTTCTGTGCCTTGAATTCATCGCATCGACCTAAGTTTTCCAAAACTTTTTTCGAAACATTGTGATAAAAACGAAGAGGAAGGAATTCCTTAGGTTTTGCAAAATTTGATCAATTGAGAGAAAGAGAGGCATGCTAAGCCCTTAATGATTGAGATCATGCTTGTTAATGTGAGTATTGAGAAGGATCCTGACTTGATCTAGATTGGTCCCACATTGTCTTCAGCGCGAGCGATTTGTCGCTTTCTTAAAAACTTTCAAAAACAAAATGTTTTGCGCAGTCCTGCGAAGACCTGTGTGGAATCGCTCTTGAGATTGTGCAGCTTAGGATCGCTCTCAGCCTCGAGATTCGACCCCTCACTTTCAAACCTTGAACCTGAGTTCAGAACGTTCAACGGTCAACCACAACGTGAGGCCTGTGTGGCCATTTTGAAGCAGCCCTCGAACAAGAGGCACCAAAGTCAGATCAAGAAGATCAGATCAAAGGAAGCTTGTAAAGCTAGATCAGAAGCCCCCCCTCAAACTAGGGGCAAAAAAATGTCAGATATGCTCGAAGAGCCGAAGATGGATCCTTCAGTAAATCAATACAACAGCCACTCTCCTGGATACGGATGGCTTCAAAACCCTAAAACCATTTGGCATGGACTTGTTACACTTTTACCCTTTGAGAGGCTCGCTGGGCCGAAAACCCGGAAGGACGACCCAGGCAAAAGTTAGAGCAAGAGAAAAATACAAAAAAAAAGAAGAAGCAAAAAAAAAGAGAAAAGAACAAAAGAACAAAAAAGAAAGATGCAAAGAAAAGAAAAAAAAATGAAAAAAAAAAAGAAAAAAGAATGAAAAAGAATGAAAAGATACAAAAATTGAAGAAAAAAAAGGAAGAATAAAGCTCGCAAGGTCGAAAACCCGCAACGGGCACCTTGGCAAAAGTTAGAGCCTAAAAAGGAGAGGTTAATACCCGAGTGTACCTTAACCCCGAACTACGTAAGGCTTGATTCCCATCATTGGGATACGTAGGCAACTTCATTCTGAAGTCCAGCCCTAAAACACTTCAAATTCGATCATGTCCATGTAATGGTTCTGATAATCTTTGCCTTCTCTGTATCCGAGAGTTCGGTTGCAATCATCGCTTCGAGGACTGATTATAATGCGCTGCGGTGCCATTCACACAAGGGGCAACTTTCCGTTGCCATTCAATGCACTACGGTGCCGTTCAAACAAGGGGCAACTTTCCGTTGCCATGCAGCTCTCTTCGAGCAAGGGGGAAATTTTCCTCCAAATCCGAGGTTGTGTCTCTCAAGAGTAAGTTCCGCGCTTGTTAAGCATTGGCCGTTTGCAAAAGTAGTTTTTGAGAATTTTTACTGAGGTTGACTAATTTTCTCGAAAATTGTTTCATCTTTTCCAAAAACTGGACCATTTTTTGGACCCAAAAAAGGAAAATTTTCAGTGCTCATAGCCTGACTTGCATGATTTCAAATCAAAAATCGAACAAGTGTGTTAATCTAACTCTCATGTTGGTCAAAATTGTTTTAGTAGAAAACCAAAACAAAAAATGGTCAAAATAATGAACTAGGGACACATTTGAGTCAGGCTTCCTGTCTTTTCGCTGTTGTCAATGCATTTGCCAGAAAGGGCACTCTACTTGCTAGAAAGGGCACAATTGAAGTCAACAACAAAGGACTAAAAACTCTCTCATCCTCCAAGCAACGAGGAATCAAGACAAGTGCGAAGCACGAACTGGAATGGGGCGAGATATTCCACTCCCTCATCTGGACAGATCTGATCATGTTCAAACTCCCCAGCAGAGCATTGTCAACCGATGTCAGCTGCAGATTTGCTACACACCCAATTGTAGCGCAACCCCTCTGTGGAAGAAATTCATTGTTGTGAACAAGAATCAAAAGCTGGTAGAATACCAGGGGCAAGGGCCCACGACTTCCTGTTTATCCATCAACCGCCCAGGGGAGGGATTGAAAAAAACGAGAGATTGAAGAATAGAGAGATGTGCGATGAGAGAAAAAGTGAGAAAAGGGCTTTTCAGAAAAATAGAGCTTGAAGGCCGAGTGATGTGAGGATCACAAATGACTAAGGGTGGGAAACAATACCCGGTGAAACAGGCTCCCTGTGCACGTCTGTGTGTCGTGTCTTTTGTTTTGTTTGTCTCGATTCTTGCTTTGAGTCGTTCCGAGCGTGTCTCGATGTGTTTAGGTTGTTTACCTTTTGTTTTCCGTTGTTGAGTCGTAGTGCGCTGTGTTCAGTCGTAGGCTCAATACCCGGTTAAGAACTCATTTCTTAACTTCAAAAATAAAATCGCTTTGTGTTTAGAGTGCTGTGCCATTCTTCACGTTTGTGCAAAACAAGATTTGTTCTTTCATAAAACTGCAGGGTTCAACCCAAGTCATGTCAGAACAGTAAAACAAGGACCTATTTGAAGCTATATAGGTTCCAGACTACAAAGCAAAAGAAAAGAGGGAATATCAGGTATCTGAGTGTGCTTCAACTTCGGAAAACTCCGTGATTGTGCTCCGGATGTACCTCTTCAGGCCTTGTCAGTGCTCCGAAGAACGAGTGTGCCTCTACTCCGAGCTTAAGCCTGCTTCAAGTAAGAATGGCAATTAAAGCAGCAGCAGATGTTATCTGTCGCCAATATAAACAGGATGTACCCTTTTCAGGCGGAGTGTGTTACAAACCCCTTCGAGAGGTAAATCGGAGGTCGCGTTTGGATTTGGCCTCGTTAAGGCTTGTATTTCCTCATTCGGCTTTTTGTTTCAAACGTGCTTTTGAAGTTGCCCATTCGTCGCATTGTTATGCACACCATTTCATCGCATTGTTGCGCACACCATTCGTTGCATTGTTATGCACATCTATCTAGCATTGTTATGCACCGTTACACCTGCATTGTTATGCACATTATATTTGCACTATCATGCGCCTTTTCACTTGCATTGTTATGCACTCTCTCTTATTCGGAAGCACTTGGATACGTCCTTATGTTTCCCCTTCTCATTCTGAAACACCGGGATACGTCCCTATGTTTCTCTTTCCATTTCGAAACAACGGGATACGTCCCTACGTTTCTCCTTCTTTCGGAAACACCGGGATACGTCCCTATGTTTCTCATTCCTTCCGAAACTCCGGGATACGTCCCTATGTTTCTCATTCCTTCCGAAACTCCGGGATATGTCCCTATGTTTCTCATTCCTTCTGAAACTCCGGGATACGTCCCTATGTTTCTCCTTCTTTCGGAAACACTGGGATACGTCCCTATGTTTCTCATTCCTTCCGAAACTCCGGGATACGTCCCTATGTTTCTCTCTTCTTTCGAAACACCGGGATACGTCCCTACGTTTCCCTTTCTCCTTCTTTTCCGAAACACGGGGATACGTCCCTATGTTTCTCCTACCTTTCCGAAGCACCGGGATGCGTCCCTATGTTTCTTCTTCCATTCCGAAACAACGGGATACGTCCCTATGTTTCTTCCTTTTCTCCGAAACACCGAGATGCGTCCCTATGTTTCTCTTTCCACTCCGAAACAATGGGATATGTCCCTATGTTTCTCCTCCTCTCCGAAATACCGGGATACGTCCCTATGTTTGTTCTCCTTTGTCGAAACACTGGGATACGTCCCTATGTTTCTCCTCTTTGTTCGTAACACTGGGATACGTCCCTAATCCTTGGGATACGTCCCTAATCACTGGGATACGTCCCTAATCACTGGGATACGTCCCTAATCCTTGGGGTACGTCCCTAATCTTTGGGATGCGTGCCTAATCCTTGGGATACGTCCTTAATCTTTGGGATACGTCCCTAATCCTTGGGATACGTCCCTAACCTTTGGGATACGTCCCTTTGTTTCTCCCCCTTCGGTTAAAAGCGTTCGGAATACGTTCCAATGCTCAACCATTTCGAAACACCGGGATACGTCCCTATGTTTCTCTCTCCTTCCGAAACTCCGAGATACGTCCCTGTGATTCTTTCTCTTTTTCCGAAGCACCGGGATACGTCCCTACGTTTCTTTCTTCTTTTCGAAATACTGGGATACGTCCCTATGTTTCTTCTCCCTTCTTTCCGAAACACTGGGATATGTCCTTATTTTTATTCTCTTTTTTCGAAACACCAGGATACGTCCCTATGTTTCTTCTCTTTTTTCGAAACAGCGGGATACATCCCTATGTTTCTCCTTCTTTTTTCGAAACACTGGGATACATCCCCATGTTTCTCTTTCCATTCCAAAACAACGGGATATGTCCCTATGTTTCTCCTCCTCTCCGAAACACCAGGATACGTCCTTTCTTCTCTTTTTCCGAAACACCGGGATACGTCCCTATGTTTCTTTGCATGATCATTAGTTATACTCGGCTTGGTGCATTGTCTTGCATTTTGCCCCTGCCCTCGGGCGCATACCTTTATTTGTAGCTTGTATGCTTTTGTCTAAGTCTTCGGCCTTGTCAAAAATGGGTCGTCTCTAGGCTTTGACATTCACTCTCGTCATTTTTTATGACTTTCGAGTTCTGTCAAAGAGGGGCAACTGTAGACACCCCATTTTTGACCGTCCTTAAGACTTGGACGTCATCGTTTGAACACTTGATGATTACCCTTGTTTGTGTTCGTCTTGAGTACTCGGAGGTCTCGGCTACGCGCCCTACCTCAGGATCTCTCGACTCGACTGTTTTGTGTCTGGTTTTGCACCAAATTGTTTTGTTTCTGAGGGTGGGAAGTAGCTTGTAGGCCATCCCCACACCTCACCGGCCATGGCTTGAGGCCACCGGCCTTGTTTCCTTGCCACCAGCCATTGGTGATGGCCGGTCGGCACTATTGATGGTCGGTCGGCATTGTGTTTGGTCGGCCGGCCACTGTTTTTGATCAATCGGCCACTTGTCCTGACTGAGACCTTTTCTTGAGGGAGCTTGACCCTTTTGAACCTTTTTCTAGCTTCTCCAAGAAGCTTGACCTTTTTTTAGCTTCTCCAAGAAGCTTGAACCTTTTGAACCTTTTTTTAGCTTCTCCAAGAAGCTTGACCCTTTTTTAGCTTCTCTAACTAGCTTGACCTTTTTTTAGCTTCTCCAAGAAGCTTGAACCTTTTGACCCTTTTTTAGCTTCTCCAAGAAGCTTGACCCCTTTTTTAAAGCTTCTTGAAGAAGCTTGAACCTCTTGACCCCTTTGCCTAGCTTCTCTAAGAAGCTTGGCCTTTTTGATCCAAGCTTCTAAGAGAAGCTTGGCCTTTTTGCTCAAAGCTTCCAAGAGAAGCTTTGCCCCCTTGGTTTCTCTATAAAAAGAGAGCCTATCATCCCCTTTAGAGGGTTAGAAAATCTGATATATAAGATATATATATCACTCTCTCTCTGTATCTCCCTCTCTCTCTACATTTGGGTGGGTTAAAGGGTTCAAAAGGGTCTTGTTCTTGGCCTATTGCACACCACTTCATAGCCACACACTTCCATCATCACTTGGAGGTTCTTGGAGCTTGTTTTCAGAGGTTGAGGGTTGCACTTTTGGATCTAAAGACTGCTGGTTCTTGCTGGTCTTCAAAGGTAACTTCTTACCCTCTTTATTCCCCGTTTTTGCACACCCTTTTAGCCTATCTTGATTGTGGATTTGGGCTTTGTGTATAACATAAAAAAGTTTTTTTTTTTTTGTGTTTAAGATACTTCATTAAGGTCACTTTTGTGTTTGGGGTCGTTTACCCCCTCTTAGGCCTTGTTTGGCCTCATTTTTGTGCATTTTTAGTGAGCTCTGGGGCCACCTTGTTTGGGCCTCCTTACCACTGAAATCTTGAGGGATTTCAGTGGTGAGGATGGTGGTTTGAGGTCCTAAGAAGGAGAGGGGTGACCCTCTCCCTTGTTGCCTTGTTTGTTGCCCTTTTTGGCCTTACAAAGGGGCCTATATTTGCACACTTCTTGAGCTTGGTTCAGGCATTTTTTAGTGGGTTTTAGGACCCCCATAAGCCATTTTCAGAGTTGTTTTGGTCATATTGAGTGTCCCTCTTGCATGTGTATAACAACCCCTTGCATGGCCTTCCAAAGGGGCACCTCATTCTAACATGTGTTGGCTCTATTTCAGTAGGTATTTGGTGTTTATTTAGCATGTTTTACCTCTGTCCCATGTTGGTTTGTTGACCCTTGGCATGCATCATACACTTGCTTTGTATTCCTTTATTTTGCCTAGAAATGCATCTTGCCTTTGGACCACCATGCTTGCATATTTTGGCTTAGCTTTGTGAAGTTTTTGGTCATGTTTTAACATGCTTAAGGTCTGTCTTGGGTCTTTGGATTCATGTTTTCCATGCTTTGTATAGCTTCTTTGCATTCTAGCTTACTAGCCTTGGGTGTGTAGGTCACTAGTATGCTTTACTTGGCTTGTTCTCATGATTTGGCATCATTGGAGACCACATTTCAGTCCATGTTCCATGCTTGCATACTTGCATTTTCCATCCCTTTCATGCTTTGAAGAGTTGATGGCTTATGCTCCATGTTTAAGGCCTTGTGCATGCATGCTTGTGTGTGTTTTCATGCCTTTGTTGCATCATTTTGGCCACTGTTTTGGACCTAGTAGAGAGCTGTCCAAGTTAGTGTAAGACCATCCTTTGCATGTTGATGCATGCTCACCTTGTGTGTTGTGGCATACTTGTGTGTTGTTGCATGTTTAGGTTGCTTAATATGATGCATGCCTTGCACACTTGCATGCTTAGATCACATCTTGTATGCTTGTCACTCCCATTATTATTCCATATCTTGCATGCTTGCTTATTTAGGTTGTGTGCCTAACATGCATTGTGCATTACTTGCTTGCATGCCCATGTTGCACACTTAGCTCACATGCTTAGGTTGTATTCCATTTGCATGCATGCTTGGCCTCTTGAAATGCTTGTGATAGAGGTTGAGTCCCATTGGTTTGTTCATATGCATTGCATTCCATATCAAAAATGCATAACTTGGTCCCTTAGCTCATCACGCATTGAAATGCGCGATTGATGGTCCAAGAACCAAGGATCATGGCCCTTTGAGTCATAAACATGATAAGGGGTGTGATTGGTGCATACATTGCTTGAATTGCATTGCCATGCTCTGCCTTGCCCTCTGTTGCTGTCAATTGCACATTCTGCAGGGACTTTCTGCAGACCGGCAGTGTTCAGTGCTGACCGGGAATCCTTCCTGAGTTGATAGCTTCATCAACAGCCGATGATTACACACTACTGTCGGTGGTCATTATACTCAGCCGGTGGTGTCTCCCAATGTCCAGGGAAGCAATCCTGAGACTTTGGCAGCCTTCAAATAGACCGAGCAGGGAAAACAGTGGCAGCTTGTGTATGGCAGTGTAATTCTGAGCAGGACCAAGCATGCATTGCATTAGGCTCTCTTCCCGAGGTGGTTTATTTGTTTTCCCTAGATTAGTTAATTTGTTAATTAATTAGGTGATTTGTAATATTTAATTAGCTTGTAGGTTAATTATCTGTAATATTTATTCGGTCCCTCCGAGCGAGGGCAAATTTGTAATAAGTGTGGGTGCGTGTGTGTGCATGTCTTCCAATCCCCACTTCTTTCTTCCCTTTTATTTAACCGCTTATGATGGTTAGTATTAGGGCATATCTAAATTAGCATACCTTATGTTATACATGCGCGCATCCATACATTTGTCTTACATGCATCGGGCTCGGCACATCATGCTAACTGCACTTGTATTTCAAATCCAAGTTGAGTACTTGTTAGTTGCAGCATTTCACATGCCATTCTTTAGGACAGCCGAGCCTATTACAGTTGCATTTTGCATGTGCTGCATTAGCCATCTTAACATGAACTAGGATCATGCATATGATTACTAACTAGTTTTTGTTTTGGCTCGGAGTACTAGGTGAGCTTTTATGCTTTAGCATGCCGCATGCGTGTGAGTGTTGCCATAATTGCATGATTACCATGAGGCTAGCTGCTTATGTGATATAACTTCTTGAATGCCTATGGATTGAGGTTGAATTACCTAAATTGGAATAATGCATTAAAACTGTGAGTTTTAAGCCCACTAGATAGTGGCAAAACCATCTTTTCTAAAAGCCCACTCGAAGGTGGCAAAACTTGCATTTTAGCCTACTTGCGAGTAGCAAACCATCTTCAAAACGAACACACAATGTTTTGTTCCAATTTAGGCGATTTGGTCTATACTTGTTTGCTGCGCGCATAACATAGTAATTCTAGGCTAATAACCGAAATAAGAACGCATAAACGTTTTCAAAAACGGATATCATGGTTAGTAGAGGCCGATCTTCAGATCGGGCAAGAGGGGGTGCTCATAGCTGACCTTCTCTAATCGTACCCAAGTTCCCGAGCCGAGACAACTTTGGTGATGACGAACACGTGGCCTTTGGCACTGAGTCAGGGTTTCCTAAATTCGCCCAAAAATAAAATATTTAGGTGGCGACTCTGTATCTGGCAAAGCAGTCCATGTTTGACACTTCTTTTCAAAAATCTGTTTCTCAAAACGATTTGCCGGATTTGGACTCTTTGGTTCAGATTAAGAACTGTGACACAAATCGAGTCCGAATTGTAGCGAGGCCCACGAGCGCGTCTACAGTACTACATAAGGTTCTGTACATACAGGATCATATAAGTCTAAGTCATCCCATCACGACTATATACAACAGATGCAAAGTCTTCGCAACATGACAGAATATAAATACATAACAAAAGGGCGAAGATGGGTCTCGTGCGTGGGACACAAGGGCTGACTCTCCCAAAACCTTTGTTGTTCCACATAGACTTCACTGGGGCTGGGTTTGGAGTTCTCTTGGCTCACCTACAAACACATGAATGAGCGTGAGCGAAAACCCAGTGAATAATATCAATTAAAGAAACTATACAAACGATATGTCGAACAACATGCTTCAAACGGCCTTAGGCCTAATTCATATTTGTATTTAACATATATTCACAATTTAGGTCAAGTGACTGCGGTTCCAAACAAACTGGCCTTTGGCCCTTTCAAACTTTCATTTCTGTCAAAATGGCCTTTGGCCCATTCAGATGACAAAATGGCCTTTGGCCTATTCATTCGTTCATGTCGAAACGGCCTTCGGCCCATTCATTCATGTCAAAACGGCCTCCGGCCTATCCATTCATGTCAAAACGGCCTCTGGCCCATTCATTCATGTCAAAACGGCCTCTGGCCCATCCATTCATGTCAAAACGGCCTCTTGCCCATTCATTCATGTCAAAACGGCCTTTGGCCCATTCATTCATGTCAAAACGGCCTCTGGCCCATTCATTCTATTATTCAGATCAGACTGGCCTTTGGCCCACTCATTTAGAATAGCAAACATTGTCCACCAATCGAATCAATGAACTTATAAAACTTACATAGAAGTAAGCAATTGGACAACAACATATTTCAGATATCTCTGTTAAGATATTACCCGCAGTGATCGGTTGGTTGGTTTGTCCTGGAGCTCGACCCTACACGTTCCATGAACACAAAAGGGTCACAAGCAATTTGATCCGCTTTAAATTCACATTTTCCTCTTTAGGCTTCATTCTTATCTCTATAACTCAATTACAATGCTCAATGCATGCCTAAGAGTACTTGGAAGTGAAAGAGAACAGAAAATGAAACACAGAATGTCTTTTCAAAATTTTAGAAAATAGGGTCCCTGCTCGAGCATGGACTTCCCCGCTCGAGCGGACCCACAAGGCCTGCAAAAGTACTGGATATGTCAAATTTACGCTCGATCATGAACATTGGCGCTTGAGTGGAAGGCCTCTCTACATGGCTCCCTGCTTGTGCATGAACTTCCTCGCTCGAGTGGACACCATGTCTGCAGAAAATACTGGGAACACGAATCTCACGCTCGAGCGGCGGTTTCCCCGCTCGAGCGGACATCAAAATTCTGGAAAATCCAGAACATGTTCTTGAGCTTCAATTTGATGTTCAAAGGTTCCAAATCCACGATTTTGGCTCAAACTTCACATATACATATTCTAACATGGTGTAAACACCAAATTACAACACAATGGAGCTCAATTTCACAATTTAATCACATACGTGTCTCAAATTAACTCAAACTCGTCACCAACACACTAGATTCAAACATGTAAGACTCAAACTCACATGATTTGCACTTGCATGTGAAATATACACAGTGACCTCAACTTAATTGGTGAAGAGATGATCAAATACATGGTCATTAATCAAAACTCAACATGGATTACATACTTTGTGCTCAAACATGGAAATTATGGCAATTTCTTACATGCATGTGTTCTAAGACTTCAAATTCAACAAAACTAACCCAACTTCAACATAATCAATCTAACTCATGTTCTTGACCATTAATCAAACTTGAATCCACAAAATTACAACTAGATGAATTACTCACCAAGGAGCTTTAATCTTCACAATTTATGGCCAACCCTTGCACCTAGCCTTTCCAGTTCACAACTCATAAGCAAAAATACACCAAGATGCCTCTTTTCTCTCTCAAGGTCGGCTATCTCTCTTCTCTTGAGTTCAAAATCAGTCAAATGAAGCTAAAGAGAGACTTTGGGTGAAAGTGGCCCACTAAATAAGCTCCTCTAATCAAAATTCCTAATATTTAAATAATTGAGCACTACCCCATTAAATTAATCCATTTAATTTGATCCGAATCAATTTTCAATTAAACTTTACCGTAGGCTCTAAAAATTATGCCAACCATAATGGTCTAATCAATTTCAGTTTCTGTGGCTGATAGGGCCTTCAATTTAATTTCCAAAGCAGACAATCAAACATATATTCTTACGGTGAACAGATAGAAATTCAAATCCACATATTTTCACATAATGACAAACAAAATCATATTAAACACATAATCATATTCATGTTAAGGACCAATTAGCATACTACAAAACAAGGATATTACAGTCTTCCTCCCTTTAGGAAGTTTGGTCCACCAAACTTAACTTACCTTCGTTGGGAAACAAATGTGGATAGCGTAGTCGCATTTCATCCTCCTTTTCCCACATGGCATCCGTCCCATAGTGTTCTTTCCATTCCAGTTTCACCATTGGGATGGACTTGCTTCTTAATTGTTTCACTTGTCGGTCAACGATTTGTTTCAGCCATTCGACGTATTCCATATTTTCATCAATAGCTACCCGGTGATAATCAATCACATGAAATGGGTCTCGGAGGTAACCCCTCAACATCGACACGTGAAACACATTATGGATTTGTTCGAATCCCGGTGGCAAAGCAACTCTATAGGCAACTGGGCCAAGCCTTTCTAGAATTTGAAACGGCCCCATGTAACGGGGCGACAACTTGCCCTGCTTTCCAAACCTGACTTGGCCCTTCATCGGAGATACACAGATGAACACATGGTCACCAACCTCATACTCAAGAGGTCTTCTCTGAACATCTGCATAATTCTTTTGTCGGTCCTCAGCTATTTTGAGCCTTTGCCGAATAATCTTGATTTTCTCAGAAGTGTCTTGCACAATTTCAGGCCCAAGTAAAGCTCTATCCCCGACTTCTGTCCAACAAATAGGTGATCTACACCTTCTACCATACAAAGCCTCGTATGGTGCCATACCGATGCTGGAGTGGAAGCTGTTATTGTATGCAAACTCTGTATGTGGCCAATAGTCTTCCCAACTCCCATGACAGTCCAAATCACATATCTGAAGCATATCTTCCAAAGTCTGTATTGTTCGTTCTGATTGCCCATCGGTTTGTGGGTGGAATGCAGTACTGAATCTTAGTTCTGTCCCCATAGCTTCCTGCAAACTCTTCCACGATCTGGATACAAATTTCGGATCTCTATCCGACACAATGGATACCGAAACTCCGTGTAAACGGTCATCAACATAAATGGTAGCAAGTCTATAAGCATTAAACGTGGTGCTAATTGGTAAAAAATGTGCAGATTTAGTCATTCTATCAACTACAACCCAAATAGAATCCATACCTCGAGAAGTCCGAGGTAGGCCAACAACGAAATCCATAGTCACATGCTCCCACTTCCATTCAGGAATAGGGAGAGGTTGAAGCAGACCGCCTGGTTTCTGATGTTCAGCTTTGACTTGCTGACATTGAAGACACTTGGACACATATTCTGCAATCTCTTTCTTCATTTTAGGCCACCAATAGGTTTGTTTCAAATCTCGATACATTTTATTATTACCCGGATGCATAGCAAATACGGATCTATGGGCTTCATCTAAAACCCTCTTCTTTAGTTCCAGAATATCTAGGACACACATTCTGTTCTGAAATCTCAACACTTCATTCTCAATGCCAAACTCTATTTTTAGACTTGTCTCAAATTCATCAATCGCTTTCTTGAGGAATTCATCCTCTTTCTGCTTCTGCTTGATTTCGTCAATGATTGTCGGCTCGGCTGTAATAGCGGCTATCAGCCCGCCCTGTTCACACATTAGCACTTCAATTTCAGATTTTTCAAAATCTTGCAAGATCTCTTTCTGTTCAGCAAGCAAACAAGCCATACTCCCCGTTGATTTTCTGCTCAAGGCATCAGCGACTGTGTTAGCTTTCCCAGGGTGAACTGAATTTCTAAATCATAATCCTTTATCAGTTTCAGCCATCTCCTCTGTCGCATATTCAACTCTTTTTGCATGAAAAAGTATTTCAAACTTTTGTGATCCATGTAGGCTTCACACTTTGCTCCATACAGATAATGCCGCCAGATTTTCAAAGCAAAAACAACTGCGGCCAATTCTAGGTCATGCGTTGGATAATTCTTCTCGTGTGGCCTCAACTGTCGGGAGGCGTAAGCAACAACCTTTCCGCTCTGCATTAACACACAACCCAGACCTTTATAAGACGCGTCACTGAAAATTACAAAATTCTTCGTACTTGAAGGCAGTGTCAAAATTGGTGCAGTGGTCAATCTTGTTTTTAGTTCATGAAAGGCAGCTTCTCTTTCGTCGTTCCATTCAAATGGTTGCCCTTTCTGTGTCAATTGGGTAAGAGGCACAGCTAATTGGTGCAGTGGTCAATCTTGTTTTTAGTTCATGAAAGGCAGCTTCTCTTTCGTCGTTCCATTCAAACGGTTTCCCTTTTCGTGTCAATTGGGTAAGAGGCACAGCTAATTTCGAAAAGTCCTTCACAAACCTCCTGTAGTACCCAGCTAAGCCCATGAAACTATGGACTTCTGCCACATTGGTCGGTGTAGGCCAACTCACAATCGCCTCTATATTCTGTGTGTCCACTGAAATTCCTTCCTTGTTGATTACATGCCTTAAGAAAACAACTTCATCCAACGAAAACTCACATTTCTTTAGTTTAGCAAATAATTTCCTTTCCCGAAGTATTTGTAGGATAGTTCTCAAATGATGTTCATGTTCAAGTCCATCTTTAGAATATATCAAAATGTCATCGATAAAAACCACAATGAATTCGTCAAGGTAGGTTTTAAAAATTCGGTTCATTAAGTCCATAAATGCTGCTGGAGCATTAGTCACTCCAAATGGCATAACAAGAAACTCAAAATGTCAATACCTTGTTCTAAATGTGGTTTTCTCAACATCTTCTGCCTTAACTTTCAGCTGATGATACCCGGATCTCAAATCAATCTTAGAAAACACCAGTGATCCCTGTAACTGGTCAAATAAGTCATCAATACGGGGCAGGGGATATTTGTTCTTTATTGTTACCTTGTTCAATTCTCGATAATCGATACACAGGCGTAGGGTTCCATCCTTCTTTTCCACAAATAATGCTGGTGCACCCCAAGGCGAAGTGCCAGGTCGAATAAACCCCTTGTCAAGCAGGTCTTGCAACTGTTCTTTCAATTCTTTCATTTCGGCAGTAGCCATTCTGTATGGAGTTTTAGAAATGGGCTGGGTGCCTGGCACAGTTTCAATAGTAAACTCTATTTCCCTATCTACCAATTCCCCTGGTAATTCATTTGGAAACACATCTGGAAATTCTCTAACAATAGGGATATCATTCAGTTCAGCATTCACAAATTGTCCAGACAACACATAACACAAATAACCCTGGCACCCTTTCTCGATCAGTTTACATGCTTTCATTGTAGATATCAAATAAGGTGGAGGCACTACCCCCATTACCCACAAACACAATCTCTTTCTGATCTGGTGGTTTAAACACAACCCATTTTGTCACACAATCAATGGTCGCACAATATTTGGTCAACCAATCCATGCCCAAAATTACATCAAAATGTCTAAAATTTAGGGGCAGCAAATCTACATATAGGATAGCATCCTCAACACGCATATCGCAAAACCAGTATATAGATTCACACAATACAGATTCCCTAGATGGAGCAGACACACACAGCAGATATGGCAGTAATTCTAAGGGTCTATTCAGTCTAGATGCAAATGCACATGTCACAAAAGAGTGTGTGGATCCGGAGTCAGTTAACACAAAAGCATCCTGATTACATATAGAAATAGTGCCTGAGACAACTGCGTTGGCATTCCGTGTATCGCCTAGAACAAGCGCAAAAACTCTCCCTTGTCTCACGGTATCCCCGGGGATGACAGGTCTCATAGTATTTCCCGGCTTTGGGATTGATGCAGTTGAGCTAGCCGCTAGTTTCCCACTGTTCTGATTACAATCTCGGGCCATATGCCCTTGTTTCCCACATTTGAAACAGGCTCCTGACACACGGTAACAAACTCCATAGTGTTTTCCGCTACAAATATTGCACATGGGAGTTGTGTCTCAAGAAGAATTTGAAGTATTTGAGGAGCCCGTATTTTGCTTTTTTGAAAATTTCTTCTTTGAGAAGAAGCCTTGCCTTTTGTTACTTTTCCAGTCAGTTGTTGACTTAGTCTGTCTAACTATGTTAGCCTCTGATATGATGGCCCTGTCTAGCACCCCAATGTAGGTCTCCAGCTTCAAGACATTCACTCTTTCTAAAATGTCACTCCGGAGCCCACCTTCAAAATGTCTCGCCTTCTTATAGTCAGTGTCAATCACGTGTGGTGCAAACCTGGCCAATTCAGTGAATTTGGCCTCATACTCAGCTACAGTCATGCTGTCTTGCCTCAGTTCCATGAACTCTGCTACTTTCTTATCCCAAACACACTGCGGGAAGTACTTGTCATAGAAAATTTCCAAAAATTTCACCCAATCAACATCCTTGTGATTTTCTCGCATTAACATCCACCATCTTCTTGCCTCGTCTTCTAGCATAAAAGTGGCTAGAAGCACTTTTTGTATCTCTGAACACGAGAACACTTCAAACAGTTTCTCAATGCCGAGGACCCATGCTTCGGCTTTCAACGGATCTAGTCCCCCGTGGAACTGTGGTGGTTTCATTTTCTTGAATTCTTTGGTGAGTGCTATTATCCGATTGTCATTCTGATTATCTGGCACAGGAGGTGCCGGAGGTGGAGGTGGAGGGTGTGGTTGTTCCCACTGTTGTTGCCACTCCTGTTGTTGCCTCAACGTTTCTGCCATTTCCTGTATCAGTCTTTCCATTCTGTCTATTCTGGCAGTAGAGGACTCCTCTATCTCATCACCTCTTGTTCTCACCATCTGATTAAACTTACATTATACTTTATACAAAAGATACGCAAGTATGCATTTACTAGAAAACACACATATTCAAACAATTGCAATGGAAGCAATTCACAAACTTATAGCACATAATTGTTCAAATCAAAACACTTAAGCATATTCTTGATGCTTTCAATTTCACACTTATCATATGAATGCATCCGAGATCTTTTCTAGACACTTATTGCCCTTTCAAACAAGTGTGTGAGTTATTAACTCGTGCTCTGATACCACTCTGTCATGACCCGAACCCGCCCCCGTGGGTTAAGGACACAACCAGCCAGTAATCATGAGATTACCTATAGCCTCAAACCAAACCAAACATATTTTAACAGAGTTAATGGGGGCCAAAACAGAAGCAATTTAAAACTTTGTCCATAGTGTTGTGCTTACATGGCACATCATAACAAACCATACATATGCATATCATTAACTCACAACAAAATATATACTACATAAGGTTCTGTACATACAGGATCATATAAGTCTGAGTCAACCTATCACGACTATACACAACAGATGCAAAGTCTTGACCAACATGACAGAATATAAATACATAACAAAAGGGCGAAGACGGGTCTCGTGCGTGAGACACAAGGGCTGACTCTCCCAAAACCTTTGCTGTTCCACATAGACTTCATTGGGGCTGGGTTTGGACTTCTTTTGGCTCATCTACAAACACATGAATGAGCATGAGCGACAGCCCAGTGAATAACATCAATTAAAGAAGCTATACAAACGATATGTAGAACAACATGCTTCAAACGGCCTTAGGCCCAATTCATATTTGTATTTAACATATATTCACCATTTAGGTCAAGTGACTGCAGTTCCAAAAAAACTGGCCTTTGGCCCATCCAAACTTTCATTTGTGTCAAAACGGCCTTTGGCCCATTCAGATGACAAAATGGCCTTTGGCCCATTCATTCGTTCATGTCGAAACAGCCTCTGGCCCATTCATTCATGTCAAAACGGCCTCTGGCCCATCTATTCATGTCGAAACGGCCTCTGGCCCATTCATTCATGTCAAAACGGCCTCTGGCCCATTCATTCAAGTCAAAACGGCATCTGGCCCATTCATTCTATTATTCAGATCAGACTGGTTTTTGACCCACTCATTTGGTATAGCAAACATAGTCCACCAATCGAATCAATGAACTTATAAAACTTACATAGACATAAGTAATTGGACAACAACATATTTTAGATATCTCTGTTAAGATATTACCCGTAGTGATCGGTTGGTTGGTTTGCCCTAGAGCTCGACCCTACACATTCCATGAACACAAAAGGGTCACAAACAATTCGATCCATTCTAAATTCACATTTTCCACTTTAGGCTTCATTCTTATCTCTCTAACTCAATTACAATGTTCAATGCATGCCTAAGAGTACTTGGAAGTGAAAGAGAATAGAAACTGAAATACAGAATGCCATTTCAAAATTTCAAAATACAGGGTTCCCGCTCGAGCGTGGACTTCCCCGCTCGAGCAGACCCACGAGGCCTGCAAAAGTACTGGATATGTCAAATTTACGCTCGATCGCGAACTCTGGCGCTTGAGCGGAAGGCCTCTCTACATGGGTCCCTGCTCGAGTGTGAACTTCCCCGCTCGAGCAGACACCATGTTCGCAGAAAATACTGGGAACACGAATTTCACGCTCGAGCGGCGGTTTCCCTGCTCGAGCGGACATCAAAATTCTGGAAAATCCAGAACATGTTCTTGAGCTTCAATTTGATGTTCAAAGGTTCCAAATCCACGATTTTGGCTCAAACTTCACATATACATATTCTAACATGGTGTAAACACCAAATTACAACACAATGGAGCTCAATTTCACAATTTAATCACATACGTGTCTGAAATTAACTCAAACTCGTCACCAACACACTAGATTCAAACATGTAAGACTCAAACTCACATGATTTGCACTTGCATGTGAAATATACACAGTGACCTCAACTTAATTGGTGAAGAGATGATCAAATACATGGTCATTAATCAAAACTCAACATGGATTACATACTTTATGCTCAAATATGAAAATTATGGCAATTTCCTATATGCATGTGTTCTAAGACTTCAAATTCAACAAAACTAACCCAACTTCATCATAATCAATCTAACTCATGTTCTTGACCATTAATCAAACTTGAATCCACAAAATTACAACTAGAACTCATGAATTACTCACAAAGGAGCTTTAATCTTCACAATTTATGGCCAACCCTTGCACTTGGCCTTCCCAATTCACAATTCATAAGCAAAAATACACCAAGATGCCTCTTTTCTCTCTCAAGGTCGGCTCTCTCTCTTCTCTTGAGTTCAAAATTAGTCAAATGAAGCTAAAGAAAGAATTTGGGTGAAAGTGGCCCACTAAATAAACTCCTCTAATTAAAATTCCTAATATTTAAATAATTGAGCACTACCCCATTAAATTAATCCATTGAATTTGATCCGAATCAATTTTTAATTAAAATTCACCGTAGGCTCCAAAAATTATGCCAACCACAATGACGTAATCAATTTCAATTTCTGTGGCCAATAAGGCCTTCAATTTCATTTCCAAAGCAAACAATCAAACCGATATCCCTACGGTGAACAGATAGAAATTCAAAACTACATATTTTCACATAATGGCATACAAAATCATATGAAACACATAAGCATATTCAAGTTAACGACCAATTAGCATACTACAGAACAAGGATATTACACCTTGACCCATGCCTAAGGCCACGTGTCCGTCACCACCAAAGTTACCTCGGCTTGGGAACTTGGGTACAAGAGGGTAAGGTCATGCAATGAGCACCCCCGCTCGCCCGATCAAAGATCGGCCTTTACTAACATGATATATTGTTTTTGAGAACACATGTGTTCTTATTTCAGTTAATTAGCTAATCTTACTACGTGATGCGCACAACATACAAGTATAAACTAAATCGCCTAAATTGGAACAAAACATCTCATGTTTGCTTGTTTGAAAATGGTTTGAAGGTGCTACTCGCAAGTAGGCTAAGACGCAAATTTTGCCACCCTCAAGTGGGCTTAGAACTCGAATTTTGATGAATTGTTCCAATTCAAGTAATGAAGCCTTCATCCACAGGCATTCATGTAATTAAAACACTTAAGCAATTAGCCTCATGGCAAGCATGCTGACGTGGTAACACTCACACGCATGCAAGGATGCTAAAGCGTAAAAGATTACCTAGTACTCTGAGCCAAAACAGAAAGCAATTAGAAATCAATGCATGATCTTAATTATGTTAAGAAATGCCTAATGCAACACATGGAAAATGTGACTAAGATAGGCTCGACGATTCTAAGATGTCATGTGAATGCAACTTGATAGCTTGTATTCAAATTGGTATTGAAATACAATGCAGTTTGTATGATGAGCTGAGCCCGGTGCATACAAGACAGATGAATAAATGCACGCATGCGAAGCATAAGGAATGCTAATTGAAATATGCCCTAACCTAACCACCGAAAGCGGGTAAATAAAAGGGAGAAAGACGTGGGGTTGGAAGACATTCAAACACTCACGCACACTTATTACGAAATTCTCCCTCTGACGGAAGGTCTAAATAATAAGCTAACTAGCTACGCTAATTAAACTAATTATTACAAACCAAACTAATTAACTAACTTAGCTAATTAATTATTACAAACCAAATTGAATTGAATAACCAGCTAATCTAAGCTAATTAATTAAACTAATTAATTATAAAACATGTAATTAACTACAACTAGCTAGTAAAGCGATAAATGGCCTCGCGGGCGGGGGAGATATGCAAGTTCGGTCGCGTGCCCCCGGAAATCCACTACCTTGCCTCTGAATGCCTCTGTTTGCACTCTTTTGGCCTTCTGAACATTATGCCAACTTCCAGAATGCTTTTATCTAGTCTCAAGAACACTTTGAGAGCTCCTCGGCCAGAGATGGTGGCCATCGGCCAGAGTTGATGGCCATAGGCCACTTATGATAGCCGATCAGCAGACTTGGTCGTCGGTCGGCAGGTTTGATGGCCGGTCGGCCACTACTTCTTGCAATTTCCCCTTTTGCTGCAACATAGCACAAACAGAGGCATGGCAGTGTATTTGCAAGGAAATGTGTGTGAAACTACACTCCCTATCATGTCTCAGGCTCAAAGGAGTGTAGTGCTCGGCTCTCGAGCCACCAATCACGCATTTCAATGCATGATGGCCAAAGAGTCGAGCTTGCACAAACTCAATAAATGAATGACAAACAAGACAATTGGACCATCACCTTATCATGGATAATCAAAGGCAGTGGAGACAAAGGGGATTGACCTATTTTCATCACTTCAAGTATGAAATGGACCAATTCACTTTGTGTTCAACATAACGTCCGGTTGAACACAATGCAATGCACACATGCAACATGCTTATCTTGGCACATTTTACTTGATTGATTTTGTTTACACATGTTAACATTACCATTTCATTCATTAATCAACTTGTCCAAATATGAGAGTCCTCTAATGAGAGAGAGGTCTATCAAAGATAATGGTTTAAGGCATGGGAGAGACAAATGCCTTTGATTATGAGTAACCCTCAAACGAGCGTTGAAGCCATTTAAGCATAGGCCTCAATCCCAAGCATTAAACATAACCTCAAGACTAACCAATCCTCGAAACAAATCAAAAATGAAGAAATGAGGGAGATGGCCAATTTTTTAGTGCTAAAGTGGCATGGTAAACAAGACTCTAACATACAAACACTTCAAGTACAACATGCTAGTAGGCTTAAACATTGAAACTAGTGAAGAACACAATGCTAGAACCATGCAATACAATGCTCAATGGACTAAACCAGATCTGGACAGAGCTTAATCACATTAGAATAATGGCCTAAACATGCTGGAATTGAAGCTCAAAAGGCTTGACAAACATGCGCACAAATTGGCTCACAAGCAAGATATAAGGCGTAACTCCCAAAAGCACTTAAAGAGTGATTTAAGTGGAAGCATGGCAAAGATATAAGCTTTGAGATTTCATACCAAATGATGCCATATCATGCAGACATCACAAATATAGCATGCTAGTGGTCTCAAAACTCAAGACTAGTGAAGGCACTTGGACCATAGCTATACAAAACAAAGCTCATATGACCAAGAAGGCTTAAATCAGTCCTAAAGCATGTCAAAACATTATCAAAAATGTGCTGGAATGGAGCCAATACATGCTAAAATAATAGGCTACAACATCAAGCATGTAAGGCTAGCAAAGAGGATTTACACTACAAGTGCAATAATCATGCAAGAGGTGACCAAGACAGCCAAAAACAGAGTTATGGCAGGTCTGAAAAGTCACAAAAATGAGCCTAAACAAAGCCACAAAGAAGTAAAAAGACATGCTCATTTGGTTGGCCATCAACACTAGCAGGCAAGACAAGAGGAGAGTGGACCACCCTCTCCTATTTGGGCCCTCAAAATAGGGTTTTTACCACTGAAAATTTTCAAGATTTCAGTGGTTAAAATGCCACAAAAAGTTGTTTTGAAAGGCCTTGGAAGATGACTCAAAAGCTATACAACTAAGGAACAACAGGGAGAGACAACCCCTAGCACAAAATAGGCCTAAACCATCATTTTTAGGACTGAAAAATAGAGTTTTCTTTAGTTCAAAACCAAGCCAAAAACAGTTTGCAAAGGTGGTAAAACAAGCATGCAAAACAAAGCTTTAGAGGGACAAGTGCTTACCCTTGAAGCCAAACACCAAAACAACATGATTTCTGAGTTAAAACCATGATTTAGCAGCCCAAAACAAGTTCCAAGGGACCTCAACCCAATGGTGATCAAGTCTTCTTAAGCGTTGATAGGTTGAAGATGGATGTATGCAAGCCTTCAAGCACAAAATCCTTAGAGAGAGTGAAATCTAGAGAGAGTTTCTAGAGAGAGAGGCTCCCAAATCTTTTGCCAAAATTATTCTAATCTATCCTCCAATATTCTAACCCCTTCAATATGAGATATAAGGCTCTCATATAAAGCAAAATATCAAGCTTGGTCAAAATATTTGATTTGGGACAGGCGGCACAAGCTGAAAATAGTTGGAGGAGAAATATCTGCAAAAAATTTGAGTTTTGGACACTTCTGGCTGACCGGCCATCTTTGGTGCCGACTGGCCATCATTTGTGGCCGATTAGGTTCACTTTTGGCCAACCTATGGCCGATGAGCTCCAATTGTGGCCGATGCACTTCCATAGAGGCCGACGGCAAAAATCAGTCTTGGTCCCTAACTTGAAGCAAGCCTAACTCCTTTATCTGGACTCCTTTTCAGGTCATTCTGGAGCCTAAACTGTAGCCTCGGAAGCCTTATTTCCAATGGTGTCAACCTTGCAACAAAATTCTATGTGTGCTAAGAGATATCACTCTTTTAGGGAAGGCTGCTCAGTTTCGGTTCAATCGGAATGATCCCCAACTTCAACCAATCATATATCCCCCATATGGACTCGGCTTCAGGAGATTCTTAAGTGTAAAATGCAGCCCCGAAAAGTCTTCTTTCCAACTGTGTTGGCCTCATAGCTTAAATCCAAGTATACAAAAGGATAGGCCCAATGTTATGCAAAGAAATGCTACAGCAAACTCAGACATAAGCGAATAAGTAAACACGCCACGCGTGGGAATTATAGACCAAACTACATTTCATGCAGAAAGGATGTAAGAAAATTATGCAATCTTTAGCAAACATGTGTGATAGATACACAAAGTGAGCCTGTGTGATAGATACATAAAAGGAGAACGAAATGTGATAGATACACTAAGTGAACAAAATGCGATAGATACATTAGGTGAGCAAAGCATGTGCGATAGATACACTAAGCCAACAAAGGGTGATAGATACAAAAAGCGAACAAAGTGTGATAGATACACGAGGCGAACGTGTGATAGATACACAAACTGAGCAAAGTGTGATAGATACACAAGGCGAATGTGTGACAGATACACAAAGTGAGCAAAGTGTGATCGATACACAAGGCGAACGTGTGATAGATACAAAAAGTGAGCAAAGTGTGATAGATATACAAAGCGAACGTGTGATAGATACACAAAGTGAGCATAGTGTGATAGATACACAAAAGTGAACAAAGTGTGATAGATACACTAGGGGAGCATGTGTGAAGGATACACAAAGCGAACAAAGTGTGATAGATACACTAAATGAGCAATGTGTGATATATACACAAAGTGAGCAAGTGTGATAGATACACAACGCGAATGTGTGTGATAGCTACACAAAGTGAGCATGTGTGATGGATACACAAAGCGAACGAAGTGTGATAGATACACTAACGGTGAACGAAGTGTGATAGATACACTAGGTGAGCATGTATGATGGATACACACAACAAATGAAGTGTGATAGATACACTAAATGGGCAAAGCGTGATAGATAAAACAAAGTGAGCATGCGTGATAGATACACAAAGCGAATGTGTGTGATTGATACACAAAGTGAGCATGTGTGATGGATACACAAAGCAAACGAAGTGCGATAGATACACTAAATGAGCAAAGTCTGATAGATACACTAAAGGTGACCGAAATGTGATAGTTACACCAAGTGAACAAAGTGTGATAGATACACTAAAGGTGAACGATGTGTGATAGATACACTACGTGAACATGTGTGATAGATACACAAAAGGTGAACGAAGTGATAGATACACAAAGGAGAATATGTGCGATGGATACACAAAAGGTGAACGTGTGATAGATACACAAAGGTGAATATGTGCGATGGATACACAAAAATGAACATGTGCGATACATACACAAGACATAATCAATCTTAAACGGAACTTCTCTGAATAAACCGCACATCCAATATTGTCTGGCTGCGCCAGCTTCAAATGAACCGTACATACAATATTGTGCATGAATGAGAAAGAAACTTGATAGGTACAATGCAATACAATGCATGATGTTTAAGGAATGCAATAAACAAGCATACCAGTTCCTTAGAAAGCACCTCACGGGGTTAGTGGTGATGAACCGTTCTACTCTGACGGGGATCTCCCCTTGTGTTCTTCGAACTCTTACCTTTAACTCACCGTATAAAGGTTCTAAAAAGTTGACAAGGATTCTTCGTGTAGAACACTGTGGATGCCACTTTTCTTCCTGACCATGTTCACAACTTTCCCTATTCTCCAATGGGGTGACAGACTAGGTTGGTTCAGTATCCAAAATTGAGGTGCATACACGCTATCTCAACTTATGGGGCTTCCATATAGATTTCAAGCCGGGGATACACCCTTGGGTATTTAAACCAGACTTTAGTCTCGAAAATCCCGAACCTTTGCGTTCTAGGCAACAACCATTCGAACTCTAGTTTCTGCCGTCGCAGTTGGTCTCCTACGAACTCATTGCAAACACAGCCAAGATACCTCTAGCGGGGACGATGCTCAGGGAGAGCACTTCTGATTGCCTTTCTGGCTTTGAAGCAGGCTTGAGCTTGAGCTTGAGGTAGAGGCACACTCATACTTTGGAGCATTAACAAGGCTTAAAGAGGCACATTCAGAATGCTATCTTGGAAACTGAAACAAACTCAAATGCTTGATTTTCCCTCTTTTTTTTTACTTTGCAGTCCGAAACCTATGTAGCTTCAGACAGGTCCTAGTTTTACTATTCTCACATGACCTGGGTTGAACCTTGCAGTTTTATGAAAGAACAAATCCTGTTTTGCACAAATGTGGAGAATGGCACAGCACTTTGAGCACAAAACAAATCATTTTTGAAATTGAAATTGAGAAATGAATTCTTAACTGGGTATTGAGACTACGACTGACCACAGCCAAAACGACTCAACAAATGAAAAACAAAGGCAAAACAACCTAAACACATCTATTGACACTCGAAATGATTCAAAACAAGAATCGAGACAAACAAAAAAACAAACACAAGACTCAAAAGTGTAGAGGGAGCCTGTTTCTCCAGGTATTATTCCCACCCTTTCTCACTTGTGATTCTCACATCACTTGGCACTCAATCTCTTTTTCTCTAAAAAAGCCCTTTTCTCACTTTTTCTCTCAGCGCACATCTCTCTATTCTTCAATCTGTCATTTTTTATCCCTCCCTTGGGTGGTTGATGGATAAACAGGAAGTTGTGGGCTCTTGCCCCTAACATTCTGCTAGATTCCCTTCCTCCCTCTCACAACAGTGAGCTTTCCCACAGAGGGGTTGTGATGCGGCTGGATGTGCAGCAGATCTGCAGTTGACATTGATTGATGATGCCCTTGGCTAGTTTGGATGTAATATGACCTGTCCAGATGAGGGAGTGGAATATCTTGATCCATTCCAGTTCGTGCTTCGCACTTGGCTTGATACCTCGTTGCTCGGAGGATAAGAAAGCTTTCGGCCCTCTGCTGTTAGCTTCAGTTGTGCCTGTTCTAGTGAACAAGGTGCCCTTTCCGGCAAGTATGGTGCCTTTTCTAGCAAATGCATTGATAAATGGAAAAATATAGAACACCTGACTCAACTGTGCCCATAGTTCATCAATTTGACCATTTTTTGTTTTGGCTTTCTACTAAAACAATTTTGACCAATATGAGAGTTAGAGTAACACATTTGTTTGATTTTCTGATTCAAAATAATGCAAGTCAGGTTATGAGCACTGAAAATTTTTCTTTTTTGGGTCCAAAAAATGGTCTAGTTTTGGAAAAATGGAATAATTTTTGGGAGAATTAGTCAACTTCAGTAAAAAATTCTCAAAACTTATTTTTCCAAATGGCCACTGTTCGACCAACACAGAATTTACTCTTGAGATGCACAATCTCAGATCCAAAACAAATGAAAATTGCCCCTTTGGCGAAAGGGTACTGCACGGCAACGAAAAGTGGCCCCTTGTCTGAATGGCACCACAGCGCACTGTATGGCAACGAAAAGTTGCCCCTTGTTTGAATAGCACCGCAGCACACTGTAACCAGTTCTCATAGTGAAGATCACAACCGAACTCTTAGACACAGAAATGACAAAGAGGACCCGTTCAATCTCATGGATAGGACAATTGAATTTGGAGTGTTTATGGCTGGACTTCAGAATGAAGTTTCCTACGTATCCCAAAGATGGGAATCAAGCCTGACATAGTTCCAAGTTAAGGTACAGTCGGGTATTAACCTCTCATTTTGCGCTCTAACTTTTGCCAAGGCTGCCCTTCCGGGTTTTCAACCTTGCGAGCTTTGTTTTTCTTTTCTTTTCAATTCTTTTCATTTCTTCTTTTCTTTTCATTTTCACTTTTTCATTTTCTTCATTTCTTTTTTTTATTCTTTTCTTTGCTCTAAATTTTGCCTTGGTCGCCCTTCCAGATTTTTGGCCCAGCGAGCCTCTCAAGGGTAAAAGCATAACTTGTCTATGTCAAATGGTTTTAGGATCTCGAAGCCATCTGAATCCAGGAGAATGGCTGTTGTTCGCTGATGATGTAGAAGTCCATCCCATGGGGGTTGAATTGCCCTTAGTGTTGTGGATAGGAACTCAATTGTCCTTCAGCAATAAACTTGCTTCTTTCCTCCTTTCTGGGATTTGGCATTCTCGCCGATCTTCGTTAGCTTAAGAAATGTCCCAATTTTTTACTCTTCGAGCACATTTGACATTTTTGCCCCTAGTTAAAGGGCTGCTTCTGATCTAGCTTTACAAGCTTCCTTTGACCAATCTGATCTTCTTGATCTGACTTTCTTGCCCCTAGTTTGAGGGTTGCTTCAAATCTGGCCATGCAAGCCTCTCATTGTGGTTAACCGTTGAACATTCTGAATCCAAGTTTAAGGTTTGAAAGCAAAGGGGTCGAGTCTCGAGGCTGAGAGCGATCCTATGCTGCACAATCTCAAGATCAATTCTACACAGGTCTTAGCGGGACCACGCAAAACCTTTTTTGAAATCTTTTAAGAAAGCGACTAGTCGCTCGCGCTGAAGACAATGTTGAACCAATTTGGATCAGGCCAGGATCCTTCTCAGTACTCACATTAACAAACATGATCTCATTCATTAAGGGCTTAGCATATCAATTTTTTGCAAATCCTGAGAAATTCCTCTCTCTTTGTTTTCATCATAGTGTTCAAAAAGTTTTGAAAAACTTAGGTCAATGCAATGATTTCAAGGCACATAAAAGTAGGTGAAAATCTTTGTCGTTTCATTCAAATCTTCTGGCACAACTAGCGCAAAGGCAAAACAGACTCAAAAGAAAGAGTGCAAAAGACAAACATAAAACAAGATAGTGATGTCTGAGGTAACACCCTCGAAATCACATGACTCTAACAAAACCGGATTGACTCGATATAACAAGACAGACTCAACTGACTCAGTATAAGAAAACTAACTCAATACAACAAAATAGAACTGACCCAATACCCAAGTCAGAATGTAAAATAGCCAGCATTTGCACAATGCTCAAGACAGTGTGTGCCATCCCCAAGTCTGGAGTAAACCGAGTGCCATCCGCAGGTGGTTCATGCCCCGATCACATAGTCACATTATCCCCCAAATTCACTGATCCAGTGCCGATAGACTTTGCAAGACTGGTGCGGCGATGACCCTGTTGTCAAACAGATCTTGTATATCATGGCGAAGACGAAAGCAACTGTCAGTGTCATGATCGGTTTGTTAATGGAAGGCACAATACTTAGCCGAGTCATTCTTTGGAGGGAGAGGATCGGGTAGAGGCCGTTGTTGTAATGGTTTCAGATGTCCTTTCCTGAGTAGGACCCCTAGAGCTTTTGACAAAGGCATATAAAGTTAGGTAAAAACCGTCTTGCCTCGGGGTGGATATTTGGCTATTTATGAGCTGGTTCCGGACGCACTGGTGAATGGGGTGGCTATTTTTGGTGTGGTGGTGGTGACCATGCCCACGTCTGAAGTTCTAGCTGCTGCATCACCACTGGTGGTCACATTCGAACTACGGGTAAACGGCCTTCTGGGCTGCTCCTTCTCCTGGTCAATAAGGCCCTACTTCATAGTGTCCTCAATCTGTACCCCAATCCTGTGTAGGTCCGCAAAGGTGGGAAGGGGTAAGACAATCATTTTTTGCATCAACTTAGGCTGCAGGTTCCGCACGACCATCCTTATCTGGTCTTTGTCAGAAGGCCTTGTAGTCACCATCGAGGCCTTTGCTCTCCATCTCGTCACAAACTCTAAAAAACCCTCCTTCAGCTCTTGGCGGGTGACTTTAAGATCACGAGTTATGACCTCGATCTGTGTGTTGTAGGAGTATTGAGCAATGAAGGCCTCAACCATCTCTTTCCAATTTTGTTTCACAAAGTTCTCCAATTTCACATTCCAGATTGCGGCTATCCCAGACATGGTTCAGCCGAATAGTTACAACTTCTGGGCTGTGGTCAAACCCATTGGCCTTAGGATATCAGAAAACAGGTAGAGGTGCACCATTGGGTCTCTAGAGCCATCGAAGCGGTCGATATGTGGCATCTTGAACCTGTCCGACAATGTCATCGCTGAGTCAGTGTATCCATCCTCCATGTTCGGAATGGAATTAACGCCTTGAGCTCTTTTGAACAGCTTTTCTAGCTTGCTCACTTTTAGCGCTGTTGGATCCACCTCAAATTCAAATGGTGTGTCCACTGGATTAGCCGGTGCTTTGGACAGCTGGGGTAGAATTGGGGGTGGAACTGGCCCCGTTGGGACGTTTATCTTTTCTTGGACATTTGCAGTCTCCCCGGGTGTTAAAACCCTAGGTGGAGGTGGGGGCGGATGTGAAGCAGATGCTTCGACTTGTTGTGGTTGCTGCTGCTGCTGCTGCTGAAGTTTGGCAATTAGCTCTGTTTGTTGAGCCAAAATCTCTGCCTGTCGCGCGGCAAACTCTGCTTAGCGGGCGGCATTTCGCTGCATTGCCTGCATGGTTTCTTCGAGCTGACGCATCATGTCCTCTATATTAACTGAAAACTGTGGATTTGACTAAACAAGTGTGTATCCCCTTTCTAACGTGGAAGCAGATATCTCAGCCCAACTGCACACAGGTGAGGTGGATAATGACCGCTGATTTGGAGACTGTTAAACTAGTGATCTGTGCCTGACTGGCCTTTTCTTGCCTTGCCTCAACGAAGGAACACTGGTTGCCCTTGAATTGAATCTCTGACCTGACAGAGTCTATCAACACAAGTCCAATGATCCTGGGGGATATCGGAGCCTTCTGAAGGTATAGTTCCAAGACTACCTTGTAAAAGAGAAAACAGACAATTTCACTAAAACCAGCTGAATGACTACGCTCTCTATTGAATTCTGCCCAAAATTCTATCTGTAAACTGATACCCTCAGGTAAAACTGATTTCCCTAAAATACTGATGCCCGCATGCCTGATACCCAGACTTGCAAACTGATACATGTATTGTCTGTAGAGACACACTCTGACAACGCGTATCAAGCAAGTAAGAGCCAAAACACCCCTATGGAGGGGTAGGGTTTCCCTGTCCTATCTTGTCAGGAGTGATAAATGGCCTCGCGGGCAAGGGAGATATGCATGTTCGGTCGCGTCCCCCCCGAAAATCCACGGCCTTGCCTCTAAATGCCTCCGTTCGCACTCGTTTGGCCTTCTGAACAGTATGCCAACTTCCAGAATGCTTTTATTTGATCTCAAGAACACTCTGAAAGCTCATCGGCCAGAGATGGTGGCCACCAGCCAGAGTTGATGGCCATTGGCCACTTAAGATAGCCGATCAACAACCTTGGGGGCCGGTCGGCAGCTTTGATGGCCGGCCGGACACTGCTTCCTGCAATTTCCCCTTTTGCTGCAACCGAGCACAAACAGAGGCATGGCAGTGTATTTGCAAGGAAATATGTGTGCAACTACACTCCTTATCATGTCTCAAGCTCAAATGAGTGTAGTGCTTGGCTCTCGAGCCATTAATCACGCATTTCAATGCATGATGGCCAAAGAGTCGAGCTTGCACAAACTCAATAAATGCATGACAAACAAGACACTTGGACCATCACCTTATCATGGATAATCAAAGGCAATGGAGACAAAGGGGATTGGCCCATTTTCATCACTTCAAGTATGAAATGGACCAATTCACTTTGTGTTCAACATAACGTCCGGTTGAACACAATGCAATGCACACATGCAACATGCTTATCTTGGCACATTTTACTTGATTTATTTTGTTTACACATTTTAACATTACCAATCCATTCATTAATCAACTTGTCCAAATGTGAGAGTCCTCTAATGAGGGAGAGGTCTATCAAGGAGAATGGTTTAAGGCATGGGAGAGACCAATGCCTTTGACTAGAAGTAACCCTCAAAAGAGGGTTGAAGCCGTTTAAGCATAGGCCTCAATCCCAAGCATTAAACACAACCTCAAGACTAACCAATCCTCAAAACAAATCAAAAATGAAGAAATGAGGGAGATGGCAGATTTTTCAGTGCTAAAGTGGCATGCTAAACAAGACTCTAACATGCAAACACTTCAAGTACAACATGCTAGTAGGCTTAAACATTGAAACTAGTGAAGAACACAACACTAGAACCATGCAATAAAGGGATAAAAGGGGTGCAACACGAGGACTTCCCAGGGGTCACCCATCCTAGTACTACTCTCGCCCAAGCACGCTTAACTGCGGAGTTATGATGGGATCCGGTGCATTAGTCCTGGTATGATCGCACCCGAAGATTAACCGCGACTTTATTGTTTTAAGCAGTAAAGGGGTGCAACACGAGGACTTCCCAGGGGGTCACCCATCCTAGTACTACTCTCGCCCAAGCACGCTTAACTGCGGAGTTCTGATGGGATCCGGTGCATTAGTGCTGGTATGATCGCACCCGAAGATTAACCGCGACTTTATTGTTTTAAGCAGTAGACGGGGAAAAAAATGAAATTGAATGGAACAGGATAATCTGGAAATGGTTTAAAAGGGAGAAATTGTCGAAAAGATGAAATTGAATGGAACAGGATAATCTGGAAATGGTTTAAAAGGGAGAAATTGTCGAAAAGATGAAATTGAATGGAACAGGATAATCTGGAAATGGTTTAAAAGGGAGAAATTGTCGAAAAGATGAAATTGAATGGAACAGGATAATCTGGAAATGGTTTAAAAGGGAGAAATTGTCGAAAAGATGAAATTGAATGGAACAGGATAATCTGGAAATGGTTTAAAAGGGAGAAATTGTCGAAAAGATGAAATTGAATGGAACAGGATAATCTGGAAATGGTTTAAAAGGGAGAAATTGTCGAAAAGATGAAATTGAATGGAACAGGATAATCTGGAAATGGTTTAAAAGGGAGAAATTGTCGAAAAGATGAAATTGAATGGAACAGGATAATCTGGAAATGGTTTAAAAGGGAGAAATTGTCGAAAAGATGAAATTGAATGGAACAGGATAATCTGGAAATGGTTTAAAAGGGAGAAATTGTCGAAAAGATGAAATTGAATGGAACAGGATAATCTGGAAATGGTTTAAAAGGGAGAAATTGTCGAAAAGATGAAATTGAATGGAACAGGATAATCTGGAAATGGTTTAAAAGGGAGAAATTGTCGAAAAGATGAAATTGAATGGAACAGGATAATCTGGAAATGGTTTAAAAGGCATGCGTGTGAGTGACTGCCATGATAGCATGCTTACCTCATGGCTGTTTGCTTATGTGATATAACTGCCTGAATGCCTGTGGGTGAAGGTTGGGTTATTTGAATTGGAACAATTCACCAATTGAGAGTTTTAAGCCCAATTGAGAGTGGCAAAAGCATGTTTTCTTAAGCCCACTTGAGGGTGGCAAATCTACGTCTTAGCCTACTTGTGAGTAGCACCATCAAACCATCTTTCAAATAAACAAACATGAAATGTTTTGTTCCAACTCAAACGATCCAATCTATATTTGTATGCTGTGCACATCACATAGTAATTCTAGGTTAATAACCGGAATAAGAGCACATAGTGTTTTCAAAACTCGATATCATGGTTAGTAGAGGCCGATCTTTGATCGGGTGAGCGGGAGTGCTCATGAAGTGACCTTCCCTAATCATACCCAAGTTCCCGAGCCGAGGCAACTTTGGTGATGATGGACGCGTGGCCTTAGGCATGAGTCAAGGTTTCCTAAATTCCCAAAAATAAAATATTTAGGTAGCGACTCTGTATCTAGCAAAGCAATCCATGTTTGGCACTTCTTTCTAAAAATCAGTTTTTCAAAACGATTTGCCGGATTTGGACTCTTTGATGATTCATCGGTCTTGCATTGCACTCCGCGAGATTAGATACAGGACCGTGACATTGAGTCCAAACTATAGTAAGCCCTAATGAACAAAACGGGATTCCCTCCCGGGACGTTCGGGGACGTCTATACTACACTACTGATGGATTTCCTACTTAGGGCATCAGCCACAACATTGGCCTTCCCGGGATGATAATGTAACTCGAAGTCATAATCCTCTATGAATTCGATCCACCATCTCTGCTTCAAATTCAAGCCCTTCTGTGTAAACAGATACTTCAGACTTTTATGATCAGAAAACACCTCAAATTTCTCACCATGCAGATAGTGCCTTCAAATCTTCAAGGTAAAAATCATGCCTACTAACTCTAGATCATGGGTAGAGTAGTTCCTCTCGTATGTTTTCAACTGCCGTGAGCCATAGGCTACTACTTTCCCTTCTTGCATCAATACATAACCCAAACCCTCTCATAAGGCATCACAGTACACTGAATAGCCCAAACCCCACTTTGGAATAATAAAGACTGGAGCGGTGGTAAGTCTAACCTTAAGCTCTTGGAACGACTTTTCACACGTCTCACTCTACACAAATTTGACCCCTTTCCTCGTCAATCTAGTGAAAGGCGAAGCTAATCTAGAGAAATCTTTCACAAACCGACGGTAATACCTTGCCAACCCCAAGAAACTACGGATCTCGAAAGCATTCTTAGGTTGTGCCCAATCCTGCACTGCCTCAATTTTGGATGAATCTACCGTCACCCCTTCCTTGGATACCACACAGCCTAAGAACTTAACCTCTCTTAGCCAGTACTCACACTTCCTGAACTTAGCATACAATTTATGGGCTCTAAGTAACTCAAGCACCATTTGCAAATGTTTCTTGTGCTCCTCCTCAGAGGGTGAGTAAATCAAGATATCGTCCACAAAGACGACCACAAAACGATCTAAGAACTCTCGGAGGATTCGGTTCATCAAGTCCATAAACACCGTTGGGGCATTGGTTAGCCCAAAAGGCATCACCAGAAACTCATAATGGCCATACCGCGTACAGAATGCCATCTTCGGGATATCCTCCTCCTTGACCCTCAATTGATGGTAGCCCGATCTCAAGTCTATCTTAGAGAAATAGCGAGACCCTTTCAACTGATCGAACAGGTCATCTATACGAGGCATAAGACACTTGTTCTTAACTGTAACCTAGTTCAACTTTCGGCAATCGATACAAAGTCTCCAGGCCCCATCTTTCTTTTTAACAAAGAAGGCCGGTGCTCTCCAAGGCGAAGTACTAGGACGAATAAAGCCCTTATCTAGTAATTCCTAGAGTTGAATCTTCAACTCACTCAACTCAGCTGGCACAAACTGATATGGTGCCATAGAAATTGGTGCTGTGTCAGGCACTAAATCAATAAAGAACTCGATCTCTCGGTAAGGTGGTAAACTAGTAAGATCCTCAGAAAAGACATCCGAATACTCACAAACCACTCTTGGCAACTCAACCCGGTCCTTATCAATTCATTACTCATAAAGCTAGTGATAAGACAACTAAGCTCGCTCTGCCCGCACGGATCATACACCGGTGATAAAACTCTATCCACCTGGTCCCCCAAGAAATGAAAACAATCACCGCTCAAGGTACATACAGTAACCCTCTAACGGTAACAATCTATAACAGCTCGGTATGACGATAACCAGTTCATACCCAAAATAACATCAAAACCAGACCTGTCCATCAATACAAAAGAAAAAGGAAGCCGGCGACCAGTGACCTCTATATCACAGCCCCAACACCCTTGTTTCGAAACCATCTCACCCCCAACAGGTGACACAACACAAATAGGAGATGCTAACTGCGCTTACTCTAACCCTAAAATAGATACAAATGCATATGAAATAAATAAATGGGATGCACCCATATCAATCAACACATTAGCAACCGAGTTGCAAAACAAAAAGGTACCTCTCACAACAAATGGAGCCGGAATAAGATCTGGCATGGTAACAGCATACACGCACCCCGTAGGTCTCTGATCTACCTGCTCACCCATCGAAGCATAAGACCGCTGCACTGACTAAGCCGAAGAAGCTCCCTAATTGGCCCTCGAGGCCTGTACTGACTGCCCTGGCTGGTGACTCGATGTCTGCCTCAAAATAGACACACCAGGTGTGCCACCCAACTACGGGCAAAACCTCTTTAAGTGCCCCACCTGCCCACACTGATAACAAGTGAGTGGTTGGCCTCTACCCTAACTCTGGCCCTAAGAACGAATCGAAGATGAAGTTGCTCGCTTCCCTCCTCCCCTCTGTGGGCAAGTTGGAGACTTGATCTGTCTCTCACAAAATTAAAATATTTTTAAAATATTTAAAAAATTGATTTGAATTAAGTTTTGAAAAGAGTTTTGAATTATCTGTCTTCTTTATTTATTGAGCTCCCTTTCGATTTATCGATCCACTACAAGAAAATGCATTTTTAGCGACCACTTTGTCTCTTTCTTGCTCATCATTCTGTCTCTTTCTCTGTCTCTCTATCTCTTTTCTCTATTCATCTCTCACTCATCTCTCTTTCTCACCACCCATCTTCTCTACTACATTTACCACTACTGCAAATGCCATTTAACTACCACCACTCTTCTCTTTCTCTCTTTCACTCATCACTCTTCTTTTTCTGTCTGTTTGTCTATCTGTCTGTTTGTCTGTCTGTCTGTGTGTCTTTCGTTCATCTTTCTTCTCTCTATCTCTCTCATTTGTCTTCTCTCTCTGTCTCTCTCGCTCATCTCTCTTCTCTCTATCTCTCTCATCTCTTTTCTCTCTCTGTCTCTCTCACCCATCTCTCTTTTTCTCTCTCTATGTCTCTCTCGCTCATCTCTCTTCTCTCTATCTCTTTATTTTTCTATTCTCTCTCTCGTTCATCTCTTTTCGCTCTCTTTCTATATGTGTCTCTCATCTCTTGTTTCTCTCTATTTTTCTATGTCTCTTTCTCTCTCTTTCTCTCTATATCTCTTTCTCTCTTTATCTCTCTCTTTCTCTCTATGTGTCTGTCTGTCTGTTTGTCTCTCTCCCCCATTATGTTCACATTGCTCACTCTCTCCCTCATCTCTTCTCTATTTACCGAGCTCTCCACAACAAGAAAATGCACTTTTAGCGACCACTTTGTCTCTCTCTTACTCATCACTTTGTCTCTATCTGTCTGTCTATCTGTCTCTCTCTCTCTCTCTCTATCTCTCTTCTCTATCTGTCTCTCACTCATCTCTTTCTCACCACCCATCTTCTCTACCACATTCACCACAACTGCAAATGCCATTCCACTACTACCACTGTTGTCACTCCACCTCTACAACTATCATTACTACCACCATCGCTACCACTCCACTACCACAACTACTACTACCATTCCCTCTCCTCCACCACCGCTACTCTATCTCCTCTACCACTACCACAACTTCACCACTTATCTCATTCACCATCACTACCACCACCACTATCACCTCTAAAAAAAAAAAAAAAAAATGGGTCACAAAAAAATATTTTTTATTGACTACAAAAAATTAACTTTATTTTAATAGAAAATATTATCCCTACTTCTACCAAATTAAAAAAAAAAATTTATTCATTAAAATAAATATGAAACAAATAAATTTTCAACCTTACTACATGAAAAAAAAATTCATTAACTATAAAAAAAATAATTTTAATAAAAAATTTTTTTTTTTGGCAATGGCATCCTCCGTTGCGAAAAAAAAATCGATTTATTATTTAAATATTCATTTGTAATGAAAATAAAAAAAAATTCCAAAAAAATTCCATTCCCCCTCCCCTCTTTTCCATTCCCGCTCGGGATCCCCCCACCCCCAAACCCAAAATCCCCAATCTCAAAATCCCTAATCTCTTCTTTCGTCTCTCTCTCTCTCTCTCTCCGTCTCAATTTGTTTCAGATGCTGATTCGGATGATTCACGGCCAAGGAGGAAGAGGAAGAGCAGGAGTTCTAGGCGTAGAAGTAGGAAATCGGAATCAGTCGGTGATAGTGAATCGGATGAGTTGAGTGACCAATGCCATTGCCTAGGGCTGAAGGACATATTAGCTATGAAGGGGCACTCAGGCCTGGTGAAGGTGATGCCATTGCTTAGTACGTTCAACAAGGAAAGCGTATCCCACGTAGAGGTGAAGTCGGTCTTTCAGCTGAGGAGATTCAGAAATTTGAGAGCCTTGGGTATGTGATGAGTGGTAGTAGGCATATTTGGTATATATGGTAGATCTATCAATTTCGTATATATGTGAGAAAATCGAAGACGAAATCGATGTATTTGGTATATCTATAACAGAGATCTTTAGCTTAAATATGGTAGATCTATCAATTTCGTTTTCCCAACACACATACACACACACATATATATATACATACATATATATACATCATGAAATTGATGGGTTGATTCTTCACCTTCTTCAAATTTTTTGCAGATTTCTACAAGTGTAAAGATGATAGGAAATGATATTTGTGTGGTCATCTAAAGGAGTAGGGCGTTGTTGCAAGTATGAAATGAGAATATTACTGGTGAAGCAATTGATCTAGAAACAAGGTGACCAATTCTGTGGAGACACAATGTGTTTGATTTATTTTGCTCATTGTGCAACATTTCCTTGCCACCACTTGCTATGATTGCCAAAATAGTGAAGCCTTGGATTTCTAGGTTTCACCTGAACTAGTGTGTTTTTTTTTTTGGTTCTGCTTGTGGCTATTAAGTTCTACATTTCTCATGAATTACAGGCAGCTAAGTCTTTTTCTTATTGGTTATGAGTCTATGACCATACTCTTGATGACTTACTGACAAGTATGTGAACTTCATATATACAAATGTAGGGGGTAACAATTTTGGAAGATGCTTTTACAAACAGAACATTCATATATAACTCTTACCCAGGATGATTGCTGGTGGTGGCAATTATGAAGTCAAATGAACCTTGTTGGTCTTTGTTTGGAAATGACAGGAGTCAAATGAGCTATATCATTTGTAATAGTGTTTTTAAGACACAAAAGTCAAACTATTTGCATATCCTAATGCAATCAAGATGACCACCTCTTGAGAACAAAAGTCACACAATCAACCTTTAAGAAAAGATTTTAATAAGCTGGATTTTCTTGAATTAAGTTGTATGATTGAATATTTTTGTTAGTTTCTTAATTGTAAGGAAACCTCCATTGGAGGTGGGTGAATTTGAGCTACTTTTGACCAGCTTGTCATTTGTCATTGAGGTGGTTTCATGTTAGTTTGTCACTGACTTTTTGATGGTAGTGGTTGCATGTAGGACACATATCGATAGATTGTTGCATGTAAAGCTATGTGTCACTTGCTTGTCATTGAATTGTTGCATCCAGGCCATGTGTAGTGAGCTTGTTATTGAGTGGATGTATGTCATTTGTCATCTTGTTATTTTGTAGTTTTTTAAGTAATCCCTTCAGCTATCTGTATATAGGGTTGCAATCCTTGTTTTAAAACACTTTTTGGATGAATTGAAATTTCAGATTTTGATATTTTATTGTAGCTTTTTTTTTCCCCCCACTTTTCAAGGCTTGAGTTTTACGCTCAATAGCTCATGGACTTCGAGCCTTACTTTCTAGATTTTGCAAAAATCAATGTAAAACCTGACTTTTGCATACTTTCAGTCTTGATGTATGTTTTTTCTGGTCCACCATTGATTGTTGTTATTTTAACCTCTGACCAACTACGTCACATCCCAAATGTAGTAGTGGTAAAAGAAATGGGACACTGAGAACATGCTCGTAGCTGGTCTAGGATTTGTGATGTTGATCCATGTTAAGGGCTGGTGGTGGGCGGAACACATAGGATCCCTGGTACTTTTTGCAATAAATATGGAAACTGGGAATGAAATGTAATGAATCAGAATAATTCACTAATACTACGGCATGCTGTGAATATTTAATAGTTGAATGAATCCAAAGCATTCCACACCTGCTAAGAGAGGTAAAGCTGGACCCCCTTTTTTTTTCTTTTTTTCTTTTTTTTTTTTTGTGTAATGTTTAGTTAACAATGTTGTTGCAATGTATTATAACATATATCCAATGAAGTTCTTTCCAATTCAATATCTTTGCGATACATGGTCATCCTTAAGAGGCTTTTTTCAAATAGACTTTCCATAGAAATTTGGTAATTGGGTTATTTCCTGATCAGCTCTTCTAGTGCATATAATGTGCCGTGTTACATATTCTACAAATATATGAATTTCTTTTCTTTTCCTGATGTTGTAAGGTATGTATGCCGGTTTACCAAAGTTCGTCCCAGTAAACTTAAAAGACATTGAAGCCTCAGGATTCCAAGAAGGTGAAGAGGTATCACTGGCGTCATTAAAGAAGAAGGGTTTGATAAACCCATCAGGAAGAGAGAGAAGACTCCCTTTAAAGGTAATAAAGAATGATTGGATTTACATTTTATTTAACACATCTAGAGGCATAAAACAACGTTTGGCATTCAGGTTCATATTACGGTTTATGGCTATGTAACATTTTTGTGTGGATGTCCCTTCGTGACGAAAACACATCATTGCCAACCTCAAACAGACTTTCAGAAACATTATTTATCTTGAAAAAAAAAACTTTATTTATAGCCTCAAAAAAGATTGTTAGTGACACATTTCTTGAAAATTGAGAAAATGATACACTCTGCTCCATGATTGTAAAAATCTGTGTCGTTATTGGGGACACGGTTATATATCAGGCAGTATTGGTTGATATATCAATAAATAATGGTATTGGAAGTCAAAGATTGTTAGTGACAAGTTGTTTGAAGGTTGAGAAAATGATATGATACATAACGGCCGATATTTAAAATCATGCTCTGTTTATATTCTAGAGTCAGTTAAAGGGGAAAAAACCATGTCATTATAATTTCTATTTCTGTTTAAACATGCTCTAAGCATATCAAAATGATATTTTTCATTAGATATATTTTGCATGCAGAGGTATGCTTAACACTTGCTACTTGAAAGTGACACTTTAGGAATTGGAGTATGACCAGAGTCTTTCTTTCTACTAAGTTAAGTATCAAACAGCAATGATATTTAAAATTTCATAATCCATTTTGTACTCTACGTTTTTGTTGCTCCATTGAAAGTTCTACTTCTATGCTGATCAAATTGCCTTTCATATTCTAGGTGTCCTTGAAGCGTTTTTTGGCATGGAGACCCACAATTTTGCAGTGCAATGGCCGGGCAGGGGGTGACAGTTAGGCAAGGAGGGTTTGTGTGTCATAATGCCTTCACAATGACTTGAATACTCAGCATGTAAAATATGGGTCCCAAAGTAAATGGTTCATCCTGTCTAGACCTCAATTTTATTTATGAAAGTGAGAATTTAAATGCAATTTGTTTTATTATTTTAGTAATGAAATTTGGTTTATGTTATTTTGAATTATGAATAAAATCATGTATTTAAACATTATATATGTATTATGGAACATTATGTAGTGGGATAATTTTGTTGATGTGTAATTATATGAATGGAAAAATATTTTATTATGAAGAAATTGTTATTTTTATATTATTATGGAGAAATTTTAATATTTTTAATATTTTTATCATAGGATGTTTTTTTTCTTTTTTGCGATGGCATTACACTGTCGCAAAAAATAGAAAATTTTAATATTTTTATTAATTTTGTTACAGATTTTACTTTTTGCGACGGCATTATACTGTCGCAAAAAATAGAAAATTTATTATTTCAAATAGAAATTTTATTATTTTTTAATACTTTTTGCGATGGCATTACACTATCGCAAAAAATAAAATTTTCATATTTTTAATACTTTTTGCGACGGCACCACACCGTCGCAAAAACAGCGTTTTTGCCGTTGCAAAAAAAGACTATTAGCAACGGTATTTTTTACCGTCTCAAATAACATTTTTAGCGACGGTAAAATAGTGCCGTTGCAAAAAAGTCAAGAAATTTCAAACGTTATTAGCGACTGCACAGTGCCGTCGCAAAAAGTATTAGCGACGGCATTAGTAGTATTAGCGACGGTATTTTACCGTCGCAAAAAGTCAATTTTTTTGTAGTGATAGTTTTTGTATGATATTTCACTATATATGATCTTTTGTTACCCCACTATTATAACTCATAAATTTAAAAGTATTACGTTCAACTTGTCTTTATAGATTTTTTGTAATACTTTTAAGTGTTATATGTATTAATTGGTATAGCAATTAGTGTACCAATATATATTACGATATTACTATTTTAAAATTATGACCCCCACTTATTATACAAATTACAAAGATTCAAAATCTCTAAAATTATGTTATATCATCCCTTAGTACATTAATTAATGTATTAATTCGTGCCCCTTATTCATTCATGCCCCTTAATTATGACCCCACCTATTGTGATTTTTTGACTTTTTTTTGTCTTTTTGTGATGTTTTAGTCCAAAATGTTTACCAAACGACCCCTAAGTATAGAATTAATATGCAAAATAATAATAATAATAATAATTAAAAAATTGCAAGGGTGGGACCAGTTTGGTGAGGAAGAATTGGTAGTAGAACGCAGCCGGGGATTGGCATTCTATTATGTCCGTTTGATGAGAGCTAGTTGACATTCAAGAAAAAAATATTAAACACGTAACAGTGAGTGCAAATCAAAATTATTACTATGGATTAGTGATAACATTGAGTGATATTATTATTATATTCGATATTCATTTGGCATTTAAGAATCATTTAGTAATGGGCTAAATTAAGTAAAAAGTTAAAAGATTATTAAAAAAATTTAAAAATCGTATAAAAATATCAAAGGTTACTTATCATTCTCTGTATTTTTTAAAATATTTTTTCATAAAAAATTAAAAAGTCATTCTTAAATATTTTAGCTTTTTTCACCTCATTTTAGCCAAACAACTACTAACAAAAGCCACTTTTAACTACAACATTTTCTTAGTTTAGTAACATTTGAAAGTGCCACAAAACTATTGGTTTAATGACATTTTTTAGTCTTGTGGCATTTTGAACAAGTGCCATTTGTATCCGTGCCACGGTAGATACTTGCAAGTGTCACTGTACCATCATGACTAAAAACATTTAATGACATTTTAATGTCATGGTAGATATTATTTATGGCACTATCAAGCGCCATTAAAAAAAGAGTTAGTGACACTTATAAGTGTCATTACACCATCAAGACTAAAACCTTTCAGTGACACTTTAATGTTATGGTAGGCACTATTCGTGACGCTATTAAGTGCCATTAAAGAAGACTTGCAATCTAAAAAATGCCACGATATAGATTTTTAATGACGCTTATTATGCCCCAATTGATATTTATAACACCTTCATAAATGCCACTAAATCCAATTCATTTGTGCCATTAAATAGATATAAGTGCCATTGGAACTTATTTTAGTGACACTTTGCAAAGCTACTATCACTACTACAAAATGCCACTTATATATTTTTTTCATTGACACTTTTAAAAGCTACAATTATGCATGCGTAAATACCTATAAAAATTGAATCAATTTTATAAACAATTAAATATTAATTGCCACATCATATATTAATTTGACATCCATTCATCATGTAATATTTTCATAATAATAAACAAATATTACCACCATAAGATCATCACGCCAAAAAAAAAAA
>NW_021026104.1:93814-119360 GCF_004153795.1 Camellia sinensis
AGGACACAGTGTCAAACACTGGACTTGATCAGAAAAATAATTCGAAGAAATTAAATCAAGTAAGTTATTTAATTACTTTCAGTGTTGTTTTTATTTATTTTTTTAATCAGATTTTAATTTTGTTTTTTGTAACAAAATAAAATCTGTGGTTTTATTTATTTATTTATTTATTTCTTATGATTTTATGGGTGTGAGGCTGCTTCTATGATTCATAGTGTTAGAATGATTGCTTTTATTCTATTCACATTTTGCTGCATTTTATTTTTGTGTTAAAGAGTGTAAACACTTAGTGTGTTCGTAAGGCAAACAATTTGTAGTGCTGCTATTGTTTGTAGTAGATCATTTCATCCTGGGAGATAGACGTCCAAATTCTGAAAGCACCGTGGAGAGGACGAATCTGTCTTAAGGACACAGTGTTAAACACTGGACTTGATCAGAAAAGTTATTCAAATAAATTAACCAAGTAAGTTGTTTAATTTTATTCTGTTTTTATTTGTTTATTTAATCAGATTTTATTTTTCTTTTTATAACAAAATAAAATCTGTGGTTTTATTAAAATCAGATTTAAATTTTGTTTTTGTAACAAAATAAAATCTATTTTTATTTCGAGTTTGATTTTTGTAATCAAACAAATTCTCTCATTTTCTTTATTTCTTTAAATTCTAATTGTTGTTGTTTACACAATAGAATTAAATCTTTTAAATACAGTGAAGATTGTCCTACATTTATTTTAGTTAATTACATTAATTTGTACAAAAGAAAAATTATAAGTAGTAAACGGTGGTGCTACATACACTAATTAGTGTACTAACTAGTGTACAACCACTAGTTATGACATTATTATTGACCTCACTCATTATACAAATTACAAATATCAACAACCTCTTAAATTATGTCACATCATCAATTGATATACTAGTTAGTGCATTAATTGGTGCATATAACATTATTCTTAAAATAAAAGAGTTGCCTTCTCTCTCATTTATGATCTAGACTGAAGGGTACTATTTGAACTAATGGAGTCCATAATAGTTCCTATTTCGATAATCAAAATTGTTCATTTTATTGAGTTGATCGTATATATCATTCATACACAAAATTAAGTCAATCTAATAATTGTCATCTATTCAATTTATCATATTTGTCTCCGAAAAAATAAACAATAAGTATATTAAAAAAGTAAACCATTCATTATTTTGGTGGCAGCCCCTATAAATTAAATAGGCTATATTTATTGGATCTACTTATTTTTTGTGTGGGTGATATACATGAACAATTCTTCAAAATAAATTATTTGAATTATCAAAATGTAATCCGTGGTGGGCCTCACGAACATGAACAATACCCTCCAATCTAAATTATGGACTAAAAGAAAAACAAATGAACTGTGATTAAAATAACTTAAGCCAAATTACACCGATAGTCCCTACATTTTTCTTATTGTGTTATTTTGGTCCCTACACTTTCATTTATCTCAATTTTGACCATTAATTTTAAATTTTTTGTCAATTTGATCCCATTGATAACGTCGCTAGTATTTTTTATGAAAAATTATTACTAAATTGGTTGAAGTTAACTCACTAAATTGAACAAATTTATAATTTTTCTTGGAAAAGCATGACATGTGTCGCTTATTTACATATTTTTTATTAAAAAGTGTTAACAATTGTAAGCAATTGGATTAAGTTGAGACAGAGTTGTAAATTCCTGGTAAAAAACGAGCAAATTAAAATTATAGGGACCAAAATAACACAAAAATCAAAATTTAGAGACTATCAGCATAATTTTCCTAATAACTTAACAACATAATAAATATTAAGGTAAATTACTCTCACCTTTCCTGAATTTTGAAAATATATATTTACGCACATTTTTAACATAATTATATTGACATATCTTTTAATAAAGTTTTCGAAACTAATACAGATGACGGGTAGATATTAAAATAAACAAAAATAAATATACATTTCAGTAGAAAGATATGACAACGATATTTTTTTTAATAAAATAGATCTAATTGTTACATAAATTAAAATATCAAGAGAGACCGATATAATTTTATCAAACATATAACTCTAACTTATCTTAAATGTTACTATAAAACTATACACCCATTATAAAAGAGTAAAGATGAAAACGTTTACATATCATAATGGTTTATTTTCATTTTTTCACTTCTGTTCGTGGGACCACTAGGTGTAATCTTGTTAATTTTCTTCACAAAATTTTAACTTGTGGTTATTTTTTCAGGTTACTTAAGGATGGAATAGACTTCCCTCCAGTTCGTGATCGAATTAGAACATATTATTGGGCCAATAGGAGTCCATCTTGAATTCCGTTTCAATAATCCAAATTGTTGAATGTGTAAAACTCGTCGAGCATTTTATCTTTATAAAAAATTACATTAATCGGATATCGATAGCTACTTGATCGATCATATTTCTGTCAACGGAAAATATAATTTTCAAAATAAATTATTTACAAAAATTTGATCCAATCAAGTAGCTATCAATATACAATCAATGTGATTTTTTATAGAGATTAAATACTCGATGAGTTCTACACATTGATGTTGTATTTGGTAGAGGGATTTGGAAAGGAAAAGGGAAAAGATGTGTGAAACTAGGTGAAATGTAGGTATATTTTATTCACATTTCACCTAACTTTTCCCTTTTCCTTTCTCTTTTCAAATCTCTCCTCAAATCCTCCAACCAAACACAGCGTGAATGTTCGGATTATTGAAATAAAATCCCTGGTGGACCCCACAAGCCTAATAATACCATCCACAAAGACAAGCTGCCCCTTAATGATAAATATCGAATGTCTAAACCACTCGTGTCTTTTTCGAAAACACTTCTCTGTCATGGTCACAGATATAATAATATGTACCTTTGGTTTTTAGTAACAATAATGAAACTGAGCTTTGCCCTTAATAATTTTTTGAAGGGGAAAAAAAATTTGTTTGGTGCACATAAAAAGTTTTGAGAATAAACAAAAATGTTTGGTGAGCTGTTGGAGGTGGTGGCTAACGATGAAGAATGGATGGATGGATGTAATGGTGTGCAGTGGGGTGTTCCAATGTGGCCATTGGAGTTGTTGTCGAAGTGTTGCCTGATGTCATGAGGTGGCGGGAAGACTGTCGAAACGTGGCTAGAGGTAATGTGCAGTGATCATCCAATTGCCAAAGATCATCGAATGGTGGTCGGAGCTCACTGGCAGTGACAGGCGATAACAATAGTTGGTAGTTGCTATGGGTGATGGTGGAAGGTGATATAAACAAATGAAAAACATTTTATTTCTTTTTTTAAAAAAAAATAGAATCAATTATATTTAAAACAAAATTTTATTCTATATTTATTCTTCCAAAACAATATTTTTAAAATTTTTAGAAATGAAATATATATATATATATATATATTTGTGCTATACTATATTTATCTATACTATTATTAAAAGTGAACACCTCACTCGATGTCTATAAACTTCCTTATCTATTTTTGTCAAGTAGCTTTCTCTTCTTATGCCAAGTATCAATTTTTACATCAAAAATAAAATAAAATAAAATAACAGTTAAAAGTGAGACACAAGACTTGAATCTAAAACTATTTACTTAACATACTAAAGAATACTTTCATCACTTAAACAATATAAAAAATATGTTATGAATTTAAAATTAAAATTTATATTTTAAGCACGCCTATCGGATGGGCTCATAGCTCTAGTATATAATATATGTGAACAATTCGCTTTAATCTCTTGAAACCTACTCCCCTCTTTTGCTGAGTGGATTTTTTCATATCAAAAAACGAAAAAAAAAAAATTATAAAGTGAAATGCACAATATTTGAATCTAAGGTATTGGGTTTTGAAGACAACACCCTTAGCACTTGATCAACAAACACTATATATATTTCTAACTTAAACTCAAAATTTATAATTATAGAGTTAATAGCACACATATCTCGTGGGCTTACACCCCTAATTATTATTAAAAGTGAACACCTCACTTGGTGTCTATGAACTTTCTTCCTTCTTTTTGCCAGGTGACTTTTTCTTCTTGTGCCAAGTGTCAATTTTTCCATCCAAAAGGAAAAAAATATAAAAATAATAGTTGAAATAATGACACATGACTTGAACCTCATATCATTCATCTAACTTAGGGTAAATTACACTTACCTTTCCCAAGATTTCTGACAAATACAGGGATCTCCCCAATAGTTTCAATAATTACAATAATCTCCTCTACTTTACTTAACAATGTCAAGATTCTCCTATTTTTTTACTGTCGTTTACACATTTCATAAAGCTTGCTGATGTGATCAAAACTAAACACTAAAATGCCCATAATGCCCTCAAATGTCCTTAACCCATCTATATATACCAATACCAAATGTTGGTTGGTCATCCATCCGGACATCCAGAACAGTGCTCTTTTTTATTTTTTTATTTTTTGCAATTGCAACATTTTATTTAAAAACACAACAACATGTAGGTTATCCACAACTATTTATCTTAAAATTTATTCTTATTTATTTATTTTATAGTATTACTCCAATCAAAATTTCAATTTACAGTGAGATGAATACTAGAAGCATAAACAATTAATTAGCCAAACAATAACAAAGAAACATGTTTGGTTCTCTTTTAGAATCACAATTCCAATTAAAAAATTTCAAAAATCTTTTCAAAACTCATAATCAAATACACAACTCAAAACTATTCAAAACTCAATTCAAAAATTATTTTCAAAACTCATAACCAAACACACAACTCAAAAGTCAATTTAAAACTTTTTTCAAAACTCAAAACCAAACTTTTTTCCAAACTCTATTTTAAAAGAAAAAATTTACAAAAATATTATTTTATTTTATTTTTGAAAAGAGTTTTGAATTGAGTTTTGAGTTATGCGTTTGGTTATGAATTTTGAAAAAATAATTTTTAAATTAAGTTTTGAATAGTTTTGAGTTGTGTAAATAGTTATGAGTTTTGAAAAGAAATTTTTTTTTTTTGGTTATAACTTATAAGATTTAAAAAGAGTTTTGAGTTAGATTTTGAAATTTTTTGGATTTATTTTTTAGGGTATTTTTTTTAAATATTTTAAATATTTATTTATTTTTATGTGCACTATATTTCATATATTTATGTGTTGTATTTTTTAAAATATCTTAAATATATTTTTTAAATATTAAAAAAATTTAAAAAATATTTTTTATTTTAAACATATATTTTTTATTTTAAATATATTTTTTTATTTGAAAATAATTTTTAAATTGAATTTTGAGTTATGTGTTTGGGTACGATTTGAGTGTGGAGTTGTGTTTTGAATTTAAAAATATTAAAATTAAAATATTAAAATATTTACAAAATAAACTAAAATATTGAAAATAAAATAAACAAAAATATTTGAATAAAAATTACACATTTAAAATAAAAAATAAAATTTTCTTAAACATTTTTTAATATTTTAGAAAAATAAATCAAAAAAGCAAGGGTAATAAGAGTAATATATCTTAAAAAATAATTCATAATTTAATTACTGTATAACGTAAACAAAGGGCATAAGGGTATTATCGTCTTTTTATACTCAAAAGGAAGGATAATAAGGTCATTTGCTATATGCAAGTAACACCGTTTGTTCCAATTTGACGGAATGAGGGAATCTGAGCAATGTCAGTTAAAGTATGGAAGGTTTGTGTAATTATTCAAACCATAGAAGAGTTTCATGTATTTGTCAGAAATCTCAGTAAATGTGAGTGTAACTTATCTTTTAACTCACTAATTTTTCCATCCAAAAGGAAAAAAATAAAAAATAATAGTTGAAATAATGACACATGACTTGAACCTAAGACCATTCATTTAATTTACTAAAGAACAACACTTTCATCACTTAAATAACATAAAAAATATGTCATCAATTTAAAATTAAAATTTATATTTTAAGTACACCCATTGGGTGGGCTTACACCCTATATATATAATGGGACACAAATGTCTAACAAAAATTAGATATAAATGTCTTACAAGAGGATTCTTGTAATGTGTCTCATTCTATATTGCGTCCAGCTTATCTCTAATTGAAGATTAAGATTGGACCGTTCAGTCCGGTTCGTGGGCTCATTTTTTGTCCCGCTTCGATAATTTGAACCATTCACATTTTAAGATTCGTCAAGTACATTATACTTGTAAAAAATTAAGTTGATCGGATAACGGCAACTACATGTTTGAATCAATTTTTTATGAATCGTTTATTTTTTTACCTTCCATTTTTGTTTTATATAAAACTGATATGAACACGTAGTTGTCATTATCCGATTGACTTAATTTTTTATAGGAATAATTTACTTGCAAACCTTAAAATACGAATAGTTCGAATCATTAAAGCGGCACCCAAAAATAAGTCCACGTACCAGAATGGACTGTCTAGTCTTGATCTCCAACTAGAGACAAGTTAGACATTTTTATATTCTTAGGCCAAGTTTGGCAATCTAAAATAAGTACACACTTTTTATCTTTTTATTTTTTTTCCATCACATCACCTCTCTACTTTTCTGTACATCTTTTCATAAAAAGACAAAAAATACACTTATTTAGGTCATCCCAGACAACCCCTTAGCATTACTGATATATAATTATTTATCTTCAAAACAAATTTTCAAACTCCCTTCCCTCCTTCATCTCCCACGAGCACCCACGATTGTCACCCGTCACCCGTCACCACCACCAACTAGTACCACCAAAAACATGGGAATGCCAGCCAACAATAATTTTTTATGTTTTTTTGGTTTTAACAGATTGGATACCGATAATAATGTTGCATGTCCAAAATAGAGGAAACAAACACACGCTAAGCCTCCGTTTGGGAAGTGGGTTAGTTTTTTGGCTTTTTAGTTTTTTTGGCTATTTTAGCCTGGGCTAAAAAGTTTGATTTGGGAAAGGCTTTTTGACTTTTTGGCTTTTTTGACTTTTTTTGTGAGAGAATAATGTAATGATTATGGGTTGGATGTGATATTTTGTTTTTTGTGGCGAAAATAGCCTATTTTGTCTTTTGTGGCTAAAATAGCCAAAAAAGCCCCGTTTAGCTCTTGCCAAACGGAGCCTATTGTTTTTATCTGAATAAAAACATCATTCTATAAAGGAATTCTTATTGATAAATTCTATTTACAAGTGTTTTAATACAAGTCAAATTTTTTAACCCACTTAATCCCATGTATTTATATTTTTATTTCATAAAATTATTTTTCTTAATTTACACTATTTTTTTAGACTCTTATACCCTTGTATTTAATATTAATTTTTAATGTTGATATTTAATGTTGGGAGGAAGGGAGGAGAGAGAAGGAAAAAGTGCAAAGTATAAAAAATTTCATACACAAATTAAATAACATTGATATTATTATTTTATATTATTATATAATATGAATATATTTTTAATTAACAACACATTAAAAATAATGTAAACATTCTCTCTCGTCTGATATGAACATTCACAACACCTTTCCGGAAAATTCTCTCTCATCTAACATAGTGATATGAACGTTCACAACATGTGAACCTTCTTATTTTTAATTGACAACACATTAAAAATAATGTGAGCATTCCCTCTCATATGATGTGAACGTTCACAACATCTTTCCGAAAAATTCTCTCTCATCTAATGTAGTGATATGAACGTTCACAACATATTATATTTTTAATTGATAACATATTCTTATTCACAACATGTAGTGATGTGAACGTTCACAACATGTAAAACATTCTCTCTCATCTAATATAGTGACGAGAACGTTTATATTTGTAACACCCCGTATTTTGAGGTATTAATATTTAGTGAGTGGTATTGGTAGTTTATTATAATAATTTAGTAGTGAGATTTTTAGATAGGAATCTAATATAAAATTATTTATCTCATCTCTTTTATATCTATCTCATTGTTATTTATTCTCATTTAATAGTAAATTCATCAATTTTTCCTAAATTTCCCCATTACGTTAAAAAAAAAAAGAAAAAAAAGGACCGTGGGCAACAACCCACAATATTCCTTACCACCACACCAAACCCACCATTCCATCATTTCATCTTTCATTTATTTTTAATTTTTTAATCTTCTTTCTCTCCTTCATTTCCTATATAAACGAGCAGAGTGAGGGGAGCTCCTCACAATCCTTTCTTCATTCGGCTCTCCCCCTTTCATAAATTGTGTAGAGTAAAAATATTAAGTTTAGATATGAGAGTGTTTAAAGCGAAAATGAGTATTTTAAAAAAATAAATAAATAAATTGAGAGTTGTAGATTTTATTAAATCATACATATTTTATGTTTTAGAAGTTTGATTAAAGTTATTTTTAGAGATCTATGGAGCAATTTCAAATTTATGGTGATGGAATTAATTATTTTGAGGTAAATTCGAGTTGTATATAATATACTCTATTTAAATCTCTTTGCAAAGAGTTCTTTATTTTTAATTATCCTTAATTTGTAATTCACTTCATTATTGTGGTTATTAATAGATTTTGTAAAATTATTTATTATCGAATCGTTGATATTCTGATCATTTGGTAAAATTCTCTACAAATATTTTTAAGTTAAAATGGTGATTTGTCTGACTGAATGACATGGAAATATTATGTACATGGATTGCGTGAATCTTTTTAATTTATATACACCAATATGTCCGCATAAGCGTGGAGCTTGGGTGAGGTGGGTGAATAATTGAATTTGTTCATTGATCATGTACTGAGTAGGACCGGGTACTTGGTCTTAGAATATTATCATATATCTAGTTGATTTGTTGTGCAATTTGGTAAACTGCTTGATTATCGTATCGTTGATTTAATGTCATAAATTGTTGGATTCCTGTTAATTTATTCTGTGTCTGAGCCCTATATTTTTGTCGTATTGTATACTTTCCGAATTAATTTATTTTTCAGGTGCAGAGCAGATTTTAGCAGAGATCAAAATTGAGATTAGAAAGATTTATTAATATAGAGATTTGGGACCCACCACTGTAATTATTAAATTTGGAGATAGTTGTAATATTGTTTATTTCGGAGATAAATATATTATAGAATATTTTGGAGAATACGGTACAATTTAGAGACAATTTTGTAGTTATTATTTTTTGGAGCAAAACTTGTATATTTTTTTGGCTATTTTAGTGCATTTAACAACCCGGAAGTAGGGCGTTGCAACATTCATATGTTTTAATATGAATATTCACATCACGTAATTGACAACACAATGAGAAAAATTCATTTCAAATTAATATGAATATAATGATGTGAATATTCATTTCAATTGCATGATGTGAATATTCACATCATGTAATTGACAATACAATGATAAAAATTTATTTCAAATTAATAAGAATATAATGACAGTCAACATTCTGATGCATGGAACTACTAAAATATAATGACAATCAATATTAATAGGGGGCATGAGAGATTGAGACTATTTTGATCTTCTTATCTTAAATAAAATTTAATGAAATAGTCAAAAAAAAAATATAAATTCGATAGAATAAAACTCTTAAAAAATAGACATAAAAAAAAGTTCTTTTTCATAAAATACACGAAGACAAAATGTTACAAATTAATAATTACTTGGTCAAAGGATTAGGTATTGCTTAACTACTTTTTTATTATTTATTATTTATTTTTATTTTTACGATAAACTAGTAATTTTTGCTCTTTCGGCTTTGGCCATTACTGTAAGGTCAAGTTTGGCATCCTCAAAAAAATTCAAAAAGTCAAAAAGTCACTATCTTATTCGAGTCACATCATCTTATTTAAGTCACATCACTTCTCTAACACATCATTTCAAACCCAATCTAAATCCAACTCATATTTCATAAAAAGTCAAAAAATACACTTATTTAGCCTTTCCAGACGTGGCCTAAGTTAAAGGCGAATCCAAGTGGATACCACTAGTTTGTATCATTCTTGAAGGTGAAAACGCGCACACAAAAGGTAAGGGCTGGTGTGGGCCGATTGTGACCATAAAACTTTTAATTTGTCGTTTATTGGTAGATTAAAGAAAATTAATTTGTATTTATTTGTTAATTTGGTAGATGTGAATTGAGTGGATTAGCGGATGGATGTGAATCAATTTAGTGATTTAAAATTTTATAAATTTTTAACATAATTCAACTTGTATACTTTTTCAAAAAATAAAAAATAAAGTATTACAGTTAATGACTTAAAAAATTAATACAATCACTACACGCCTCATCTAAAAAAAGAAAGTTTGAAATTTTAGAATATTACAATCATTGCATGCCTCATGCACATAAAGTATTAAATAAAGTATTACAATCTGTGATTCTTAAAATATAAAAACAATTCAAATCACCAAAATCATAAACAGAGCAGTAATAGAGATTATATGCCTCTATATTGTTACATCTATATCTGTTTTTTAAAATAAAAACCAACCAGCATATATCATCTTTTTTATTTATTATTTTTGGAATTAGATTTAAAAATAAAAAAAATATTGATAAATAATACATTTATTTTTTTCAATTCAAAAAATATATTCAAGTTGAAAATTCTTTTTCAACAGAATATTTAAATTATTTTTCAATTGAAAATACAAATAGAATATCTAAACAAATTCAAAATACAAAGTCTTACAAATTACTAGGGGTGCTCGCGATTTGGCGGTTCGGTTGCGGCCAAAAGAATCTCAAATCTATCATCCGTCCAAAACTATGCGGATTGAAAAAAATAAATCCACAACCGTTTGTTCGTCATCACGTATCCGTCCAAAATGTGACGGATCGGATCGGTTCGGTTCGGTTCGATTCAATTGGTTTGGACGGATCGATATATCTGCTGCTCACTCCTAATAAAACAGGATCTCTAGCTTAAATATTGTGATAGTTACAAAAAAAAAAAAAAACACTTATATATTTTGAATAAAAATATGACGATTTATACTAATACTTTTTGTAAATTGAAACTTGCATCACTTTAATTTATGACTTTTTAGTTGTAATACATTTTACCATAAATTTTAAAGTTTGTTTCAAATAAGGACCGTCAAAGATATTTCTTTTGCAAATGGCCAATTTTAAGGGCAAAGTCGTCATACAATTCATTTTGTATTAGTTAACTTGTATGTTGTTTGAAATATAACGACTTTTTTTTTTTTTTTTTGAATGAATAATGTTGGAATTTTTTTTATTATAAAGTTATGTTTGGTTTAGTTTTCAGAATTTATTTTCAGAAATTTTTTTATAAGAAACTAAAAATTAAATTAATGAGAAAAATTAAAAATACATCATTATATAATTTTATCTTCTGAGAGGATAGAAGTAATTTTTTAAAATATTTTTTTATATTTATTTTTGTTAAATTAATTTTTATTTTTTCAAAAGTCAAATATAACGACAATTTTGATATCATTATTAAACCAATTCATTAAATCAAAAAATTCAAAATTAAAAATATTTTATATATTAAATGTATCGATTATACATTAAAAGTTAAATAACCATTCATTACATGATAACCATTCCTGTTAACAACAAATTTAACCATCTATTACATGATAACCATTCAAAAATATTAACAAAAATAATCATCCATTACATGGTCATTATTCAAACACATACTAAAAATTAATTTGATAAAAAAAATAAAAATGTAAATGATTTATCATTTTTATATAATTTTATTGTCAAACTAATTTATATTTTGTCAAATTAATGATTTTGCTCTTGAAATGAAGCAACAATGGGGGTGTTTGGTGTGGATTATAGGGAGTGATTATAGTTTATTTTAATTTTAGAATTTGTGCCAGACTGTTTGGTATAGCTTCTGGTTACAGTTTTTTAGACAAAAATAACTTAAATAAGCTAAGAAAAGCTGATTATTTAGAAACTGAGGAAGAGATGCTTTTGACTTCTGCTTTTTGATTATCAACTTTTAATTTACAATAAACTGTACCAAACAACACCAATGTCTTTGATTATCTTTATTTAGAACGATATTCAAAATTTATGATCAAATATATAATAATTGAAAGATTATGAGTTAAAGTGATATAAATCTCAAATTACAGAGACTATTAATATAATTCACTCATAAAAAAAAAAGTATTTCAAAAATTAATAATATTTGGATAGTTAAATAAAATGATAAACTACCAATAGATCCTAATAGTTAGACTTAATTTCCATCAAGTCCTATTAAAAATCAGTCAGGGTAAAATTGTTGTCAAAAATAATTTTTTTGTAACAATTTTTTATATACGTCGCTAAAAATTAATAATTAGTGACTTTTTTATCATAATTTTTATAAATTGTCACTAAAATTTATAATTAATAACTTTTTTTATAATAAATTTTTTTCATAAGATCTATTAAATAATAAATTAAGAACCTATATGTCATATCCTAAATAAACTTAGGCGTAGCCTAACAGAATAGGTTTTATATAAAGGATAAACTACATAATATAAAAATGTAGTACGGAATATCAGTGGCCAGTCCTGTGGGAAAAATTATTTGGGTTTTTGGAGCGCAATTTGATTTTGTTCCACATTAATTATAATGTATCATATTTCTTCTTGTTCTCAAATTACTTAAAACAAAATTTTAAGTCATATTTTTTTCACCAATCGCAATATATTAAAACGTTATATAGTGCCCAAACCAGCCAATAACTTCTCAGGCTTGCGGTGGTAGTGATAGGATAGGCTGTGTGAAAGGAGGGAGATAGTATTTTTTATTGTTGAAAAATGATTATAATCATTGCACATTGTTATCGATTGTCTTTATTTAAGACAAAAATACAAAGAAAAATGATTGAGGCCTCAAATTTTTGGCTCAAATTTGGCTCGAATTTTCATTTTTTTTTCCACTAGTGTTTACTGGGTTGATACTTTGCTTGTTATTATTATTATTTTTATTTTTATTTTTATTTTTTTTTGCAATGTATTAGCCCAGAAGAAAAAAAAAAAAAATTGCATTTGAGGCAATTTCGAGCCTCATTTTCGAGGCCTCAATCACAGCCGAAATACAAATTGGAAGCAAATGTATTGTAATTGAAATAATATGGATGAAATTAGAACTCAATAATAATAATAATTGACGTGGATAGGTTTATAAAAGTCATAACTCATTATGAACAATCCAAGTCTATCACTTAGGGTCTAATACATAATCCAACTGATAAGGTTCAGCACAGCTGGAAGTCAACATGGCATGAAAGACCAATAATATTCAGACACGTGGCAGGTAAAGGGCAAGCCACCTCAGCAGACAAAGATCTGTAAAGTTATTGCCACTGCACATCACCATTAATGCAACCCCTCATAGCATTTATTACGACAACACTTCTCCGTTGGGACAGCACGCCCTCATCCTGAACAAGGTAAGCTACGGCATAGATTTTTGGCCAAGGTGACAGGTCGGACGGGGGACAACGAAATGATTACCAAAGAATATAAGCAGACATTGAAGATAAGAAGAAGGTTAAGTTTTTCTATCTCTGATCTATATCTCTACATTCCACTTCTCTCTCTAACTTGCTCGTTGGAAGGTTCGCTGGGAGACTCCCCGTTCCCCGTTGAACTCCTATGTAGGTTCTCAGGTGGGCTTGGCCATTCAGATATCAGTTGGAGAAGCGTAGACCAGTCCGACCCATTCCCTCTGGAACCCGTTGTATCGTAACTGTATCATCAGTTGGCGCCGTCTGTGGGAACGCTTTGCTTCGCGCGCTAGTTGTGCTCATTGTCGTTGGGGACCCTGTTCTAATAACCTTTTCCTGCTACACATCAACGTGTATGGTCACGACTAGATCCATGGCTTCTCACCAAAATGCTGCCGACCATCAAGCCAACCCCCCTAATCCAAACAACCCACCACAGCATTTCATCGAGCTTACCAACAGCATCAACCGCATGGCGAGCAAAACCAAGCCTTGATAAATGCTCTACTCCAAAGGGACCTTCCTATGCCTCCTCCACCACCTCCAGATATTCCGCCCAACCAAGAACAAGCCCGAGCTATACCATCCCTCAGCCCTATCCACCCAACTTGGAAGGTCTGCATCCTCCTCCTCCTCATATAAATCCACCACCTCGGCCCCCGCATCCATCGGTCCTGGCACCAACCCCTGAGGGGGAAGCCAGTAGCGTCCAACCCCCGCTTCCTTCCGGTGGTGATAACATCCCTCTCTAGAATGCAGAACTTCGAGCCATGAAGCTCCAACTCCAAGGGGTCATGCAGAACATCCAGCATAAACCCTCTACCACAACAAACTCATCATTTGTTGCCTCCATCCGAGACAAACCCCTACCCCCCAAGTTCAAAATGCCCACCATCGACTCTTTTGACGGCACGACAGACCCAGTCGACCATCTAGAGACCTACAGAACCCTCATGATCCTCCATGCATTCCCTGACAAGATCATGTGTCGAGCTTTCCCCGTGACATTGAAGGGGTCAAATCGGCTGTGGTTTAGCCAGTTACCAGCAGACTCCATCTCCACTTTCCAGCATCACAGTGACTCCTTCCTCAGTCATTTCATTAGAGCCCAGGGCCGTCCAGCAACCCAGCTCCTCAACATCCGCCAAACCGAGGGGGAGTCCCTGTGTAGTTTCGTTACCCGCTTCAACACCGAAGCCTTGCAAGTGGCGAAAAACGATGATAAGGTCATCCTTACGACTTTCATGGCCGGTCTATGGTCGTCCGACTTCCTGTTCTCCCTCTCTAAAAACCCCCCGACCTCTATGGCAGCCCTACTCTCCAAAGTCCAAAAATACATGAATGCAGAGGATTCCCTAGCCGCCCGGCAAGATCCAATAACCAAAAACCCGACCCCTAGAGAAAAGAGAAAAGACTCAGAACCCAGAATAATAGCCAAACATCGCACTATACCGACTGACCCCCCCGAGCTGACCGGTCGGCACTAACCCGACCGCCCGGTCGGTTCGAGCGGTACACACCCCTTAATTCTCCCATGGAACAAGTCCTTAATCAGATCTAGTGGGACTAACCCCTTAAATGGCCCCAACCTTCACGAAGACCAATCCAAATATTATCGTTTTCACCAAGACCATGGCCATAACACCGATAAGTGCATTAACCTCAAAGATCAGGTCGAGACCCTAATACGTCAGGGACGTCTTAGCTGGTTCACGGACACCCGCCCTCGGCATAGGCAAAGAACTGAGCCCCCCAGAAACAACTGCCGGCGCAGTCCTCCACAGCAACCTTAGCCGCCAGGCAATCCCCCTCCACGTGTTGGAGACATCAGAGTCATTTCAGGCGGCCTTGCTTATGAGGGACCATCCCGCTCGGCTCAGAGGGCAGAACTCAGAAAGATAAGGCAGGGTTTAGACAAAGCAGTTGCCACGGTCGACTGACCCTCCAAACAACCCAAGCAGTGGACCGAGCCTATCACCTTCACGGACGCCGACTGTACAGGCATCCGCTACCCTCATGATGACCCTCTCGTCATTTCTGCCCTCCTCTCCAACTACAAGGTCGGACAAGTTATCATCGACAACAGCAGTTCTTCAGACATCATCTTTCTCAACTGCTTTCGCCAGCTCAAAATTGGAGAGGAAAGTCTGTCTCCTCTCCAGACCCCTCTGGTCGGTTTCACAGGCGACCGGGTGACCTCCATCGGCTCCATCAATCTCCCCATCACAATCGGCGAGTACCCACGACAGACTACAAAGTTGCTCGCCTTCCTTGTTGTCGACTGCCCATCCGCCTACAACATTATCCTTGGCCGCACCACCCTAAATACCTTTCAAGCCATCACATCAACTTATCACCTTGCCATTTAGTTTCCCACCGATCTGGGGGTCGGGATTGTAAGGGGAGAACAGACCGTGGCCAAGGAATGCTGTGTCGCCTCACTCAAAGAAATCAAGCCGAAGGAGACAATGATCATTGAAGGACTTGACGTTCGGGGATGAGGACGAGCTGGTCGGAGGGAAACCTGTGGAGGAGCTCGTTGAGGTTCCCATCGACCCCACCAACCCGGGAAAAACTGCCAAAATCGGCAGCCAACTGTCCCCCCAAGCAAAGGCCGACCTTACTGCCCTCCTGATTAAGCACAACGATGTATTCGCCTAGACCCATTCAGACATGCTGGGTATTGACCCCTCATTCATAACCCATCGCCTCAGCATTGAACCTCATTTCCGACCTTACTGCCAGAAACAACACATTTTCCATCCAGAGCACAATACTCTCAATGCCGCAGAGGTCGACAAGCTCCTTGAGACACAATTCATCAAGAACGTGGACTACCCTAGATAGTTGTCAAACGTGGTCCTGGTCCGCAAGAACAATGGTAAATGGTGACTATGTGTCGACTACTCAGACCTCAACCGAGCTTGCCTCAAAGACTCTTCCCCGCATATATCTGCTAGTCGACGCCACGGCCGGTCACCAAATGCTCAGCTTCATGGATGCCTTCTCTGGGTATAACCAAATTCTGATGTACCCATCTGATCGGGAACACACATCCTTCATTACCAACCGAGGCACCTACCATTACCGTGTGATGCCATTTGGACTGAAAAATGCAGGGGCCACCTACCAACGGTTGGTTAACGCCGTTTTCCATCATCAGATCGGTCGAAACATGGAAGTATATGTCGACAACATGCTAGTCAAGAGCAAACTCTCCGCTGACCATCTGACCGACCTGCGAGAGACCTTCGCCACCCTACAGAAGTACCAAATGAAGCTCAACCCGGAGAAGTGCGCCTTCGGCGTAAAATCTGAGAAGTTCTTGGGTTTCATGGTCAGTCAGCGGGGCATTGAAGCTAACCCTGAAAAGATCAAGGCCTTGATTGAAATGCAGTCACCCAGAACGGTTAAGGAAGTTCAGAGACTCACTGGCCGAGTCGCCGCCCTCAACTGCTTCATTTCCCGCGCAAGGGATAAATGTCTCCCCTTCTTCAAAGTTCTTCGGCAAACTTTTGAATGGACGACCAAGTCCGAAGAGGCCTTTCACCAATTGAAGCAGTGCATAGCCAACCCCCCCTCCTTTCCTTAGGCAGTCACTGGCGAACCTCTCTTCCTCTACTTAGCCGTTTCAAGCACCGCAGTCAGTGTAGCTCTTATCAGGGAAGACGACTTTGTTCAACGGCCGGTCTACTACATCAGTCGAGCCCTCAGGGGCGCCGAGCAGAATTACCCACTATTAGAAAAATTGTCCTTGGCCTTGGTCACCACCTCCAGACGACTCCGTCCTTACTTCCAAGCCCATTCCATAATGGTCCTCACCGACCAACCTTTGAAGAAGGTAATGCAGCAACCAGAGCTCTCTGGCAGACTCATGCAATGGTCGGTGGAACTCAACCAGTTTAACATCTCCTACCGACCTCGAACAGTAATTAAGGGGCAGGCTGTCGCTGATTTTATCCTGGAGTTCACTAATCCTACCCCAACCACGGCCCCACCAACCCCTACCGAGCCAGAAGACCCTCATTTTTAGACTTTTAACGTCGACGGATCATCCCGCAGAGAAGGCAGCGGGGCTGGTCTCATCCTCACCGTTCCTGAAGGTGGTTATTTCAAATGTGCTCTCCGTTTCTTGTTCTTGTCCTGATAGTAGGTCTCCGCCTAGCCAGGGACATTGGTGTCAGCCACATCCGGGTGTTCAGCGACTCCCAGCTCATTGTCGAACAAATTACGGGGGAATTCGACGCAAATGAGGACACAAGACGGGCTTACAGGGATATTGCACTTCCCCTTGTTCACCTCTTCAATACTTTCCACATCCAGTATATCCCTCAGGCGGAAAACTCTAAGGCAAACGAGATGACTCAGTTGGCTTCTACAGACTAGTCCGACCTCAGTCATGATGTCCGTCTCGAATACCTAGCCCACCCTGCCATTTCTCCCGACCAGCAAGAAGTACAGTTCCTTTATAATGAACCCATCCCTTGGGCGTCGAACATCTTTCTATTTTTGACAACGGGGGAACTTCCAGATGACCAATAGCAAGCTGCCACAGTTAAGGCCCGGTCGTCCAATTACATCCTCGTCAGTGGTGTCTTGTACAAACGTGTTTTTTCACGCCCGTACCTGTGATACCTCAATCCAGCTCAAGCAACCTATGTGATGCGAGAAATCCATGAGGGTATTTGCGGTAATCATTCAGGCGGCAGGTCCCTAGCCCGCAAAATACTTCGTACTGGTTATTTCTGGCCTACTCTTAACCAAGATGCGACTGACTTCGTACTCAAATATGATAAGTGTCAATGCTTTGCCAACATCTCCTATGCTCCTCCTACAGAGCTAATCACACTTTGCAGTCCCTATCCGTTCGCCAAAAGGGGGGATCGACTTAGTTGGATCACTTCCCACCGGCCGAGGCCAGGCCAAGTTCGCGATTGTCGCCATTGATTACTTCACCAAGTGGGTAGAGGCAGAACCCCTTGCCACTATTACTGAACGGAACACAACCAAATTCATCTGGCAGTCGATCGTATGTAGGTTTGGCATCCCTCAAGCCATCGTCTCCGACAACGGCAAACAATTCGACAACGCCAAGTACAGGAAGTTCTATGCAGATGTCCAGATCTAACCCTGTTTCTCCTCCCCAAGTCATCCCCAAGCCAATGGCCAAGTCGAGGTTACCAACCGTTCTCTTCTAAAGATCATCAAAACTAAGCTAGAAGCTGCTAAAAGACTTTGGGCTGAGGAATTACCGAATGTACTCTGGGCTTACCGCACTATCGCTCGGACTCCCACTGGGGAGACCTCCTTTCGCTTAACATATGGCGCTGAGGCGGTCATCCTAGTGGAAGTCGGTCTGCCTATCCCAAGGGTTTTACATCCGAACCCAGAACTGGCCGAAAAGCTCCGTCGGGCTGACCTTGACCTAATCGAAGAGCTCAGAGAAACCACTGCTGTCAGACTGGCCTCCTACTAATAGAAAATGAGAATGCACTACAACCGCAGAGTCCGACCAAGGGAGTTCGCCGTAGGGGACCTTGTCTTACGCGAAGTAACCCTCGCCACCAAGAATCCGGCTGAGGGCAAACTGGCAGCCAAATGAGAAGGACCTTACGTTGTTAAAACCAGACCTCGCCCAGGCACTTACCGACTTCAGGACATGGAAGGTCGAGACCTCCCCCATCCTTGGAATGCTGAGCATTTGAAGCGCTATTTTCAATAAAAGTTGTATTTTTGTATTGTCCAATTGATATATGTTCTTTTTGACAATCTGCACACCTGAATGTTCACATTTTCTCCGCATGCGGTGTAAATTTATGATCCAATAGGCTACACTTTAATGACAACAAGCTTATATCTCAAATATCTGCATGATTTTTCAAATAACACTTTGATTGCAGCCTCAGCCAGACTGAGCATCAAAAGCCTCGGCCAGACCAAGCGTGCAAAGCCTCAGCCAGACCGAGCATAAAAGCCTCGGCCAGACCGAGCATGCAAAGCCTCAGCCAGACTGAGCATGACGAGCCTCGGCTAGACCGAGCGTGCAAAGCCTCAGCCAGACTGAGCATAACAGCCTCGGCTAGACCAAGCGTGCAAAGCCTCAGCCAGGCTGAGCATAAAAGTCTCGGCCAGACCGAGCGTACAAAGCCTCAGCCAGACTGAGCATAAAGGCCTCGGCCAGACCACGCATGCAAAGCTTCAGCCAGACTGAGCATGACGAGCCTCGGCCAGACCAAGCGTGCAAAGCCTCAGCCAGACTGAGCATAAAAGCCTCGGCCAGACCGAGCATGCAAAGCCTCAGCCAAACTACGCGCGACAAACCCAGACTAAGCGTGACAAGCCCAGCCAGCTTGAGTTACTTCAGGTCTCAGCCAAACTGAGCACGAAGAGCTCAGCCAGACTGGACTACTCAAAGCTCCTGAATTACTTGAAGAATCAGTTAACCGAAACCGCGTGCATACTCGATCAAGGTCATTCACGCAAACTTCACGCTTGTGGCATTAGTAGCCACACTTGGTCAAAATCCCAAGTCCATGTTGTTACAGCACTCTTTACTTAGTCAAATTCCTTAGTTAAATTCCAAACTACTTTTTTATTTACCAACACTCTTACAACATGATTTACAACTCCATTTTGTGGGTAATTTGACACTTTACATCTTTGACACTTTTACAAGCCTCCTTTACAAGTCAGATTGTTTTCTTACTCATCAACTTTTGCAAGTCACCCACATCCACTTCAGACTCACCAAAATAAAGACAACAGTGTGGCAAACACAAATTTATAATTTTATTACATTTTCAACCTCACTCTGCATGGCGTTTGTATTGCAAGTTCAACTTCACTTTGCATTGAGTTTTTCTTAACTTTACTCTGCATCCAGTTTTTCTTACATTTCCAGGTGCACAAGCAAAAACAATGGAATGAAAACACAACTCCAATTTTATTTATTCACAAACTTGTACATAAGTTCATTACAGTAATTCAAAAAAAAAAAAAAACACAACCAAAACTCTTAAGTACATATTTTTTCACTCCATTCACTCCTCTCCTTCACTCGAGGCGAGATCTCCTTCCTCAATCCCCTCATCTAGGGAGGTCTGGGCTATGTCGTCCTCATCGATTCTAACACCACTGAAGTCTAAGTCTGGGAACAGCTCTTCTGCTTTACGCTTGAACATCTTCCACTCGCTGTCCCAGAACTCAGCCATCTCGTGTTTGTAGAAGTCCGACCGTTGGAAGCTCTCAATAACTTCTGCTTCAATCCTGCCCCCAGCGGTCGCCCCCGACGTGCCCGCCCCCCCAGCCGTCTCCCTCACCAAGTTGATGTCGACCGCGGCATCGATTGCCATCTGAAATTCAGCAAACCCCTTGAATTGTTCTACTGCTACGACACATAGATCGGGGTATGCTACCCTTTCAGAGGCTGCCTTGGTTCTTTCTTCCTCCAACTCCTTCTGCAACCTCGCCTTCTCCTCCATTGCTTTTGCCCGCTCATCTTCCAGCTCCTTCCGCAGCCTAGCAATCTTCAGGTCTGCTTCATCCTTCTCTTTGATCTGCTGGGCACGCAGATCTTCATTACTGGTCATAGCCTCCTCAAACAGCTCGATGGCGACTGCGCGGCTCTTTTCAGCATTTTCCACCCTTTTCTGCTCGCCAGCCAGCTGGAACTCGAGCGACACTACGTTACGACGCTCGTCCTCTAACTCCAACTGGGCCGCGAGCAGCTCAGCACCCACTCGAGTGGCAATATTACGTTGCACAATCGACAACACTTTTATTTTCTTCGCTTTCTGATCCTCCTCCACCCCCCTGGTGCAGGCGCTTCGCGCAGTTTTCTTCTAGTCTGCACTCTCCTTCTTGAAATTTGCAAGTTGAACCTTCGTTTCCTCTAACTTGGCCTTTGCAGCCGCCGCCTTTCTCAGCAAAGCCCCTGCTAGGGTGGTTGCCTCCATCTGGGCAGAGCACAACCCCCTTAGCAGCTCTGCCTCATTGAACCTGGCTGCAGAACGCACGGCTCCTTCGTCCACCAACTCCAAAAGAAGATCTGCAGCAAACCTGGCTAGGTCTCCTTCTCCCTCCAGTCACCCAGAAACTGTTGGAGCATGGTAGATGGCATACTTTGGCCTCACCCCCCCTCCTTGGGGCGCAGGACCCCCCTGGGGTTGTTCCTCTCCCCTTGTCTCAGGGCCAGTTGCCCCATCTTCTACTTGAATTTCGGGGGCGACCTCTGCGACCTTCGAGGCAATCCCCACCACTACTGGGACGACCTCCATGTCCTCCGAGGTGACCTCCACCATTTCTAGGGCAATCACCCTTCCTGGGGTCTGCTCCACTCCCTCCTCCTCTACCTCCTTGGCCATGGGGGTCTCCTCTGCCGTCACCTCCCTCCTCTTCTTCAAGGCAGGTTCCTCCTCACTCCTCCTCACCTTTCTCTTTTTCTTCTTCCCCACACCCTCCATCCCCATCTCTTTGTTGGCCTTCTGCTTCAAAGGATCAATGGGGGGCGGTCGTGGCTCAGATTCCCCCAAGTCTTTTTTCTCTAGCGATTTGGGACGTGGTCGGATCCTCTCCCGCGCGATCGGCTTCGGCGGCCGGTCTGCCTGCAACTCCTTGAATTTGCTGGCCTTGGTGAGAATGGACCTATCCTCCACCTCTTGCGCCTTCCTTCTCGCCTCTAATTCCACCAGTTCCAAGTCCCCACCGATCGGCTGAGGGCCCAACCCCGCAGCAAACAAGGCCGAAGGTTGAATAAGTTCGTCCCACCTAACTCCCTCATTCTCCCTCCATGCCTTTACCTTCTTTACTCTCTCCTCTACTGCTGCCCCCAGTTTTGGCTCCAAAGATTTGGTGGGCACTCTCCACACTGTGCGCACCCCAACCCCTCCATTCGCGAAAACGTAGAACCACCGCGGCCTCCACCCCTTAATTGATGACGGCAAACCAGTCATCAGACCCCTCCCGGCCACCGCCTGCAACGTCACCTACGTCTCTTGCTATCCTGAGGCCTTATAACAAGTGAAAAACTCATCCACCGTCATAGCTGCCCCTTCGTTCGCCTTCGGCCACGCGCTCACACAGGCCAGTATAATCTTCCACGCATTGGGCATTAGTTGGCCCGGCGCCACCTCCAACCGGTTCAGGACATCTACCACCACTTGCGGAAGCGGCAGCCTCAGTCCTCCCTTCAATCAATACTTCCTCGTAAAGGGCAAACTCCCTTGGCCGGGCGTCGGATGGCCTCTCTGTTGACGTCAGCAACAATAGCTCTATTTCGGCAGGAATCTGGTATTTTTCGCGCATACCCTCCAATTCCACCGTAGTCACCGTTGATTTGTCAGTCTTCGTATGCCAGTGATCTAGTTTCGCCTAGCTAATCGGCTTCGGAACCACTATCATGGTGGAAGAATGAGATCGTACTGCCGGCTCCCCCACCCTCCCCACTTGCCTCTCCATCCTATACTGCTCCGCCAACTCCACCGCGTCATCATCCCAAAGTAGATCAACCTTGACAATTCCAGCTTCTTCTTAGGCCATTTCTGTGGTGTGTCTACGAACAGCTTCGGATGCAGGCGCAAGAAAATTCAGAAAGTGCTGCAGGGGTGTATCGTTGGCAACGAAGGAGTTTACATTTGGAATGTTTTGATTTTTTTCACAAAGGTAGGTAAAACGAATAACACCAAAAGCCCAAGGTTTCTGTGTATTCCAAGGGTCGCAATTAATTTTCGCCAGTTTGAAAAATTTTCAACCTTCCGCCAAAACTGTCTTTTCAACACCCATTATGACCCATCGTTTCACTTCTGGCCCAACGCCTAACCTCCCCCCACCACGAGATGTTGCCATGTGTACGACCACGATTCACTGCCCCCTTCCCTTACCCTGTCCTTTCCACTTCAAGTCATCACGTGACCCGCTGCCTCTCGAGCCCCGAACCCCGCCACCTCACCCTTCGCGGTCGGCCCTCCTCATGGTCTGTCCCCCCACTCCGTTACCCTTCGCGGTCGGCCCACCTCATGGTCGGTCCCTCCACTCGACTACCCTTCGTGGTCAGCCCTCCTCATGGTCTGTCACGCCCCAAAATTTGGACAATTAAATATTAAATTAGGACTAAACCCCAATCAATATTCCATCATCCAAATCCTAGGAGTGAAACAAAAATCTAAACATTCTAGTCTCAATAAGGTAATTAACAAAACACCAATCATACCATGCACCATAATTTCATAAACTATCTAATATATCCAACGTTACAGTAACAATAAATACTTCAAAACAACTTAAATAATGTAAGGTTACAAACCAAGCCAAATTATCCAAAATACTAAGGTCATTAAAAAAAAATAATAATAATTACATAAATTACCTTATCTAAAATGAACAAAAAATCCTTAGAATCCTAACCTTAATTTCTCAATCCATCTACCCTTCACCATCATGTCCCCCGATCACTACTATTTCCTACCGCTGGCGACACCATCCATCATTGCCGATGTCACTCCCAACCCTCTTTCTAACTTACCCCTACCCTCAACCCCTACTCATTCTCCTCTTTCTCTTTTTATTATTCTTCTTCTTCTTCTCTAAAACCTTCTCTCTCTCTCTCTCTCTCTCTTGGAGCCTGGTTGCAAGGTATGGATTGTGATGAAGGGTTGCATGACAGCAGTAGTTCACTGTGGTCACAGTGGAAGCGATTTATCGTAATGGAGGTCGGAGCGAGGGGTTCACAGTAAGGAGAGGGGTTCGAATTCCAGTCAGAGATGGGGATGTGGGGTCGTAGTGATCGGAGATCACCAAGAGTGTGGCTGGTTCATGGAGAAGAATGGTGGCAATAGTTGGTCATGGTGACTGGAAGAAAAATGTGGTGGTGGAAAAGATGGAAGAGGGACAGTGATTTGGTGGTAGGAGACACTGACAATAGCTGCTGAAGTTGTTGCGCCAACTATGGCTACCGAAGGTGAGGGTAAGGTAGAATTGGGGTTTCAAAATGCGGGGTTAAAGATGACGGCAAGTTTGGTATTATGGTAAGTGTGAAGAGAGAGAAGCAAATTTGATTTTGGTGTAATGAGAAAATGGGTGTAAGGAGACCAAATGATGGTGTAATTAAAATTTCTCACATTCTTAATGAAACATTATTTTAATGACAATTTTACTCTGAAGCAAAATGACCATAATAGGCATTGAAACACACATTTAATATTCAATCAAAGTTTTCCTTGTACACATCTTTTAAAAATAAAAAATCACAGAATACATCTTTTGAGTAAAAAAAAGACTAAATCATAGTTTCTCCATTGTTTTTCCCTTTCCTCCATTGTTTCTCATTAGCTCACTTTGGAAATCAAGTTTCGAACCAAAAATATTAATTTAAAAATCAATTTTCAAAAAAAATAGTTAAATTCAGAAATTAAGTTTTGAAATTTTATAAGATTCTCTGAAGTTAACAACCGAACAAACTACTTATGTTCAGAAAATCAGTACCGAATGGTGAAAACAAATCTTGTAGTGTGTAGAATGAGACAAATAATACCTAATCAAAATTTTTAAGTGTGCATTGAAAAATGATATTCACATAAATAAATAGGTGTGTGGAATTAAAATTTCCGAATTTGATTGATGAATGAATACATGTGGCTCTAGGTGATAGAGATCATTATTATTAAGTAATTTTTGTTTATATAGCATTGTACTTTTATTTTATCTAGACATGCCTCTCTCAATTAGGGGTGAGCATGGTCTAGATTGGTTTGGTTTTAGGGTAAAACTAAGACCAATTCAGTGTTTACAATTCCATAAAAATTGAAACCAAATCAATCCATTTAAATGTTTTGCACTGCTTTCTAAAACACAGTTTGTTCAAAAACAATTTGTCGGAATTGACTCTTTGATTGATTTCGGCTCTTGCATTGCACCTTCTAGCGGAATTACATACCAAGACCGTCTGATATACTAAAGTCGTGAATGTCATGTAAGCCCAAATGAACAAAACCCCGGGATTTCCTCCCAAGACGTATTGCGGGACGTCTACAGCCGTCCGACCGGCGCAGGCGAGCCGTAGCGGCTCGGGTTGTGTGTCGAAGTGTGTTTCTAACATTAATTCTTGCGACAAAATTTT
>NW_021026104.1:120469-149954 GCF_004153795.1 Camellia sinensis
ATGGACTGCTTTGCCAGATACAGAGTCGCCACCTAAATATTTATTTTGAGGGAATTTAGGAAACCCCGACTCGTTGCCTAAGGCCACGTGTCCATCATCACCAAAGTTGTCTCGGCTCGGGAACTTGAGTACGATTGGGGAAGGGCAGCTATGAGCACCCCCGCTTACCCGATCAAAAGATCGGCTACTACTAAGCATGATACCGAGTTTTGAAAACATATGTGCTATTTGTCACGCCCCAAAATTTGGAGAACTAAAGGAGCCACCAAAACAAAACCCTAATCTTTCTATTTTTTTCCTCTTCCTTCACCGTCTCTCTTTTCTCTCCCTCACGGTTTGCACTGTTACACAGCCGCACACAGAACTTCTCTTCTTTTTGATAAATATATCTCTCTCTCTCTCTCTCTCTCTCTCTCTCTTCCCCGAAGCTGCTGCCAGAGTGAATCTTCTTTACACACAAACTTTTGTGGTTCAACCCTAGTATATTATATAATAACCTAATAACATTATATAATATTATGCTATATAAATTCAACACAAATAAACATATATAAACATATTTTATAAAATCAATACATGTAACACCCTTTTTTTTATATATAAAATAAATATAAATAATTAGATTAATTATATATAATTAAATACCACATTAAATTAATTAATTACCACATTAAATTCATTTAATAACACATTAAATTCTCATGTAACCTACACAATTAATAAAGCCAAAAATAAAATAAGATATAATAATCATAATAATAAATAAATGACTTAAGAAAATTAGGGTCGCTACATGGTCGGTCCCTCCACTCCGTTACCCTTCGCAGTCGGTTCTCCTTATGGTCGGTCCCTCCACTCGACTACCCTTCGAGGTCTTCCCTTCTCATGGTCAGTCCCCCCACTCGGTTACCCTTCGCGGTCGGCCCTCTTCATGGCGAGTGCCTCCACTCGGTCACTTTTGATCGGTCGTTCCTTCTACTCGACCTTCAACCCCCATCTTTCTCATTATTCCCTTCGTTGGGCTAAAGCTGCACTTGGGAATGGGGGACTACTGACGTGGGTAGGCCCATAAAAACCATAACTCACTATGAACAACCCAAGCCTACCACTTAGGGCCCAATACATAACCCAACTGATAAGGTCTAGCACAGCTGGAAGTCAACATGACATGAAAGACCAATGATATTCAGACAAGTGGCAAGTAAAGGGCAAGCCACCTCAGCAAACAAAGATCTGCAAAGTTATTGCCACTGCACATCACCATTAATGCAGCCCCTCACCGCATTTATTACGACAACACCTCTCCGTCGGGACAGCACGCCCTCACCCTGAACAAGGTAAGCTACAGTATAGACTTTTGGCCAATGTGACAGGTTGGACGGGACTACGAAATGGTTACCAAAGGATATAAGCAGACATTGAAGACAAGAAGAAGGTTAAGTTTTTTTGTCTTTGATCCATATCTCTACATTCCACTTCTTTCTCTAACTTGCTCGTCGGAAGGTTCGCTGGAGGACTCCCCATTCCCCGTTGAACTCCTGTGCAGGTTCTCAGGTGGGCTTGGCCATTCAGATATCGGTTGGAGAAACGTGGACCAGTCCGACCCATTCCCTCTGAAACCCGTTGTATCGTAACTGTGTCATCAATAATAATAATGGATTATTTATAAAATTTGCTCTTTATTTATTTTGTGTGTAGTAAGGAATTAGCATAGTTAAGCTATTTAACATTCAGATGAGAAATTCTCATATTATAAATAAGAATGTGAATCTTTCAGTAATGCACATTTTTTGATTTTTGATACTCACAATAGCTCTCTTTTTTCTTAAGGCTTTGTTTGGCTAATGATTTTTGGTTAAAAAAGCATAAAAAGACAAAATTAGTTATATAAACTAATAAAATAAAATGTCATATTCAAATCATAATCATTACATTTTTTCTCTCACAAAAGTTAAAAAAACCAAACTAAACGAGGTTAAAAAAGTCTCAACACAAAAAAAGTTAACTAAAAAAGCCAATACCAAACGAGGGCTAAGTCTTCTCCCATACTATTATAAGTGTACTTCCTTCTTCGGCAGCAGTAGTGGCGGAGTTAAGCAGCAGTGACAAGGACAACGTCAACAGGGACAACGAGCTTTCAATTAAATCCTTCTTTCTAGACCATATCTTTAAGCGGATCGGTGGTTTTTCATGAATCGTAACTATTTTTTTGATGAATTTGTTTTTTGTTTTTTGTTTGGTTGGGATGTTCCTTTGGGATCTTATTTATGTATTGTTACTTTATTAATATAATATTTCTCATGTTCTTAAAAAAAAAATAGTTATCACAGATTCGAGATCCTTTTCTCTTAGAATGATATATAAGGCCTATTTGGTATAGATTTCAAGAATTTATTTTAATTTAGGAATTTGTGTCAGATTTTTTAGTTTAATTTCTACTTATAATATATTAGGTAGAAATAGTTTAAATAAATTTTAAAAAAAAACTAATTATTTATAAGCTAGGAAAATGGTATTTTTAACTTTTATTTTTTGATTATTAAATTTTAACTTAAAAAAATTCTACCAAACAGGCCATAGTTTTTGTGTGATATTTCACTATATATGATCTTTTGTTACCCCACTATTATAACTCATAAATTTAAAAGTATTACGTTCAAATTGTCTTTATAGATTTTTTGTAATACTTTTAAGTGTTACATATACTAATTGATATAGTAATTAGTGTACCAATATATATTATGACATTATTATTTTAAAATTATGATTTCACCTATTATACAAATTACAAAGATTTAAAACTTTTGAAATTATATTATATCATCTGTTAGTACATTAATTGATATATTAATTCGTGCCCGTTATTATTTTTTTATGTAATGTATATAAATGATTAAGTATAGAATTAATAATTAAAAAAAATAATAATAATAATTAAAAAATTGCAAGGGTGGGACCAGTTTGGTGAGGAAGAATTGGGAGTAGAACGCAGCCGGGGATTGGCATTCTATTATGTCCGTTTGATGAGAGCTAGTTGACATTCAAGAAAAAATATTAAACACGTAACGGTGGGGTGCAAATCAAAATTATTATTATTATGAATTAGTGATAACATTGCGTGATATTATTATTATATTCGATATTTATTTGACATTTAAGAATCATTTAGTAATGGACTAAATTAATTAAAAAGATAATAGATTATTAAAAAAAATTAAAAATCGTATAAAAATATCAAAGATTACTTCTCATTCTTTGTATTTTTTAAAATATTTTTTCATAAAAAGTTAAAAAGTCATTCTCAAATATTTTAACTTTTTCGCCTCATTTTAGCCAAACAACTACTAAAAAGAGCCACTTTTCAAACCAACTCTTAGTCATTGAGTTATTTTAAATTGAACCAATATGATGTGTGATTGTTTTTTAATTTGAATGTGATTTATTTATACAATGTGACTTAATACTTTAATATTGGTGTTTTGCTCAACATGTAAGGGGTGTGCTAATTAGTGATAAGTGTGAAAGAATGCTCTCAAACCAACGAATAATTTGTTCAATTCATATCTGTTTGGTATTGTTTTGAATTTTTATTTTTATTGTTCTTATTTTCAAAACAAGAACAATAAAATTTGAAAAGCATTCATCGTATTCATTAATAAAAACCTTTTAATGTTTCATACAAGTGAGATGTTTTCCAATAAGTGTTCCAACAACAGTATGCAAACTAAGTGGAGAAACGTGGACCAGTCCGACCCATTCCCTCTGAAACCCGTTGTATCGTAACTGTGCCATCACAGTAGGAGAATCAAAAGGGAGAAAATCATTGAGAAAGCACCATTAAGATCCATCTGTATCTACTTTGTGAGTTGTAGAAAATCATATTTTTTATAAGCGGATTTGGTGTTTTGTTGATTGTTCTTTTGGGGCTTTTTTTTTAGGTTGTTGTGGCACAGACAGTATGTCAAAACTTGCGAAGTTAGTAGTATGTAGTTTGGCCTCTCTTCTCTCTACACCTGGGAATTTTATTCTGGGTAATTTGTATATTATCTTTGAAATGTTTTTCAGTTGATCGTCTGATATTTCTTATTTCACATAAATAATATTTTCGAGCCCCTCCAAGGTTGATTTTTTGATCTTTGGGATTTTGAGGTTTGATTATGTTTTATATGTCAACTCCTTGCATGTGGAGCTGAAGAAATCCATGGATGTGTCGCTGTTAAATGTCAGCTCATTTCACATAATAATCTCTCTTTATGAGTGTGTCTCTGTTAACATTTTTATGATATTTAGTAGTTTCATGGGTGGAAGCCACATTGGTGAACTTTGGTAACTCCTTTGCGCCTTAAATAGAAATTGACATTGTAATTATGTAATAATTCTCTTACGCTGTATTTAGTTGGAATATTTGGAAAGATAAAAGGAAAATATAAGTGAAATGTGAAGAAAATATATTTACATTTTACCTAGTTTCTTATACCTTCTTCATTTTTCTTTCCAAATCTTTTTCTAAATCTCCCAGTCAAACATAACGTTAATGTACCCATGTGTGCTTCCTTCCTCAAAAAATGCTTTTATGGTTGCTGATTTTTGTTTTCATATTCTAAACTTTTTCTCTGTTTTCATTCTCTTCTTATTCTTACTTTATTATTATTGTTATTATTATTTAACTTTGTTGTGAACCATGGGGAGTTATGTTTGTTTGCGGCAACATTGTCATCTAATTAGGATCACGTTGAAAAATTCACCCAATTGTGATTAATAGTCATTTATTGCCAATTTTTTACATTGCCCTCTTTCTAGCATGTTTATTAATAATTGGTTTGCGTGCTTGGTTTAGTATTTAAATTTTTATTTTATTTTTTGTTTTGGGAGGAACGGGGTGTCAATGCAATAACACTAACAAGTGTGCTTGGTTTGTTCTTCATATAGTCATAGAAATTATTTTCGTGCTTTTTTACAACTCACATTTGTGGGTTGTGATGTCACAGCCGTTTGGTTACTTATTAGTAGTTCTAAAGAAGTACTCTTACCGTAAAGAGATTGGGTGTCCATTCCCTTGCGTTGTCGAAAGGAAAGCCGAGAGAAATGGATAAAAAATATAACTTATATTTTATTAGCATTTTCTTTTACATTTTATTTTTCCTTTTCTAAATTTTTATTGAAATACATGATTTAAACACAAATCACACTATTGTAGGTGTTGAAAGTTCTAGAAAAACTGTCTTTGATGGCTACTAAGGCTTTGTTTGTCATCTCTTAAAAAAATTAAAAAGTCACTATCTTATTTAAGTCATATCATTTTATTTAAGTCACATCGCCTCTCTACCACATCACTTCAAACCCAACTCATACCTAATCCATATTTCATAAAAAGTCAAAAAGTATACTTATTTAGAACATCCCAAATTATTTAATTATGTATACCATTTAGTAAAATTCAATAAAATTTAAATGTCTCAATTTAAAAATAAAATAATTTTATTTAACTTTTTATTGATATTTTATTTATTTATTTATTTATTTTTAAAAAAATAAATTTATTTAATTGTGTAAAAAATAAAATAAAATAAATTTTTATTTAATCTAGCTAAAAATAATTAAAATATTAAAGATATGTTTAATATTGCTATTACTTAGTAAACAATTGAAAAATAGTAAAATAATTTTTTATTCATTTATCCTATCCAATCCGTCCAACCAAACGTTGAATTCACTAAAAATAGTCCTTTCCAGATATCTAATCCCATGAAAAAATAAACACAGGATACATATCCAATCCAACTAAATAGTCCGGGAGATTCACAGTCCCAAGACTCAAATCAGATAAATTCTAATCCCCTCTTATCCAGTCCGTCCAATTAAACACCCCCAAAATCACTTTCATATGATGAGTTTTCAAGACAACTAGGCTGACTGATGACGACTATTAACACTCTCAGAATGCCTTTTGGAGCCCCCCAAATTAAATTAAAGCCATTGTTTATTTATTTCGTCATGGCATCAATGGCATGGCATGTCCTACCTTACCTACTGTTGTCTAAAATGCACATGCTGTAGGGGATTTGATCCTCTTCCATTCCCATACACACGAAATTTTTTTTTTAAAAAAAAAAAATCCAATTACAAATTATAAATTCAATGGCCACAAACTGAATGTTTAATTAAATTTTAAATTGGGTTTTTAAATGAAAATATATTTAGCAACTACACTTTTATTTATACATGTGATAACTCAATCTGTACTATACTTAATTATGCATGTGATTATGTGTTTAATACGAATTGGCAAGTTTAAGTATGAGAAATATGTGAATTTGAAAAAATATCTGTTGAAAGAAAGAATATCTGTTGCAATTGAAACTTTGAACTAAAATTGAAGGCCTTAGAGGCGCGATAAACAAAAACGACTTCATATCTGTGATTAGCATGATTTATAGAGCTCACAGTGAAATTTTGAAAAATTACAATTCGTTTTGAAAAATTTTGAAAAATTACTCAGAAACTTTAATTCTAACTCATCTTTATCAAGAAATCATAAAGAAATTAGGAATTTAAGGTAGGGTTTGAATTGTGTAGTGACTAGGGTTAAAGGCATAAAATTGGATCTTAATATCTACACCATTATTTGTTTTGAGTTTATTTTTTTGATTGATCCATGAAAAAACCCTAGATGGTTCACATAAATAAGATTTGTGAGAAAATCATTCACAAATATATATGTATTTTGAACTTGTGTATGTAAACCAAGAAATTGTGAAAATATGAGACTATGGAATTGTTGTTGATGCAGGATTGATATGTTTAATGTGAAATTACACTTGTGTCATGCTTAGATATCACGTTTTGGAGTTGTTTTTGCATGGATTTGGGCTTGGGAATATGAGGAAAACGTTTGCATCATGGAGCCATTTTCGAATTGCCTGAGTGAGCTCAGATCGCTTGTGCGGCCTCGCGCCCAAGATTTAAACCTAAAACCACTCCTTTCTGTGAGCTCGAGCAGTGGCCATTTTCGCACGTGCGGAGCCAGACTGCTCAAGCGGCTGGATCGGCCGCATGTGCGGCCCAATAGGGAAGAATTTATGTTGTTTTGTCTTGCTACCCCCAGCTTCCGAAATGCACTCCCAACCATATTTAGACCTTTTTGGGAGTGAAATGATGCTTAGAAACTCACTAAGAATGTTATGATATATGAAAGAAAATAGTACAATTGAAGCAAATTATTTAACGAATGTGTATGTGTGAATGTTTGTGTAGGTCGTGTGGCCGAGGAAACACCGCGAAATCAAACACACTGTGAGTAGTAATATTGTACACTTATACTCTTTATTGTGTACCTCGAACCTTGAGGGGTGATTGGTGCTAACATTATGAATTTATTGGAAATGACGAAACTTTATTGATATTACATAACATGTGTTAAATGATTGGACCCGAGGCCACCTGTTAAATGATTGGGTCCAAGGTTGCTTGTTATATGATTGGGCCTACTTGGTTTATATAATTATGAATATTGTGGAAATCTTATGATTATCTACTTATTTTGCTTTACTACATTATTATTCATTGAGTTTCACTCACCCAATTTTATGTATGCATATGTAGGTAACCAGCAGCATAGAGCACACCCCTAGAATCAGCTTAAGGAGCCTTTTTGTATCCCAATCGAGTTATGCCTCCGAGACAAAGTTTTGTCCTAACTCACACTACACCTTGACCTTATTATGTTTTTGTTATTATTGTCTTGTGTTGTAAACGTATACAAAATTTCTTTTAGCGCTTATATTCTTTTGTTGGGCATGTATATGCATTAATGTGCTATGTGTTAACTCTCAAATGTTGTTTATGATTGGCACAGCTCAATTAACCTTTCTTTATTTTATGCTTTCATTTATGACCCCATTAGTATAAATATTTTGTATGTTCATTTGAGGCCTTCGATAATTTACGGATTACTGGCTAGTTATGACCCAAACTTTTAAGGACAAGTTCGGGTCATAACAATACATACATAATTGGTAACCACAAATTTTAGTTCTATGATTTGGATTTGTTGAGTTTGAATCTTTTGTTCAAATCCCCTTCTTTCATTTTCTGTCAAGTTTTTTTTTTTTTTGTGATATGATTAATTTTTTTTATTTGAATGTGAGTTAATAGGTGATTTGTGATGGAAGAACACGTCAAATTTAGACATAAAATATTGTCAAATTTGTTTGGGCAAATTACATATACCTCCCTCGAGATTTAGCTAAATTACAAATACCTCCCTGAGGTTTCGAAAATTACATCCCGCCCCCTGAGGTTTGTATTTTCATAACAATTTGCCCCCTGAGGTTTATATTTTATAACAAATTACCCCCTAATTTCTTATGTAAATATAGCATTCAGGGGGGAATTCGTAATTTCTCAAACCTCAGGGGGTATCTGTAATTTAGCCAAATCTCGAGGGGTATATGTAATTTGCCCAATTTGTTTTAAGTAAGTTTATTATGCCATGCTTGTATGTCGTACTCAGTTTAATGTGATTATTATAGTAATATTGAGTAAAGAAATTACTTAGTGGGATAATATTATGTTGAATAGGTAAAATAACTTGTATTTGTCTGTATACTAATATAGTGGTAATTAATTAGTTGGTATTAAATTTATAAATTTACGTTAAAGTTCTCAATATATATACAAAGTAATTTTGTTATTTTTATACAAGGGGGGTAAAATCATATTTTCATCCCCAATTCTCCTTCAAGGGGATTCGTAAGTCCTGTGAGACTGATAATTTCGAAAAACGAACATGATTTTAAGTAGAGGCACTAAATTGTTAATCCAATTTACCACGCCTATAGAGTGAAATAAACATGGTTTTAAATTCAAACTCTTTTAAAAATTGATTTTTTTGGTTAAAATTTATAAAAATATAAAATATATTAAAATAGTCAATAAGATAAAATATCATGTTAAATTTATAATTATTTTACTTTTTCTCTCACAAATATCACATTCAACTATAAAAAAAATCTAATTCTCCTTTCAAACATAAATATTTTAGAACTCGTTTGGCATTGACTTTTGTAGTCACTTTTTTATATTGAGATTTTTTTAGTCTTGTTTGGTTTGATTTTTTTAACTGTTGTAAGAGAAATAGTGTAATAATTATAACTTAAATGTGACATTTTATTTTATTAACTTATATAATTTATTTTGTCTTTTTATATTTTTTCAATCTCAAAATCTTAGATAATTAAAAATTAAAATAACTTACGAAAATAATTAACTTTTCAAACGAGGTGTAAATATCACTCATTTTCAATGCATGCATATTACATATAAGCATCTATATTTTTGTATAATAATATGATATGTACAATTTACATAAAATTTATTAACATAAAATTTTGGATTTAAAATATTTGGGCCTACAATTGTTTACTTTTTTGTTGAACATTTTGGTGACAAGCGATGGCAACATTTAAGATCACATGGGGCGGCTTGTTATTATTATCAACCCCGCTGCATACGTGGCGCGCCTCCACTGGCTGAAAATTAAAAAAAAAATAAAAATAAAAATAAATTTTTTTTTTGGACCAATCTCGGAGCGACACGTCACTGGAGGTCGACCTCCAGTGGGAGTAGGAAGCATTTTTCTATTATTATATAAGGAAAATGCTAGAGGTCCCAAATTTTCTACCAAATAAATGACCAAATGTCTCACATGGGTGTGGGCCCACAAAATTGCGGACCCACAAAATTGCAGACCCCACACCATATGAGACATTTGGTCATTTGTTTGGTAGAAAATTTGGTGTCCCTAGCATTACCCATTATATAATTGTTCTCATGATTAGTGGCATGAGGTTCGATTCTCACTAACAACAAATATAAATTGGGAGACTTACGAATAAGTCTAGCGAAGCGAATTTATTATTCAATAAATTTTATGATAATTAATGATACTTTTATCATACACTATTAAAAAAATGTTATTAATTTTTAATTTTCAGCGACAGTTTGAAAATTTTGTCACAAAAAAAATCACTAATTATAATTTTTAGTGACAGTTTAAAAAATTCGTCGCAAAAAAATAACTAATTTTCAACTTTAAAAAATTTCACAGAAAAATGTCACTAATTATAAGTTTTAATGACAATTTATAAAATTCGTAACAAAAAAAGTCACTAATTGTCAATATTTAGTGATATATGTAAAAATTCGTCACAAAAAATTATTTTTAGCGATAATTATATTAGGATTTATTTTTAATAAGACTTGATGAGAATTAAATCTAACTATTAAGACCTATTGGTAGTTTATCCAATAATACTAATTAATAATTAAATTTGATAATAATTATTTTCTTTTTTATTCTCTGCTTTTTGAGAAGGTTTTTTTTTTTTTTTTTTTTTTTTTTTTTTTTTTTTTTTTAAGGCAGGAGAAACCAGTCAACAAACTAAAGTTTTTGCAGGGATATGAGTTGACTTTTTTTATTATTTTAATAAAAAATAATTTGAAAAATATTTGGCTCGAATTGTCTCGAATACTCGAAACGATGTCATTTTGAATATTTTTTTTTAATTTTTTCAATATTTTTTTTCTTTTCTTTTACGAAGGGGGAATAGATCTGAAAATTGACAGATCAATTTTTTCTCTGAAATCGACAAAAGAAAGAGAGAAGAGGCGAGAGAGAAGGAGAAAAGATGGAGAGAAGGAGGAGGAAGAGAAGGAGGAGAAAAAAAAAAGACGGAGAGTAGGATGAGAAGAAGAAAAACAGAGAGAGGAAATAGATCTATATACACACAGAGGAGACTCTTTTTCTCTTTTTCTCTCGTGTGTATGTCCTTGTATTAGGAGGAAGTGTATGGAATGGACACTTATGGTCAAATACCACAGTGATAGAGGTGAGGGGGATTAATGAGCTACTTATTAATGAAGTTCAGGTAAGGTGGGTGGTGAAGCATTCAATGGCCATTAATGCCGGCTCTTTCTCTCTCTCTATAATGACGTTTAGGAAAGCTGGGTGGTGAAGCATTCAATGGCCATCAATACCGGCTCTCTCTCTCTCTCTATTATTATTACAACAATGATTCATCCCTTTTTTCCCCACCCCTTTTAACCCCCTCTCTTTTTTATTGGTTACATTTTCTTTTTCTTTTACTTTTTTTTCCTACTTCTCCAATCACCACCCGTCACGTGACAAAAGGGGTGAGGGGGTGACCCCAAAAAGGAGTCCCAAGCATTATTCTTATTATTATGGCTCTCTCATCTCATCTCATCTCATCTCTCTGCCCCACACACAGTTTTGATTTGAATATTTTTTATTCAAAAATGCTAGAGGTCCCAAAAATCCTACCAAAAGTTTTACCAAATGTCTCACATTAGTGTGGGACCCACATGAGACCCACATTGTGTGGGTCCCACACCCATGTGAGACATTTGGTAAAACTTTTAGTAGAATATTTGGGATCTCTAGCATTACTTTTTTTGATTTTGATTTTTTATTTTGATTTGAATCTCTTTCGAACTAGTTAGTGGGGTCGTATTTTAATTTGGGGTTAAAAAAGTTTTGTTTGGAATAGATTTTTTAATTTTTGAAAAAAAAAAATTATGATTTACATGTGACATTTTATTTTATTTTATTTTATTAAAATAGTTAATTTTATCTTATATGACTAAAATAAATTAATTCAAACTGACATGCCAAACGGAACCTAAAAAAAACCATCCGGCATCTCCGAAAGACCAAGAGATTGTATAGAAGCTGGAACATTCTCCATCCAAACTCTCATCCTATCAAACCGAATTGCCATTCAAGCTAAGCAATGTGTCACACGATTCCCCTCCCGCCGAACATGTGAAACAGCAAACAAATTTCTGACACAAAATGTCCATATGGGCACGACTCTGAATTACCACCCTCAATTACTCTTAATAATAGTTAGGCTATCCCCTTTCAGATGAATAAAATTAAGTAGGCCTTCTAAATAAACATGTCAAACAGAGCCTTAAAAAATCCATCTGACATCTCTGAAAGAACAAGAGATTGAAACATTCTCCATCTAAACTCTCATCCCATCAAACCGAATTGCAATTCCAACTAAGCAATGCGCCACACGATTCTCCTTCCGCCGAGCATGCGAAATCTGGTGCGGTGAGAAACTTATCAAACCGCAAACAAATTTGTGACACAAAATGTCCATATGGGCACAACTCTGAATCACCACCCTCAATTACTCTTAATAATAGTTAGGCTATCCCCTTCCTTCCAGATGAATAGAATTAAGTCTCAATTCTTGCGCAAACACCACACCATGCAACACCGCAGCAGCCTCCAAACAGTCCACATCCAACATCAGTGGAATGCGCTCACGAAACGAAGCAATAACGAGCCCCAGATCATTCCGCACAACCACCCCAAATCCAGAAAACCTTCATGTTAAAAAATTGCACCATCACAGTTTACCTTTTATTTTTGTGTTAAGTAGTTTTAAGAAATTTGAAAACAATTTTATAATATGCATTAAGAGGTTGAATCTTTTTGAAAAATAATTTTCAAAACATTTCGTGAAACAAAGTTTATATATTTTTAAAATTCAACCAAAGATAAAAAGAAAATAAAAACCAACCAAATAGATCTAAACTTTTGATTGAAATAAATAGTTGGATATTGTATGCATGGTAAAACCATCTTAAAAAATCTCCAATAGATATTTTATCCATTTCTAGCTAAAATAGGGAGTCATTAATAATAATATAAAAATAAAAAACCTCCAATGACCTCCTTAAATTTTGAAAAAATTGTAATAAATCTCTATATATGGAAAGTCACTATTCATTTTCTAAAATATAAAATCAAATTTTCCTCCTCTTTCCTCTGCCTCCTCTCTCATTTCTATTTGACTGTAAAACGAACCATGCTAATCGAGTTCGACTCATTAAAAATTCATTTGAGATCGATTCATTATATAAATAAATCAAACTTAAATATAATTTTAAACTCGTTAAATTTCTAAACTGAATTAAAAAACCTACTACTCAACTTGATAAGTTTATATGCATTATAAATAATTAAACTACTCAAACTCAACTCGTGTTCGATTTGTTAAAAACTTATTATGTAAATAAGTAATGCATGAACATAATTTAAACTCGTTAAGTCATCAAACCAAATTTAAATAACCTACTATTCAATTTGACTTAGCTCATTTTTAGCCATATATGCTTGTATCATTGTCACATCAACATTTACAAAATTAAGTTAAATTGAAAATAATTAGAAAAAATATGGATTATTTTTATAAAAGGTAGTTAAAAAGTAATTCCCTAAAAATAGGCAAACAACTCTTTTATTTTATTTTTTAATAATTTGAATTAGAAAAAAAAAAGTATTATTAGAGATACTCTTAGTAGTTGACATAATACGAAGAAATTGTTGGGAAATTCCGGGAGTACATAAATGCACAACAATACCGAACTAATTTGTCATTTACAAATATATAAATTCATATGTGCAACATCAGCATCTTGATATATATTATTTAAAAATCGTACCTTTTTTTATTTTATTTTTTTCTTGTTTCAAACACAATATGTGAAGTCTTAATATTATGGATGTGAACTTGTAAGTTACTTTGAAAAAATTAAACGTATTGTGTTGACAAATGATGAATTTATATTGAGACATCCAATATGTGAATCGAGAGATTCATAAAAATGGAATTGACTTTAGTTATACCAGAATAGCTGTGAAACGAGTAATTTATAAAAATTGGAATTGGCTTTAGTTATTTTAAGTAGGGGCGAGCAGCAAATATATCGATCCGTTAATACCGACTGAATCAAACCGATTTGCCGTATTTTGGACGTATACGTGATGACGAATGGACGGTTGCGGATTGATTTTCTCCAATCCGCCAATTTGGTAGACGGATGGCGAATTTGAGATTCCTTTGGCCGCAACCGAACCGCCAAACCGTGAACACCCCCAGTAATTTATAAGACTTTGTGTTTTCAGTTTGTTTAAATATTCTGTTTGTGATATAGATGTATTATTTATCTATATTTTTTTGTTTTTAAATCTATCTCTAAAAATAATAAATAGAAAATATGATATATATGCTGATTGGTTTTTGTTTTCAAAAATAGATATAGATGTAACAATACAAAGACATACAATCTCTACTACTACTCTATTCATAGTTTTGGTGGTTTGAATTGTTTTTATATTTTAAGAATCACAGATTGTAATACTTTATGTAGATAAGGCATACTATGATTGTAGTATGTGGATGAGTCATGTAGTGATTGTAATATTTTTTTAAGTCATTAACTGTAATACTTTCTTTCTTTTTTTTTTTTTTGGAGAAAGTACACAAGTGGAATTATGTTAAAAATTTATAAAATTTTAAACCGCCAAACCGATTCGCATCTATCCGCCAAACCGCCAATCCGCTCAATCCACATCCACCGGATTGGCAGACAGATACGGATTGATTTTCTCTAATCTGCCAATCTGACAGACGGATAGCGGATTGAAGGTTCCATAACTGCAACCGACCTGCACCCACCTTTAATCCCAGGAGAATAGCTGTGAAATAGGATAAAATAGTAAAATTAAGATACCTGATAACCATAGGTCCAAATCAACTCATTTGGGATTTAAGTTTTGAGCAAAAATAGTTAATAAATATAAAAAAAATAATAATAAATTATAATATTATATTTAAATTATAATTAATTTTTTTTTCATAACCATCAAATCAATTACAAAAAATTAAAAATCATTTCAAACATTATTTTTTTTGACTAACAAAAAAGTCTGTCTAAAAAAGTCCATTCCAAACCACGATTGAAACCGCGTGAAATTATCCGGTAAGAGATTTGATTGTCTCCAGTCCGTAATTGGACTAGACTGTCTGGTCCAGCCCAATCGATCCACTTTTGTGATCCGTTTTGATGATATGAATCGTTTATATTTTAGGATTTATCAAGTATATCATCTTGTGAAAAATCAAATCAATCGTATAACGAAAACTAAGTGTTCGGATCAATTTATATGAACCATTTATTTTCTTATCATCTTTTTTTTATATATATGCAAAATAGATCCAAACAGGTGACTACTTTTATCCGATCGACTTGATTTTATAAAAAAATATATATATTTAATGAATCCAAAAATATAAACTATTCAAATTATCGAAAGTGGATCCAAAAATCAACCCACGGGACCTAACAACACTTTTCCAACTCAATGGAAGCCGGGAGAGAAGCCATAGCCCTCCAGTTACTCGTGTCACATTGAGGTGATTCACACCATTAGTGTGAAGCCTACACTTAAACGGAGTCCATATTAATTAATGGTGTGAATAAGTATAATATTATATGAGATATTAGATAATTACTCAATTAGATGATATATTTGTATTGAAAGTGACGATTTTGTAGCGATCAATGCTATTTATAAAAAAGTATAGAATAGTTTACCGGCGTTCGAATGATGCAAGATAATTCATAATACGACACATAATTACAATAATTTATTTTTCATAATAAATTTGCAAATTAAGGGATTATTTGTTGTATATAATTTTAAAATGTGAATTTATTTTATGAATCTTTTAAACAATTGAAATCTTTAATAATAATCACCATGCTTGGTTATCATTTTTCAAAAATACTTTTTAGAAAATTCTCCTTTTTTATTTTCCATGTTTTTTTATTTTTACTGAATTTTTTTAATATTTTGAGCAAATTTTTTAATTTTTAAACATACCTAACGTACATATACCTAAAAAGTCAAAAAAAATTGAAAAAAACCTTTTAAAAATTCACTAAATACCAAAAATACAAAAAAAAAAAAAAATGAGAATTCAGTACATTTTTTATATTTTTATGTATTTATTACTTTTTAAAAATATTTTTTCACAAATTTTTTACTTTTTAGATACATCTAAGTAAGGTGTATCTAAAAAAGTTAAAAAAAATGCTTAAAATTTTAAAAATATTTACTAAAAACAAAAAAACACGAAAAACAAAAAATTTAGTTTTCAAAAAACTTAATCCAGAAAACTCAAATATGGGCATTTTGCATGCTAAAAGTAGCGACAGATCTGGAAATTTTCTTAGTGAGATAGTAAAGAGAACAAAGTACTACCTAATGTCCATAAGAGCATCTGATTGCATATGGTCAGGACAGTCAGTTAATGCATCAGAGAAATTCTAGAAAGGATTAGGCCAGAAAAATTTTAAGAAGAATTGGACCAGGAAAATTCAAAATTTCTCTGGACTCAGTCAATGCATTAGAGAAATGCTGAGAAATTATAGGAAGAATTGGGCCAGAGAAATTCTGAGAATAATTGGACTAGAGAAATTCTGAGATTTTCCAGAAAAATTTAAAATTTCTAGATTTTCTAGAAAAATTTAAAATTTCTCTGGACCAATTTTCTCTGGACTGGAATTTCTCTGGATCAAGGTTGAGTGACCTTAGACATTATGCAAATATTGTTGAGGGACCTTAGACATTATAAAAATATTGAATATCCTTTATGCTATAAAATTTTAATATCAAGAACCTTAAAAAAAAAAACCCTAAAATAAATATTATATCCAAATCGTAATTATTTTACTCTTTTTTTTTTTTCTCATAACTGAGAAATCAACTAAAAAAAATCGAACTATTATCCAAAACAAAATTCTTTTAATCAAGTTAAAATAATTAAAAATATTAAAAATCTATTAAAATAGTTAACGCTCCAAACAAGCCCTTAGTGGATTTATAGGGTGAGCCTTGGTATACGTATAAGTTTAATAAATACATTGGTTTCGGGTAAACAAATAAGTGGCTATTTAATAAACAGTAAGCAAAATGTAAAGAATGCAAAGAGTGCAAAACTAAATTTAATAAATACATAAAACATTAAAATTATATTAATTTTTAAATTGGGTCAATTGTTATTTATTTATTTTTTGTAAATTTTTCATTATTAGTAATTCTATAAAAAATTACATTTAAATATGAAACGTTTTAAATGTATACAGATTGAGTGAATATAAAACCAAAAAACAAATGTTAAATTTTTTAAAACATTCATAAAAGATAAAAATATGATATGAAACTCTACCCTATGAATTAAACTAGATGTATCTAAAAAATAAATTTAAACTAGGTATATGAAAGAAGTAAATAAATTTAACTATAATATTACAAAAAAAATTTACTACAAAACAAAAAAATTCAAAAAATTTTGAAAACTCGTAACTAAACAAATTTTGAATTTAATTTTCTAAAAACTATTTTCAAAACTTATAACCAAACAAATTTTTAATTTTTAAAATTCAAAACGTAAAACTGATTACAAAACTGAACCAAGCGCAGCGAAACTTTCCGCTCCACATATGTGCAGTGTAAAGACTCCATATATCTGACCATTCCCAAACCCTGCACAGCATACTGCATTGGGCGACATCATGTAAATCTTTGCTAAGGATGAATTTAAAATTCACTTTACATGTTCAAACACAGACAGGAATGAGACAAGTTTTTAAAAAAATGATATCACATTACTGATTACACAGACATTTAATGTTACAACTCAAAGTCATCTCAAAATAGAATATGCTACAAATGATAACAATTGTGCTTGCTATTCTTTACAGAACCCCATAGAAGAGCCTGTTCAAGACTCCTATACAAGGCAACAATGGTTGAAGGAGGCGTTCGAAGATAGATGCAGGGAAAAAAACCATACACCGGTCATATTGAGTCGTAGCTTCTTTGTTGCATTAGTAACTTTAGCAACACAGTCAGCTTCCTTCATGAATATAAGAGGAGAGAAATCGATATGTTTCTGATAAGACCTAGTTGCGAGTGTTGTCTTCAGGTGCCAGGAAATGTGCTCCCCGTGCTAGAAAGAATTATGAAGGCACAAACGACAGAAAGTGAGAACACAGAAACCCAAGTGTTTTCTGCGTACATCTCCATGGCATCCGTGAAAGAGAAACGAGTGCGGCTTTCAGCCCAATTACGGATTCTGTCCGCCTCTGCTGCATATAATGCTCTTCCCTGAAAGGTAAATAGAATTTAGATTTTGCCTGAATGCACATCATTAACTCAGAGAGAAAAATTTATAAATAAATAAAAAAGGAATTTAAAGATAGGGGGGAGAGAGAGAGACAGAGAGAGAAGATGGTGACTAACATCAAATTATAATAGTGTAGGAGAAATGGGAAATTTAAATAATAAAAAAAAAACTAAAGTAATCGGTTCATTTAAAGCAGTAAGAAATAAACGTGAATTCATTTACTGGTTTGTCATTAGTTCATTATACTAACAGTACAACATTAGTTCATGTTGAACAGGAAAGTAATTCCTGACAACATATTCTTCAGCTGAACAATATCATAACTTGTTGTCTTTACAGCATGCAGCATAGAAAACATTCATAAAAATTAAGAGGATTTACCTTGTCATCAAACCAACGACCTCGTCGCACCCATGCAGTGACCAAAGCCAGTAATATCCTCGGAGGGGTCAAATAATTGATGGCCTTCCCACTTCCCTTTACAACCCGCATCCGTGGAACTAAAGTTCTAGCTACTGTTTCAGGGAGCTCACATATGATGTTAAACATTTGTTTGTTTTTTATAGTCGACCCACTGCCAGAAACAGTTCTTCATGTTATTTCAGTTCTTATGCAGGAAAACATTTGTTTTGGGGAGCTCACATATGATGTTAAACTTTTGTTTGTTCACTTGACCAAATCTAGAGACATCAAAGTGCAGTAAAAAAGTTGCATTTTAAATGGATGAGTTCATCAAAACAACTCAAGGAAAGAAATTAACCCAATGTACCTCAAGAGTAAGTCCGTCAGAACCATGCCTGGAGAGGCCGTATGCACTCCCACTTTTGACCTTTTACACTCCTTAAAAAGTGATGATTGAAGTTGCCTTAGACCGCACTTTGTTGACCCATAACTACAGGCCAAAGGATCAGGAATTAGTGAAGTGCACACTTCATGAGTTGTCAAAAACTCAGTTTTTGCATACCAGAGAAGAAAATTTTCCAACTGTAATTGACAATTGCAGAACTTACACAGCTGTCAGAGGGGTGCTAGATCCTCCGGAGCCAGCACCGTCCATGTTGAATATGTGACCGCCCTTGTTCTGGTTTTTCATAACATGCATGGCTTCACGAGTGCAAAGTATAGATCCAACCAAGTTTGTAGAGACAATCTGTCCATTTATACAAGAGAGAAGAGTTACTAGTTTAAAATAAAGTAAATGCATACAATTGATAAAGACCAGCAAATCTAGACCTGAGGCTGTTGTTTGGATTAAGGATTTGAGAGGGAATTTGTATAGGTAAATGAAAGGAGAAGTGAAAAGTAAAAAGTGAAAAGTGAAAAAAAATTAGCCTCTGCTAGGCTAATTTTCTGTGCTATGACAGTGTGCCTATCTGCTCTGTGTTTGTTCATGAGAGAGAGGGTGCACCTCCCATGTGTCGCTCAGTTCATAGTTTGAAGCTTCTGGTAAGAAGCAGTGCTTGAAAAGAACAAAGTACAAACAAACAAATAAAACGTCTTAAAATGATGTCATAATTTAATAACTCAAGACATTATAACCCACTGCTCCTGCAATGGAATTGGTTGCTAATTGCACAATTTAAGAGAATCAACTTGTGACGATGAGCTTTTGAGAAAATTTCATGTTTTCCTCGGACATTATCTAGAACAAAAAATCTCTAATAACCATCTGATCAGGAGCATACCTGTTGAATATCTTCATCACTGAACTGCAACAAGGGCCTAAATCCTTTGTTTGTCCCAGCATTGTTTATCTGTAAAAGGGTTGAACATTGAAAAATAACCATTAGAAAACAGATAGATGATTTGATTAGCACACTATCTGGAACAAGAATCTCTTTTGTTCAAGTACCTTAAATTTAATATCTTATTCTTGTACAAGAAAAAAATCATCAGAACATCAACTGAGTATAGTAGCGATATGGGCCACCTTCATTCACTTGTTGAAAGTAGCAGTTCTATGGTTGCAATATTGATAAAGAATTATTGTCCTCTAATCCTGTCAAGGTTCAACCCTTGCATACTTAAAAAGCAAAGTGAAGATTATTGCAGTGCCCTGTTCATTCAGTTTTATTTTTCTCTTTGGAACTTCCTTTTTCTGACATCATATCTAAGTCTTCAAATGAGCATCCAGCTCTAAATGATAAAAATCAATCAGAAATTCAAGATCACTCACCCAAATGTCAATAGAACCAAGTTCACTGACAGCAAAGTTCGCCAATTTCCGTACATCATCTGGTTCGCAAACATCACATGAAATGCCTACTACTTTTGCACGTGCCAGATTTGTCCCAGATGAGGCACTTGCAGTGACCATACCTTCTTTCAGGTTCTCTTCAAGCTCTCTGATAGTCATATCCACAGACTCGGAACTGCCTTCACAAGATTAAGTACTGATAAGGTATTGTGGAAGGCAGACAGACGAGATGATGACCACAGAAACAAAACTAAATAACGATACATGAATAAAAAATTCCATAATTCTGGGCACCACCTGCGAGAGGCAACAACAACTCGATCTCCAGAAAGAAGAAATTCACGAGCAAGAGCTTTCCCCAATCCCCTTGTACTACATAATCCAATTAACATAAGAAATCAATAATACAGAAACAAAACTTTGTCCATATCACCAATTTTTTAGTCAGCAATCTAAGCAGGTACCAGTTACATCCAAGAGAGAGAATTTTTAAAGATTAGTGCTTTAAAGGAACCAGCCCCAACGGAAAATGAATTACAGGACACCAGGGGCAAGAGTGTATAAGTTTGAGCATAGTTGACAGGTTGCTCAAAGATGTAACCCAAACGAAAATATACAGAAAGCTAGAATTTTTCAGTGAAGTAAACCGTTGGATTGGAGAGGGGGATACCTTCCAGTTATGACAACATTACGTGGACCGGCTCGGCTGACTTCCTCTAAAACCATGTTGGCTCCTATCATTGTTCCAATAATGACACCTCCAAGCCAGCTATACCATATCAAATCATGCATCTGACTGTCTCCACCTTCACGATAATTACAGAAAAAAATTAACTTTACGCCCACTATTGTTTAAAAAGGCAACTATGCTCCATAAAAGAGATTTGTTTCAAGTTACTTGTCAAATGGATAGGAGGAAGGCCAAAAAGAATGTGAGGCAATTGTAAGTATATGATTGCCTAGGAATTAATGGAGAATGAGGTTATGGATAGCCCTTATTGGATATGAAGTATTTACATAGCTGGCATAAATATTAGGCATCAATGCATTTTGCGACGAGTTGAAATGAATAAATGCATTGATTTGAAATGAATTTCTACACATGGAAGCAACTATGCGAGGCACAAATACACAATAGCATGTTCACTGACCTGACAACTGAAATCCAACTAAGAGTATTACTCCGGTACTCATTATTGTCACAATGTATCTTCCAATTTGCATGGCAATCTATCATATATTAGAGAGGAAAAGAAAAATTAAATTAGAAATCACTTACACATCAAAAGCAACAATCATTAGAGTTGCATATGAAGTGAGTGTGCTGCTACTGTACAAATTCAATTAACACAAGCAGCTTTTTAAGAACAATTATGCTTTGAACGTGCAAGTTAGCTTATTTGGTGAAGTTTCTCCATGATGGGGTTACGTGCTAAGTGTTGATAATATAAATAAAAAATTGTCATTTTGTCTAAGAATTAAGTTAAATCGAACTTATTAGCTAAAAATAAGCCTACAAAAAAATTAATTTTAAAAATTTTAGTTTTTTGGCACATTCCTAACTTTTTGACTTTTCTAATAGTTTTTTGGAGAAATTGCAAATCAGTGGAAAGACTGATAAACTTTTCATGATTTTACAAATTTTTTTTTTGTTTTTTTGAGATCTTTCCACTGATTTCCAATTTGCCTTAGTTTTTTTTGGGGTAGATAAAGAAACTTTTTGGTGCACACACTTGATAATTAAAATATTACCATGTTAACGTATCAAACTCAAGACCAATTGACTCTTGACTACGAGTGAGAGCTCTCAAGTACATTAATCAAGCTTAATTGACTTAGAAAATTCATCAAAACGAAAGGATTGGAAACAAGTTAAATATTTTCACTGTTCAGGGTTTCGGGAGAAAAAAGAGAGAAAAAAAAACTCCCACCCAGCTGAGCTTCAGTTGACTATAAAATGGGTTGAATTTTAAATTAATAGTCTGATTTCCTCAACTTTCTCAGCAACCAAACGGAAAGTAAAATAAAACTTACTGTGAATAACATCTCCTCCAATTTCTCCAACGAATCCTGAAACTTATCTTCCGATGGAAAACGCAAAAAAGCACCCAAAGCATCATAAAGCCCCTTGCTACTCCTCAATTGATTATTTTCCCTCACTTTCCCGCACTTTCCCTCACTTTCCTCAACTTTCTCGGCTACCTCCCCTCTCTCCTCCTCAGACCTAAAGGACCTCATACGCAGTCTTCTACTCCTTCCTTTGGTTTGCGCTATAAACGAAGTCGTTTCGAACAAGACTAAATTCCGGCGAAAATCGAGGCGGACCGGGGGTGGTTGGCCGGTGGTTCGGTGGCAGTGAAGTGGCGGCGATACGTGAATTTTCGAGATTGAGGCCATGTTGTACGGTGATACGAGGCTGAGATTGTGATTTTTTCATGTAAAGTAGCAGCGATTTTTCCCATTTTTTTGGGTCTGGGATTTGTGGAAATTTATATTTGAGGTTAAAAGATATTTTTGGAGAAGAGGGGGAGAGAGTAGTGTGATGGCCACACGTTACGGCAATCTGATCTTTACGTATCTTTTTGACACGTGCAGTTGCGTGAATGGGTAAGCAACTTTAACATTACGAAACTGCCCTGAGTTTTTGTCATTTGAAACACCGCATTTGGCACTCAGGATTATTTTAAGATGTTAGGTCATCACTGACAGTTCATCAAATCTTGCATTATATTTAAAACTTGGTAAAAAATGTATTTTTTTAAGTTCTAATGATTTCAACAAATTAAAATCAAAATGAGAATGAAACAAAAAATTTATCAAAGTGAGAACAAGTTCTAAGCGTCTGTTTGGGAAGACAATTGAGGCTAAATTAGCCAAAAAACGACAAAAAAGGCTAATTAGCCAAGTGACGACAAACACGCCATTGAGCGGGTGTTGGGCGAGGCTGTCTCGCGCGATTTTACCGAATTGCCCCGAGAGGCTAAAGTCTGTCCCTCTGCAAACAGACGCTCAGATTAGAGCTCATACACACCCATTTCGGAGCAGAGGAGAAGAAGAACGGAGGCAGTGGAGGCGGTCGGATCGACCTTGGCAGACCAAATCGCAACCGGAGATTGAACTAGCGGCCGCGAACAACAACCATCTCTTGCACACTCAAACCGATCTGCAGGTGAGAATCTGTGGCCTATTTGATTTGTTGTTTGTTCTTCCCATCTGCGTAGTGTATGTTCATAACAGCATCGGTTCATGGCCGATCTGTTGGCTCACGGTCGTTATTGGGTTGATTACACTGATATTATACACAGACCGGCCACCGATCTGTCTCATCCCTAAATCTCCTCTTTTAGATCTGTTGTGATGTTCGAAATCTGTTCGCATCCAACAAATTTGGGGCAGATTTGTATATATACATATATATATAAATATAATATATGATCTGATTCAAATTGGTGGTCTGATATATATATATAATATATGATCTGTTGAAGAAATTGTTGGTCTGATTTGTATATATACAAGTTCGGAAATGCAAATCTGGTGTTGAATTCGAAATATCTGTTCGGATAGTTTGAAATGCAGATCTTCCATATTTTTTTTTTTTTTTTTTTATCAGAAATGCTGTTCCCATTTCTGAGTGGCTCCCATTTGTGCTTAACAGAAATTAGAAATTCCCATTTGTGAAATGCTCTATTGCCCTGATTGTTGCGTAATGCTGAAATTCCATTTGTGAAATTTTTTGTAATTACATAAAAAAAATAATTCCAACTCTGGGTTACAAGTTACAGATATTAACAACAACTTGTGAAAACAGAGATTTTCTCTGGTCCAATTTTCTCTGAACTTCACATTTCACAGAGAATTTCTCTGGTCGAATTTTCTCTGGACTTCACAGAGAAATTCTAGTTTACAGAGATTTTCTCTGGTCCAATTTTCTCTGAACTTCACATTTCACAGAGAATTTCTCTGGTCGAATTTTCTCTGGACTTCACAGAGAAATTCTAGTTTACAGAGATTTTCTCTGGTCCAATTTTCTCTGAACTTCACATTTCACAGAGAATTTCTCTGGTCGAATTTTCTCTGGACTTCACAGAGAAATTCTAGTTTACAGAGATTTTCTCTGGTCCAATTTTCTCTGAACTTCACATTTCACAGAGAATTTCTCTGGTCGAATTTTCTCTGGACTTCACAGAGAAATTCTAGTTTACAGAGATTTTCTCTGGTCCAATTTTCTCTGAACTTCACATTTCACAGAGAATTTCTCTGGTCGAATTTTCTCTGGACTTCACAGAGAAATTCTAGTTTACAGAGATTTTCTCTGGTCCAATTTTCTCTGAACTTCACATTTCACAGAGAATTTCTCTGGTCGAATTTTCTCTGGACTTCACAGAGAAATTCTAGTTTACAGAGATTTTCTCTGGTCCAATTTTCTCTGAACTTCACATTTCACAGAGAATTTCTCTGGTCGAATTTTCTCTGGACTTCACAGAGAAATTCTAGTTTACAGAGATTTTCTCTGGTCCAATTTTCTCTGAACTTCACATTTCACAGAGAATTTCTCTGGTCGAATTTTCTCTGGACTTCACAGAGAAATTCTAGTTTACAGAGATTTTCTCTGGTCCAATTTTCTCTGAACTTCACATTTCACAGAGAATTTCTCTGGTCGAATTTTCTCTGGACTTCACAGAGAAATTCCTCTTCCATTTCTTGTTCTTTTGCATCTTGCTTCCCAGATTGATCATCACACTTGTTCATTGTAAGGTGCAAATCTAAAGCATTAGGGACAGAAGAGTAGGCAAAGTGTATGAAATAGACTGTAAAAGCTTGACGGAATAGTAGGGAAAACAGGGGATGACGAATTAAAATGAAATTGAAGGGGTTCAAAAACTTGAAACCCTAGAATGAGAAAATGTATGAAAGAGGAGGAGGAAGAGGAACCTCGTTGATTATCGCCCTACATGTCCACAATTCCACTTCTTGGAGACCAATTAAGCATTCGACGAACGATGAGAGTGATGATTCATCGCCGATTGCATAGCAGCTTCGCAATTGGAGTTTCTTGAGCTGTTTACAACTCCTCCAGAGCCAACTGAGGCCGTAATCGCAGTGTTGAATCCCGGACAAACCTAGGGTTTCTAATTGAAGTTTGGTTTCGGAGTTTCCGATCATTGAATCGGTCAAATTGAGTTTGTGTAAATCGAATTGTCCAGTGTTGAAGACGATCGAGAGGTCTTTCAGTGAGTGGAAAGAGATGAGCCGGTGAAACTTTCATCTGATATATGTTTAGGGACCTTAGACATCAAAAAATAATTTTGTGGATCTCTTCCATTACGAAAAGTGGAAGAGGGACCCTAGACCGATTTTCCCTTTTATTAAATATTATGGATTTGTTTGGTGTATGGTAAAATAATACATATCATTTTAGCAAGTTATCTTATTTAGATTATATCACTTTTTATTTATGTCATATCATTTTTTTATCACGTCATTTCAATCTCAGCTCACATTTCACATTTTTTTTATACAAAATCAAAAAAATATACTAATCTAATACTTCCTAAATAACCCCTAAATAGTAAGGTTTCCTTTTTAATAGGAAAAAAAAAATATTAAACAGGTTGAGCTTATAAATATTTTTTCCTATACAGTTTGACTCAATTATTAAAATATAATATGAAATATATATTAGTATGTACAGAAATATGTAATTTATGTAGTTATATTTATTTTTAAATAAAAATATGCATTTAAGATGAAAAATATACTTAACTAATTCTATACCAATGTAATAGCCTCATATTTGGGTTTTACGTCAATTTAAATATAAAAATATTAATTATTAATTATTTAATATTTGCTTCTGTTAGACGGGAGCTTAGAATTGTACACCATTTTAGGGTAAGACAGAGAGATTTTTACGCTTGAAGTTGGGTGAGCACTAACGAGGGGGTGTGCGACCTCCTTGAAGTAGTGGTTTGGCATGAGTTTGGGTTAGGTTAGACTTATTTTAATTATAAAAATATAAAATAAGTTTTTTACACTTCGGTTTAAAGTTATCATATTTAAACTGTAATTATTTTTTTTTCTCATAAAAATTAAAAAAGTTTAAAAAAACATCTCAAATGCTAAATAGTCAATAAAAATTGACTTTTTGATTTTTTTTTTAAATATGTAAAAATTATGAGAGATGATGTGACTTAAAATGGATTAAAAATTGTAAAGTAACTTTTACCTACTTTCCAAAAGAGGCCGAAACCCAAATATGACATATTTTGAAAAGTTGGTTAAAAGTTAATTTTTAAAATTTTTTTGGGTTATATTTAGTATATTTGATTTCAGTTTTTTTAATTTAGTTTTTTAAAAATTGAGTTTTTTTATTTTTCGTATTTTTTTATTTTTAGTGAATATTTTTAAAATTTATAATAATTTTTTTACTTTTTTAGATACACTTTACTTAGATGTATCTAATAGTAAAATATTTTTGAAAAATATTTTAAAAAATAAATAAATATACAGAAATATGAAAAATATACCGAATTGTCATACTTTTATTGTATTTTTGGTATTTAGTGTATATTTTAAAGATTGTTTTTACAAATATTATTTTTTTAAGTATATTTATGTTAAGTGTGTTTGAAAATTAAAAAAAAAATAATTAAAATATTAAAAAAATCATTGAAAATATTAAAATACAAAAAATAAAAAAGTAAGATTTTTTGAAAATTATTTTCTAAAAATAAGAACCAAACAAAGTGATTATTTCTATATTTATTATACATTTTTTACAAAAAAAAATTAAAAAATTAACTTACTTTTTCAAAATAAGCCTAACAGAGGAGAACTAGATTAGACCATTACCATTTATAACTAGATGAATAACTTAGCCTCTGTTTGGCAAGTTAGTTTTCAGGTTTTTTTGGCTATTTTAGCCACAAAAAATAAAATAGGCTATTTTAGCCATAACAAACAAAACATCACATCCAACCTATAATCATTACATTCTTCTCTCACAAAAAAAGTCAAAAAAGCCAAAAAGCCAAAAAGCCCTTCCCAAACCAAGCTTTTTAGCCAAGGCTAAAATAGCCAAAAAATTCAAAAAACCAAAAAGCCAACCCACTTCCCAAACCAAGCCTTAAAAGGCAAATTACACTAATAATCTCTATAGTTTGGGGTTTGTGTCACTTTAGTCTCTGACTTTTCAATTGTGACACATTTGATCTTGAATTTTGAATCTTGTTCTAAATAAAGATAATTAATGTACCATTACTTAATTTCAAGGGCAAAATCATCAATTTGATAAAATATAAATTAATTTGACAAAAATAAATGTCAAAAACATATTTTTAAATTTTTAAAAATTATTTCTGCCCACCAAAAATAAAATTATGTAAAATTGATAAAAATTAATAAAAATTACATGATTAATTTTTAAAAATTAATTTTACATGATCATCATTCAAATACATAATAAAAATTAATTTGATAAAAAAAGAAATAAATGTCTAAAAGATATATCAATTTTATATAATTTTATCTTTAATAGGTAGAAATAATTTTTAAAAATTCAAAAATAATTTTTTAACATTTATTTTTTGTCAAATTAATTTATATTTTATCAAATTGACGATTTTGTCCTTGAAAAATCTTATAGTATCTTCAATTGTCCTTATTTGGAACAAGATTTAAAATTCAAGGTCAAATGTATCATAATTAAAAAGTCAGGGACAAAAATAATACAAATCTCAAACTATAAAGACCGTTAGTGTAATTCACCCTAACTTATAAGCAACAAAGCAAAACATACCAACACTATTTATAATTGAGAAATTCTAATATGTAACTTTGAAAAGGGACCTGGGAAGTTGTGTTTTGGAAAATTAGTAAAAAATTAATTTTTTGACTTTTTAACTTTTTTTTTAGCAGCTTTTAAAGTTGGGTTCTTTTAAGTAAAAAAGCTAAAAAATTAAAAAGTTAACTTTTTTTAGCCTTTTTCCAAAATGCCCCACAACAACGATTTGTTGTTAATTGGTGAAGGGTTTTTCTGACTCTTCTTTTTTTTTTAATTTGAACCGTTTATATTGTAGAGTTTATCGAGTATATAATTTATACAAAAAATTAAGTTAATTAGAAATCCGCAATCCCATCAGATTCAAATTATTTTACAAAAATTATCAAGATAATGTTAACCGTTTATTTAAAAAAAAATAAATGTGCTGTTGTTATAAAGCTTTAGATTTCAATCAAGCTGATTTTCTGCATGAGTGATTTATTTAACAAATTCTACAATATGAACGGTTCGGATTATTGAAAAAGACTCAACAAAAACCCTCCACCGACTCACAACAAATCGCTGTTGTGACTTAGTCACAACAACATCTATAGCGACCCCGGTCTTTTCCCATTTGATTATTGTATCCGGACTTGGGTTCCGGTTATTCTGTCATTGAATAATTGTTGTCGTCATTTATTTTCTCATTAAGAGTTATAGGATGTGTTGGGCAGGTTTGTTTCAGGTTGGTTGGGTTCGTAAACCAAGTGTTGCTGTCCAGTTTTTGGGTTGGTCGCTCGAGCCAGGGTTTGGTCGCTCGAGCGAGGTTTGTCGTCTGGTTTAGACCTGAGGGCAGTGCTTATTCACTCCAGCGATATTCTCTTCGCTCGAGCGAGCGAGGTGTATGTTTTCGAGTTCCTTGCTCGAGCGAGCATTCTGTCGCTCGAGCGTGCTCCAGGGTTGCAGACCTGAAGCATTGCATTCTTGGCTCGAGCGAGCTTTTCTTCGCTCGAGCGAGATTTTCGTGTGTCTGGTCGCTCGAGCGACAAAGTATTCGCTCGAGCGAGCCTGTCAGGTTTAAATAGGCAGCAGCGTGTTTCAGATCTGTTTTTCATACACTTTCATATTTCAAAACCCTAGTTACGAGTTCTCTCTCCCTCTACACGCCTTCTCTCTTAGGATTGATCTACTTAGAGTGAGTTTCTACCTTAGATCCTTTATTAAAAAGATAGAGTGAGTCGAGGGCTTCCATTTAATCTGAACATTTGGTGATTTGGAGCATATTGGAATTTGGGTATTCATCTCTGTCTTCTCCATTCGGGTTATTTTCTTCAAGGTAGGGATTTCCTACTCCATCTTATAAGTTTTGTTCTAACTTTTGGTATTTTGATATATTGGGAGCACTTTGGTAATTTTGGGAAAAACCCTAGTTGTATTAATAAATTAATTTGT
>NW_021026104.1:150728-189263 GCF_004153795.1 Camellia sinensis
TGTCTTGAGGCTTCTGCTCTCTCCTTGCGAGGGTGTAGTATTCCTACTACGATTTTCTGAGTGGCGAGGGGGCGTCTTGTTTTTGCGCCCCTCTCCTGTCGCCACTTCTTTTTTCTTCATCTGGCGTTTCAAGGCCTCCATGTCCACCGCCATCTTTCTTATCAATTCATCTTGCTCTTTCACGCGATCTTCCAGAGCTTGAGGGTCAATCCTCCGTCTTTGCCTGTCTGGACTTTGTGAATGAGAGCGATGGGGGCTGTTAGTCCGTCTTCCCCTAGCATCCCTCCTGGAGGTATGTCGTTGGGGCTCCAAGTTCGCCATGGGAGGGACAGAAGGTAATCCTTCACGCCTTGCGCCCCCATCTGGAGTTAGTCCGTCGACGGCGGACTGCGGCAATTCTTCAATGTATGCCATTGATTGTAAAGGGGAGAAGCTTTTAATCAAGAGGTTTTGTTCTGTCTGTATTTCCCACAGACGGCGCCAATTGTACGAGGAAGAAATAATTCTCCTCGTATAATCCTGTTGACTAAGTCCACGCTCCTCCGTACGACGTCGCTTTGTCACCTGAAAACACAAACATGAGCTAGCCGGCGAGTGTGTGCCGGAAACCTCTCCGATGCCTAAGTCAGAAAACTTGACAAATAGACAAAGCTCAATGTATCAGGAAGCAAAATTGTATGTTGTGTAATGTTACCTCTTCCAAGGTGATGCTTGTGAGCTTTTATAGGTTTCGAGTGGCCCAATCCTAGTAGAACTTTTATTCCTCCATGCAGAGTCCTCCTAGGATTCATTCTTCTAAAGGATAATGTTTATCCTTTTACACCCCCCCACTGCTTAAACCAAGTGGGATGGTTTTTACCGTGGCCGAACTACCATTTGACCGAAGTAAACTGGCTAAGCTGAGCCACAAGATAGGCCGAACTATCCTTAGTTCGGCCCCTCCTTTTACTCCTCATCTCGGCTCTCCCCTGTATGAACCATGATATATTGGGACCGAGCTACCGAGTAGCAAGGTCTTGACCGATCTATCCAGAATACGTCATGACCGGACTAACTCGGAGACCGGACTAACTCCAAGTCATCCAAACTAAAGTAGCTTTACAATTCTTGAGCCGAAGTAACTTCATCTTTTTTGGCCAGAGTAACTTTATTTCTCTTGGTCCGGGGTAACTTCTCGGCCCATTTTACTCAGTCCGTCGTACTTTGGGCCATAAAGTCCATCTCATAGCTCGACCCAATTTTCTCTAAAAATTACCCTCTCAGGTATGAAATCAATTTTTGAAAATTCTAACCAAACACAGCACTCAAACTAAGGTGTAGAATCACATCTTTTCTTATTATTAGACTAGGGATTCGTTTGGGATGTGGGTTGACTTTTTAATTTTTTTGTTATTTTAGTCTGAGGCTAAAAAGTTTCATTTGGGATGAACTTTTTGATTTTTTTGACTTTTGTGAGAGAAAAAATAAAATAATTATGATTTAAATGTGATATTTTATCTTATTAAACTGAAAAACCTATTTTATTTTTTATAACTATTTTATCTAAAAAGTCCTACTTTAATTTATATCAAACGAAGGCTAAATCTCTTACACTAAAATTATATCTCACATCGGAAAAAAGAAGGAAAAAAATGAGTTGTTTTACTCATATAAATGAAATCTTATACTCCTATTTCATTTAGTGAGGAGTCTTGTGAGAGTTTCAATATATCATACTAATTTTCTTGATTTTCTTAATTTTAAACAATTAAGAAAATTTCTATTAGCTAACTTTTATTTAATAATCTCACATCGAGAAAAGAAGAGAAAAAATGAGTTATATCTTATACCATCATCTCATTTAATATTGTAGTTTAAATTTAAAATTTTTTAATTAATTAATTATGACCGACCCGATTAGGCTAAATCATTTTTTATTTGATTGATATGTTGTCTCACACTGATTTTCTTGATTTTATTAATTTTAAACAATTAATAAAACCTCCATTGGCTAGTTTTTACTTGATAATCCCATATCGGGGGGAAAAAAAAAGAAGCAAAAAATGAGTTGTTTTACTCATATAAAAGGAATTTTATACTCTCATCCCATTTAGTGAGCAATCTTGTGAAAGTTTCAATATCTTATATTAATTTTTTTAATTTTAAACAATTAAAAAAATCTCCATTGGATAGCTTTTATTTGATAATCCCACTTCAGGAAAAGAAGAAAAAAATGAATTATATCTTATACTCCTATCCCATTTAATATTGTAGTTTCAATTTTTAAATTTTTAATTAATTAATTATGACCTAACCGATTATGCTAAATCATTTTTGATTTGTTGATTTAATCGTGATTTTAACAGTTTTATCAAAATATATTAATTAAATTTATTCAATTCGAAATAAACCTAAAGATTGATCCGACTAAAAGTTAAAATATTGAAATTACTTGATTAGAACATTCAAATAATTGTTAACTTCTATTGGGGCCAAAAACGTTTTACAATCCCCTTTTCAATGACCAACTTTACCGCATTCAAAGCAGATGGTTGTTACGCCCTCGTACGACACTTTTTGAATAATAGTTCCAATCATAACTCTCGATATTAGAGGCTTCTCCAGGTCAATCTGCATGCAGAGTCTAGCAAACTTTCCTTTATTCTTACTTTCTGAGTGGACATCTATCTTTAATAGTTTTCCCAACATGGCTTTCACTCGTTGGAGGACAGTACGATCAAAGAAATCAATAGGTAGTCCTTCAAGGCGTGCCCACACCACAATGGTGGAGCAAGCAGCATTAGCAGTCTGAAACTCGGGTTCCCAACGTCGAACCGTAAGGTAGTTAGGCCCGATGAACCACGGCCTGTAGTTGAGAACTTTCACAAGGTCAGCTTCGTCCGTGAACTTGATCAAAACAAACTGATCCCCCAGATCGATACCTTGGAAGGTTCCAACGGGTTTCCAAAGATTGTTCAGTCTAGAGAGAAGGAAAGCAGAGCTCACTTTGCGGCCTGTCAGCTTAACAATAAGTGACTTACACCAAGGGGTTCGAAGGCGATGCAGGTCATCTGTCGACAGCTCAACCTTCGGAATGGAGTCCGCCTCCCCGTTAGCAGTTGTGGTTTCGTTGAAGGTGAATGGTTCAAGGCTAGAACCACCCATGAGAGTACTAGGGGTGTGGGTAGGGTTTACTTTTCGTTGGTGGCGCTCTAGTTGGTCCTCTTCCTCTTCGGATTGCTCTTGATCTTTCCTTGTTGGTTTTGCTTTCTGGCATCCAGTTGCAGTGGCTTGATCTCCATCTCCATGCGATGTCTCCGAACTTGTTGCAGTGTCCATCTTGAATTAATCTATATAAATAGTTACTCCTACTAACTAAACACGATATGCTAGTTTCATTTATAACTAGATAAATTTCATTGTCATATATACAAATCCTTACTCCTATTATCTTTTTTTTATTTTTTTGAACCATACTTACTCCTACCAATCATGTTAGAAATCACTAATTTAGTGATTCTAAACCCATCACTAATAAGGTAAAAAAAAAAAAAAAAACACAACGGTAGATAGAACCTACTACCACATCATTAATGGTACCTCTAATTAGATCTCCCCTTCATTTTTCTACGCCTACTATCTAAACACGTGATTTTCAATTACTATATTTTCACATAAAAAATGTTATAATATTATTAAAATAATAAAATTTTTTAAAAAATGAAAACAAAAGAAAAACATTGATAGTAACAAACAAGGGGCTTGCACACACAGGCCAGGAGTGTACAAGCTGGCAGGCAGCTAGCTTTAATCATTGAAAGAAGAAAAATGTTAAAAATGGGATCAGATTTTACGCAACGCGGAGTCGGGGGACACGGGTGGGTTTCTGAGGCCCTTCATTTCCATTTCAATTTCCATTTCCATTTCCATACTCACCACCGATTGACTACTCTCTCCAAGAACCCAAAATTATCCCAAGAAACAAACAAACATAACAAAATCCCTATTAAAATCTCTCTCTCTCTGCATTTTCTGGCTCGTTCTGTCTGTAGGAAGGAGAGTAGAGAGAAGATCGAAGGATGCAGACGACTCAGAATCAACGGTCAAGATCTTCCAAGCCCACCACCATACATGCCTTCGCTCAGTCTGGAGATCTCCCGGGCTTTCAGAAGTTACTTCGCGATAACCCTTCTCTCCTCAACGATCGGAGCCCTGTTGTAAGATCCAAACCCTGTGTTATATGCAAAATGTGTTCTTTTTGAAGAAACCCATGATTTTATCTATCCTTTTGTTATGTTTTAAGGTGTTCAATAAGATGGGATTTTCAAGAATTGATTTAAATTTGAATGATTATGGATACGCACTTTGTTTACATTTGGTCTAATGTCAAATTCTTCTAAAACCCACAAAGCAACAAGAGGTTTTATTGGTGAGTGATGTAATTATTATGTTCTTGTTGCTCAAAAATCTGATTGTTCATGCGAATGTACGTGTATATAATGGAGTATATGGAATTGAAATAAATCCAATGTAATTGGTTTTGGACACAAGAGCTTCTTAGATATTTCTATATGGTGGATTTGGATGTCAGTTATGAAGGATTGGGTGTGAGAAAAACAGGATTAAGCAGTTATGATTGGTCCAATTGTACACATGTCCTTTGTGGATTGGTGTGTAACTTTATGTTGCGAGATTAGAGGAGTGGGTAAACCTAATGAACTTCTAGGACATCAAACAAGAATATGAGATGTATGGGATGCAATTTAACTAAGATTTGACATTAAAATGGGGTATAGAAGATTGGCATTTTTCTCCAGTAAAAAAATGGCTTTTGGGTACCATACCCAAAAACTATTTATAATGGTTAGATTTGGATAAGGAACTATTTCAGTAATTGATTGGTAATGATTAAAACCAGATAAAAAAAAAATGTGCATTTTGATTTGTTTCAACTCTATGTTGATTTCATGGAATGCATATACAAATTTTTTCATTTTGTTTATTCTTTGGTTGCTTGCAATAATGACCGATGATGAGATGTTGATTGATGGTATTGTTGATGAAATATTCTCATGTAGATAGGATGAAGAAAAATGTTTTGGATAGCTGTTTACAAATGAATATCATAAAAATACCTTCGACTTGGTAGAGTTGAGTTACATTTATGACAATTTGTAACAATGGGAACATATTGGGGATTCATTTTTGTTAATCTTCACATCTCTGAGCTATAATGTATTAGTAAAATAATTTTATTTCCATCTTTTTGGCTGTAACAGCTTCATTTGGTTGCTGAGAAGATTGAGGATAATGAATGGGAATATGAAATCTTACAGCACTAAAACCCAGCATGTTTGTACTTGTAAGATTTCGAAGTCTATATCCCCTCCTCTTTCTTCTTGGCTGCTGCATATGTTTGTGCGTGTGATATTAGAGACAACTTAGCTTTGGTCTTATCTATTTATTAATCTTACAGAAATGGAATAGAGAAAACACTGTGAGCAAATTCTTACGCGGGCTTCAACATTTGGACATATTAACCTCCTTCCCATCCTTGACTATTCTTATTTTTTGAATTTCTTTTGTCTTATCTCTTTGTTTAATTTGTAAATATAGAATTTTATTTTCTGATTGTGGGGCGGATATGGCTAGTCAAGAGGGGTAAACATGAGGAGGGGTAAAGATGAGCTTTCATTATTTTGTTTTTCAATTGCATTAGGAATTTAGGATATTTCTGCTTATGTTTGGGTTGCTTCTTGTTTTTGAAGCCAATTAGATCTCGATTTCTATATTGCATATTATGAAGCCAATTAGATCTAGGTTGCTATACTGCATGCACGTCATTTTAATTTATTTATTTTTTGTGTGCTTGGAATCTGTGCCCGTTGAATTGTTTCTTTTCATTTTCTTTTATTCACTTATTATGCTTTAAATGCAGATGGCTCAGACACCACTTCATGTTTCATCTGGTTACAACAATGTTGGGATAGTTAAGTTTTTGCTTGATTGGCATGGACCGGAAAAAGTTGAATTGGAGGCAAAAAACATGGTGTGTAAAATTTTTTATATTATCTGAACTCTGTCGAACATGTGTTGTATTAAAAAGTGAAGCTTATGTTAACTGACTAGATTTTTATTTTTATGTAATTTCTTGATGGCTAATACAAATGTCTTGCTTTGCAGTATGGGGAAACTCCATTGCACATGGCAGCTAAAAATGGGTGCAATGATGCTGCTCAGTTGCTCCTTGCTAATGGTGCTTTTGTCGAAGCCAAAGCAAATGTATGGTTTCTTGTCAACTTGTTTTCCTTTCTTGGTTGAATTTGTGTTCAAAATTTGGATATGGAGGTATTGTTTTTGAACCTTCTATTAATATTTTTTGTCTCCCTATTATTTGTACAGAATGGTATGACTCCATTGCACCTGGCTGTATGGCACTCACTCCGAGCTGAAGATTTTTCCACCGTGAAGACACTGCTTGAGTGTAATGCTGATTGCAGTGCTGTAGACAATGTATTGTTGGTTTTCATTACTTCTATCTTCTAGCATACTTATATATATACACTGGAAGTAGGTGACACTGTGTGTTTGCAGTTTTACTTCTAAATTTTTTTCACGACTGGATAATGAAGAAGGTAGGTTTGAATTTTAAAACTGTTAGAAGTTATGTACTGGAGCACTTAGCAATATGGGCATTCTTGGAAGGGAAAAAAAAATATGACAAAGCTTCAAAACTGTCCTGAGTTGTGTGATTTATATAATAGAATAAATTATATTGGTCAGTGTTTATGATTAGTAAAACTTTTAATGTACAGGAGGGCATGACTCCGCTAAATCATCTCTCTCAAGGCCTGGGGAGTGAGAAATTGCGAGAACTTCTTCACTGGCACCTTGAAGAGCAGAGAAAACGTAAAGCTATCGATGCTTGCAGTGAGACCAAGGCGAAGATGGATGAACTTGAAGATGCTTTATCAAATATTGTGGGTCTGCACGAGCTTAAGTTACAACTTAGGAAATGGGCAAAGGGGATGCTTTTGGATGAGAGACGAAGGGCTCTTGGGCTAAGAGTCGGCCCTAGAAGACCGCCTCATATGGCCTTCCTTGGCAATCCTGGAACAGGTAAAACTATGGTAGCTTGGATCCTTGGAAGATTACTCTACATGGTAGGAATTTTACCAACCGACAAGGTAACTGAAGTACAAAGAGCAGATTTGATTGGCCTCTTGCAAGGATCCAGGAACATCACTACTGCCCTCCTCCACGGCCTTATATCAGCTTCTCTCAATGAGTTGTTTCAGATTAGCCAACATTGGGTATCATAATGAATGCCTTATTTTTTAAAAAAATTCTTCTCCCATTTGGTGGGTTGCTCGATCGTAGTTCTACTGATTGCTTCTGCACACATTCTACATCATCCTTTTAGTGAATTAACTGAAATAGATAACACGAACGGTTGTTAACTATGGCTTTCCCTCCTAGTTTTTCTGAAAGTATATACTTAGATGTTCTTATCTGCATTTTTTTCTTGCAATTCTAAATTATTGTTTTGCGACTCTGGTTTTCTCAACCAAAATGACATTTTGAGATGATTATTGTGTACCCATAACTTGATGGTTCCATGAGAGTCTCCGACTTGCCATTCTATCCAGAAGTTTCTTTGTTATGTCAATACATGTAGTTGATTTCCTTTTTGTTTTTTCAAAACTTGCCATATTCTTGTGTTGGTCTGTGTCACATGCTTTTTTGACAAGTCAGAAAATGCGATATCAAGAAATTCAGTTTACTTTTTTAAAAAAATTATTTTCATAGTCAGAGGGTTAAACCAATGTACAAGTACAGATTCAATCATAAGCTCTGTTATTCATATTAAAAATATGTAAGCAATTATTTAAATTGTCATTTTCCCTATATCTTGTATGGTTAATTACAAACAAGGCACTATACTTTTATATGTAACAGGTAAAACTATGGTAGCTCGGATCCTTGGGAGATTACTCTACATGGTAGGAATTTTACCAACCGACAAGGTAACTGAAGTACAAAGAACAGATTTGGTTGGCGAATTTGTTGGTCATACAGGACCAAAGACTCGGAGAAAGGTATGCTATTGTGCTTCCAAAACAATATCTCATCATTTCTTTGTGACAGAAAAAGTAAATATAATATTCTAACGAACAAATATTTACCAAACCATCTACAGATCAAAGAAGCAGAGGGAGGAATTTTATTTGTGGATGAAGCATATCGACTAATACCAATGCAGAAGGCAGATGATAAAGACTATGGGCTCGAAGCCTTAGAAGAGATCATGTCTGTGATGGACAGTGGAAAAGTTGTTGTCATCTTTGCTGGCTACAGTGAACCGATGAAGCGTGTGATTTCATCTAACGAAGGGTTCTCCAGAAGGGTGACAAAGTTTTTTCATTTTGATGACTTTAGTTCGATAGATTTAGCCAATATCCTTCATATGAAGATCAACAATCAAGCGGAAGACAGCTTATTGTATGGATTTAAGTTGCATCGTTCATGTACTGTCGATGCTGTTGCATCACTGATAGAGAGAGAAACTGGTGAAAAGCAGCGGAAGGAGATGAATGGCGGTTTGGTGGATCCGATACTAGTTAATGCTCGAGAGAATTTGGACTTGAGGCTCAAATTTGACTGTGTAGATGTTGATGAACTTGTTACGATCACGCTAGAGGATTTAGAAGTTGGCATCCGATTATTATCACAATGAGACATGATTAGATGATGGCTCTGAAATGGGGCGATCCAGGTTCGATAATTGGCCAGATTCTTCTGTTGTATATTTTTCCTTTTTGTAGTTGATAGGCTATGATAGTCATTGATGCCCATTTGAAAATGTTTGGTGGGTATTTGAAAATTCTTTGTTTTTTTATTTTGAAGTCTTTGATTGTTGTAGCTAGCAATATGTTCAAGAGGAGTTTGGTTTGTTGTTGATAGAGATATGAAGCAATTCTTTGAATTTTCTTTATTCTTTTCATGTATCACTGTTGAGTTCAATAACAAGCAAAGATATCTCTCATTTTTCATGTGGTTGGTTCATTTGTTTTCTTTACTACTGCCTACTTTTTGAATTTCTGGCTTCTGAAGTTGGTTTAGAATTGTGTCTTTTTGTCATTGTCCAGCTGAAATAATAAGGTGCAAAAGTTGATCATATTTGTGATGATAACTCATAAATTATAGTTGCTGAGATTCTGTAGTTGATCTAGAAGTTCACTGTATATTTATTTAGTCTCTTATTATTAGTTGGGCATATAGTTAACATGATATTATCGAATTATATAATAATTATTTTATAAGATTTGTTGAGTAAATTATTTATAAAATAATAAAAATTTTAAGATGAATTTACTCCAATCATATGACTATTAATTGAATTATATTTATTTTGAAAAATATATAATTTATGAATGATTTGGATAACAGAAGTAAGTTTGGGTGAAACCTACGCAAGGAACTCAGCAAAATCCAAACAAACGAGGTCATTGCGTGCAAGGCAAAAATAATTAAAAGGAAAAATTATGAAAAAATTCCAGATTTGATAAGTAGTAAACTAAATTACAACTATTTAATTGGTTCAATCTAAATTCTTAAGTTTTAGAATGATATTCATTAGTTCCAACCAATGAAACAAAAATAATTTAGGTAGCGTTTGGTAGAGTTTTGTAAATGTGATTTAGTAAACTAAATTACAACTATTTAATTGGTTCAATCTAAATTCTTAAGTTTTTAGAATGATATTCATTAGTTCCAACCAATGAAACAAAAATAATTTATGAAGTTCACATCGGTGGTAACAGCCGAGATTATAGAAAAGAGTAGCGATGGACAAGAAAAATAGATAAGAAATAGGTTATAATCCATTTCTCAAATTATAACCCACTTCTCTCTCTCACAAAAAGCTGATTATAATCAGCTTATAATTAGCTTTTAATCAAAAAACTGATTATAACTATCTTCCCAAAATAACCTTAAATGAGAAGAAGAGTGAAGATAAACGACGATAAAGATAAGAAATAATGGTCAAGAATGATAAAGTGAAAAAAATGAATAAATTACCTATTTTTCGTTAGCTATTTTAGAAGTTAAAAATTTAAATTAAAATAATTAAAAAAAAAAGTTTGATTTGTTAAGATTTTTTTCCCCCTAATCCCAAAAGAAAAAAAATGGAAATAAAATGAATAAATAAAAAACTGATTTGCTTAGTTGGCTGAGTCTGCACAATAGCGTCTGCACAATAGCGAAAACCAGAACCAGACACACAGAAGGGTAACAGAAATTCTGGTTCCTCATCCTCTCTCTCTCTCTCTCTCTCTCTCTCTCTCTCTCTCACAGAGAACTATGGTCTGTAGTTCTCTCTCCCTACTATATTCCCCATGTTCTTCATTTCCTTCCAATTCCACCAACGATTCACCTTCTACTTCTTCTTCTCCATCCAAGCTCCGATCTTTCAAACGTAACCCTAGGGTTCTGAAACTAGCCTCCTCGACTTGTTCATCTTCTTCTCAATTTTGGAGAATCGAAGTTCGCTCGAAGCTATCGGTAGACGAGGATGGCTCAGCCGAGCAGTTTCTGCGGAGCAATTCGATTACGGACTTCATGAGGTTCAAGAGAGGAAATTCCGATGCGGAGCTTCAGACAGCCGCTGTTAGCTATAAGAAGAAGTTCCCTTGGTCTCTTCTCCGACCATTTCTTCAGGTATAATTATAACCTGTAAATTAATGTTATTTTTTTGCATACTTATGTGTGTGTGTGTATTGACATGTTTGTTTCTTGAGAAAATCTGTAACTTTGAAGTTTGACCTATTGTTTGATTTTGTATAACTGGTTTTTGATTTTATTAACTATGTAGGTTGATTTGGTTTCTACAATACACATTGCGGACAAAGAGTATGTTTTCTTACTCAAATTTGGATAAGATTTATCTTTTTTAGTATAGGGTAATTGTATGGTTGGACAAAAAATGAGACACAAAAAATTATGGTCTGTACAACAAGTATATGTTTTTGGATAGTGCATGCATACTGGATGCCTATAATTTCAAAGAAATAAATGAAAATTTCTACCAGTATACTTTTAACTTTTTTGAGCTTTCTTCAAAGCTTTGTTCCAGTTCAAAGCTTTGTTCCTAGCCTTCTGCATTGATAGGAATACAAATGATGCCTTACCTGGTAAAATGCAGTGGGTTGGTGAGAGTTGATAGGAATACAAATTTGGACCATTGGATTTTAGCCATGGACAAATCTAAACCATTGAAACTCTTTTCAATCTCAACCATTGCTTTTAAATTAGATAAATCTGAACCATTAAAGATAGTTTGTGAGAGAGACATTTTCAAAAATAAATCTGAGCCATTGCTTTTAAATCTAAACAGATCTGAACCATTGATTTGAAAGACATTTTCAAATTAACCCTTCCATTGTTATATAGATATATATATATATATGTATTGACATATTTGTTTCTTGAGAAAATCTGTAACTTTGAAGTTTGACCTATTGTTTGATTTTGTATAACTGGTTTTTGATTTTATTAACTATGTAGATTGATTTGGTTTCTACAATACACATTGCGGACAAAGAGTATGTTTTCTTACTTAAATTTGGATAAGATTTATCTTTTTTAGTATAGGATAATTGTATGGTTCGACAAAAAATGAGACACAAAAAACTACGGTCTGTACAACAAGTATATGCTTTTGGATGGTGCATGCATACTGGATGCCTATATTTTCAAAGAAATAAATGAAAATTTCTACAAGCATACTTTTAACTCTTTTTTGGTTGGGGGATTTGGGAAGGGATTTGGAAAGAGAAATGAAAAAGGTAGGTGAAATGTGAATAAAATATAACTACATTTCACCTAGCTTCACACACTTTTTATCTTCTTTTTTTTCAAATCTCTTTCCAAATGCCCCAACCAAACACAGGGTTAGGAAAGAATGGTTATTTATCTTTCACTGATCCAAATTTATATTTACCAGTACACTGTATGGAGGATGATTTATGGGGAAAATACAATTCAGTGTAGGTTTTGAAAAAAAAATTACACATAAATGGTAAACTTTATAAATATTAATAATTAAAATTCTAAATTTTTTCATGTATTTGTAAATATTTTTTCAAAAAACCCACTTAATTGTAATTCTCCCATGATTTATTGCTAAAGGTGAACCAATTTGAGATGAGAGTGTTGATGCTATTCAGAGAAAAGACTACGAGAATTAGAATTAGGGCAGGAGGAGATTTTCCAATGACCAAGTGGGTGGAGAAAAAGTAGACAAGTTTGGAGATGCATTTGTTAAATTGATCATTGATTTGCTGGAGCTAGTAAGTTGGAGGGCAACCTTTATCGGGGACAGATTGTAAAACATATTTTTGATAAATTTATTGTGTTTTGGAATAGAAGTGTCCCATGTTTGCAAAATGAACATCATGGGGGTACTATCTTCTCTTAGTGATCTTGCATTGAACTTGAACATGATTCTTGGATTATGAGACCAATTTTTAATTCTGAAATTTATCTAGATGGAATGGAATATGAACAGAGGGCCATTAGTTTAATAACCTTGGGGTTGTGGGTTTGAATTAGAGGGCAATCACTTTGTACATAATTGTACAGGTTTGTTTCCAGCATTGTGGGGTTTGATAATGGTTGATCACACACTTGGCTTTGGAAATTTTTCTCATCCCTTTTCTGTTTTCTTTTGTGGTTGAAAACCTGTAATGCCTATTAGCCACTGAACTCGGTAACATAATTTCCTTCTAAACCTTTCCTACAAGCTGTCCTGTAGATTAACTGCTTTCTTGAAGGAAATAATCTCCCTTGAATCTTAACGTTTCATACAAGATTATGTATTGCTGGAAATCCAACTTGAGAAGTTCAACTTTCATTTTCTACGAACTCTCTTGTAAACCTTATGCATGAGAGAGAAAAATGTATTTTTCATTTTCCTTTCTCTTCGCTTTTCTCATGCACCACTTTACTGTTTAATGTGCCTGACAACCAAGTAGAGCCTCTCGCTGGCAACTTTTGATAATAACATACCAACTATATTTAAACCATTTTCGTCATCCTCCTTACTAACCAAAAACCCAGCCCATCAGTCCTTGATGTTCCCCTTTTTTGGTGATTGTTAATATCTCTATCATTCTTTCTTGCTTTCCTCGCTTGTCTTAATTTTTTTTGAATAATTGTGTGCTCCCCCTTCAACTATTTTTCTGTGAGATGCAGTGAATCATGTGAACAGATGGTTTAATATTGAAGGGAGTATTATATAAACCTGATTTAAGGATTACATGGGCTTCATTTGTCTGACTTGGATCTGTTGAGCCACCTATTGCCTAATTTTCTTCAAAAAGGTAGCAGAAACCACTTGTTAGTTGCATGGATTATGATGCCATTAAAGAGGCATTAAATTTTTTTCCTGATGTAATTAGTAGACACATATGGGTTAATGAAGCATGACATTTTTGTTTTGTTTTTTGTTGTTTTTTCCTCTGTTTTTTGTTTGTTTTTCTTTTTTTGTCCATAATTTTACACTGCAGCCTATTTGCATGATGTGTGACTTGCATCTAGCTCTGTTTATCCATGTATGAGGTTCTGGTTTCTTTTCTATTTTACTCTTACAGAAAAATGATAGTTTAATTTTTTTTCCTTTCAAAATTATTATTTGTTTTCTTGACTTCTTTACTTGATTTACTTTCTTAACTTGAAATTCATTCGTTTGGTTGATCTTGTGTCATACACTCCAGAAGGAACTTGAAACTTATGACCGTGTCCTTTATGAGATGGTGGCTAGCAGGGAGAGTTTAGAAGGCAGGCGATACCATGGTGCCACAAAAAAGTTAAAAGCTTCCCGCTCGTGGGGGTTTAATATTCTTGGATGCATTCAGCGCTAGATGGCTAGACTTCTTACGCTTGATTTTCAATTAGACTGTCTTGACTACCAGGCTGAGCATTGGTACCATGCAGATCTGGATTATGAAACCTTCAAACTACTTCAGGTTTTATTCCTTTGAGCACTCTGCATAATGTTGATCTAATACACAGTAATTGTTATTTGGAGTTTACCTTAGTGCTGAATTTTCTCTTCTTTTTGTTTTTTTGACAAAAAAAATATACTTCATTCCAGTTTCAACTCATCTTATTAATGAGTTAGGGTGCTTAGAGATGCTTAAAATTTTTAAGCTACTCCTGAAATCAGCATGGGCTGTCTTTTCACTTCCAACCTCTGATTTTGTGATGAAGCGGTTGTTGCTCTAAATACAATTTGTTATGATATTTTTGCATCTTTGTTTGTGCCATCTGAATAAAAGCTATATGAAGGGAAAAAGAAATAGGATCAGGCAGCTGGGGTGGGGGGCAGGTGGGTTTGTTCGTCTGAAAATTTGAGAAAACTTGTTTGGCAAATTGTTTTCAGCATTTTTTATATTTTTATTTTTTAAAACAACCCATATTCATGGAAAGACCAAAAAGTTGTTTTCAAATTTTTGAAAACCGTTTTTGCTCAAAAATGAAAACAATATGAAAACGATAGGTTTTTCAAACTTACTCAATTGTTTTTGTTTCCAAAAACATGAAAAATGAAAAAGAAGAAAAACTATTAATAAAAGTACTTGAATGCTTCTATCTAAAAAAACAATAACAGTATTTGAATGCTCTCACGTTCTTTATCTACATATTCAAGCGTTACCTCTTGCACTTCTAGTTAAGTTCAGGAACAATTGATTGTCATTAACATTGGACTTGAAAATCTTATGCTACTCTATCTTCTCTTTCAGCATGAAAAAGGTGAAAGCTTCTTTACCTTTGCAAGAGATATGACTCTTAGATCAACAAAAGCCATGGTGCGGCCTACTTCCATTCCAGAAGAGCTTGGTCTTTGGAGATCCAAGCTTCTTTGGGCTTCTCGTGTGCTACCTATGCCTCTTGTTGGCCTTGTCATTATTGGAAGTGTTTGTGCTGATGTGGGAAGTCCAAGATCTGAATATCCAGAATTAGAAGCCTTGTCCAGGCTGGAATTTGGGGCTGCTATGAAGGTCTTCCTGGCAAAGAGACTAACATCTGAGTAAGTATATTCAATCTTCTTCTATATTTGAAGGTTACATGCTGCTAGTGGTAATGGTGTTGTTTGATAGGTCATAGATGTTGTTTGGTATTTGCTTTTATACCCTTTTTTTGGGGGGGTCCGGACTTCAGGTTAATGCAATGTTGATAATTATGAATTTACGAGCAAACTGGTTTAGTTGAGGGAGTACTCTGAGACCATGGCTGTTTATTGCTACGGCCATGCATAAATCATAAACTAATTAATGTTTCTTTTTAAATTTAAACTGGCAAAATGAACCTTTTGCTCAAATATAAAGTTGTGTATACAACATATTTGCTATTCTGATACAGCTAAATGTGATATTTGCTATTCTGATACAGCTAAATGTGATATTTGCTATTCTGATAGAGCTAAATGTGAGCTCACTGTCCTAGACTTCGTATCTAGTGAGTTGGTGGAAAATCTAGACTGATAGATAGACCTTAAGCATATCCCTTCTTGTATGTGTGGGTTGCTCCTAGATTGGGACCTAACAATATTTTCCCCAAGAGGTATGTTAGCAATGAGATGTTGAGATGACTTTGGACCATTCAGTTTGAGTTCATTCATACATGTAATAATTTTTGTTGTTTCAACTTGTTTTCCCCTTCAAATTTTCATTCCAAATTTAATCAACTCGGGTAAGTTCCTTGATATATTCTATCATCTGTATTCTGTGCCTTGATTTGGCAATGAAAAGTTGGAACTTGCAGTCAACTACAAAATTGACATTGGAAATGGTTCATGTTACCAATAAATTATATTGGTCAGTGTTTATGATTAGTAAAACTTTTAATGTACAGGAGGGCATGACTCCGCTAAATCATCTCTCTCAAGGCCTGGGGAGTGAGAAATTGTGGGAACTTCTTCACTGGCACCTTGAAGAGCAGAGAAAACGTAAAGCTATCGATGCTTGCAGTGAGACAAAGGCTAAGATGGATGAACTTGAAGATGCTTTATCAAATGTTGTGGGTCTGCATGAGCTTAAGTTACAACTTAGGAAATGGGCAAAGGGGATGCTTTCGGATGAGAGACGAAGGGCTCTTGGGCTAAGAGTCGGCCCTAGAAGACCTCCTCATATGGCCTTCCTTGGCAATCCTGGAACAGGTAGGTAATTGGCGTACTGTGTGTTGATTGTGACTATATTTCCTTAAATGCAATCTCTACTGCCCTCCTCCACGGCCTTGTATACTATCAGCTTCTCTCAATGAGTTGTTTCAGATTAGCCAACATTGGGTATCATAATGAATGCCTTATTTTTTAAAAAAATTCTTCTCCCATTTGGTGGGTTGCTCGATCGTAGTTCTACTGATTGCTTCTGCACACATTCTACACCATCCTTTTAGTGAATTAACCGAAATAGATAACACAAATGGTTGTTAACTATGGCTTTCCCTCCTAGTTTTTCTGCAAGTATATACTTAGATGTTCTTATCTGCATTTTTTTCTTGCAATTCTAAATTATTGTTTTGCGACTCTGGTTTTCTCAACCAAAATGGCATTTTGAGATGATTATTGCGTACCCATACCTTGATGTTCCCATGAGAGTCTCCGACTCGCCATTCTATCCGGAAGTTTCTTTGTTATGTCAATACATGTAGTTGATTTCCTTTTTGTTTTTCAAAACTTGCCATATTCTTGTGTTGGTCTGTGTCACATGCTTTTTTGACAAGTCAGAAAATGTGATATCAAGAAATTCAGGCCTTGTTTGGTTTGTATTTGAGAAAAATGTTTTGAGATAAAAAGTATAAAAATTTGTTTGGTTTGGTTTTTTTTTAAAAGATGTTTTGAAAGAGAGTTTTGGAAAAAATGATTGATTTGATGTGTATGAGAGAGAGATTTGTTTGGAAAATTTGTAAACCAAACAAGTTTTGGAAAATTTTTTTGGAAAAATTTGTTTGGTTTGATTACTTTTGAAAACTTATTTGTAGAGAATTTTTCCCAAAATTTTTTGAGAAACATAAACCAAACAAGGCCTCAGTGTACTTTTTTTAAAAAATTATTTTCATAGTCAGAGGGTTAAACCAATGTACGAGTACAGATTCAATCATAAGCTCTCTTATTCATATTAAAAATATGTAAGCAATTATTTAAATTGTCATTTTCCCTATATCTTTTATGGTTAATTACAAGGCACTATACTTTTATATGTAACAGGTAAAACTATGGTAGCTCGGATCCTTGGAAGATTACTCTACATGGTAGGAATTTTACCAACCGACAAGGTAACTGAAGTACAAAGAACAGATTTGGTTGGTGAATTTGTTGGTCATACAGGACCAAAGACTCGGAGAAAGGTATGCTATCGTGCTTCCAAAACCATATCTCATGTTTTCTTCGTGGCAGAAAAAGTAAATATAATATTCTAACAAACACATATTTACCAAACCATCTACAGATCAAAGAAGCAGAGGGAGGAATTTTATTTGTGGATGAAGCGTATCGACTAATACCAATGCAGAAGACAGATGATAAAGACTATGGGCTCGAAGCCTTAGAAGAGATCATGTCTGTGATGGACAGTGGAAAAGTTGTTGTCATCTTTGCTGGCTACAGTGAACCGATGAAGCGTGTGATTTCATCTAACGAAGGGTTCTCCAGAAGGGTGACAAAGTTTTTTCATTTTGATGACTTTAGTTCGATAGATTTAGCCAATATCCTTCATATGAATATCAACAATCAAGCGGAAGACAGCTTATTGTATGGATTTAAGTTGCATCGTTCGTGTACTGCCAATGCTGTTGCATCGCTGATAGAGAGAGAAACTGGTGAAAAGCAGCGGAAGGAGATGAATGGCGGTTTGGTGGATCCGATGCTAGTTAATGCTCGAGAAAATTTGGACTTGAGGCTCAAATTTGACTGTGTAGATGTTGATGAACTTGTTACAATCACACTAGAGGATTTAGAAGTTGGCATCCGATTATTATCACAATGAGACATGATTAGGTGATGACTCTGAAAGGGGGGCGATCCAGGTTCAATAATTGGCCAGATTCTTTTGTTGTATATTTTTCCTTTTTGTAATTGATAGGCTATGATAGTCATTGATGCCCATTTGAAATGTTTGGTGGGTATTTGAAAATTCTTTGTTTGTTTGTTTGTTTGTTTTCTTTTTTTTTTTGAAGGCTTTGATTGTCATAGCTAGCAATATGTTCAAGAAGAGTTTGGTTTGTTGTTGATAGAGATATGAAGCAATTCTTTGAATTTTGTTTATTCTTTTCATGTATAATTGTTGAGTTCAATAACAAGCAAACATATCTCTCATTTTTCATGTGGTTGGTTCATTTGTTTTCTTTACTACTACCTACTTTTTGAATTTCTGGCTTCTGAAGTTGGTTTAGAATTGTGTCTTTTTGTCATTGTCCAGCTGAAATAATAAGCTGCAAAAGTTGATCATATTTGTGATGATAACTCATAAATTATACTTGCTGAGATTCTGTAGTTGATCTAGAAGTTCCCGTGTATTCATTTAGTCTCTTATTATTAGTTGAACATATAGTTAACATGATATTATCGAACCATATAATAATTATTTTGTAAGATTTGTTAAGCAAATTATTTATAAAATGATAAAAAAATTTAAGATGAATTTACTCCAATCATATGACTATTAATTGAATTATATTTATTTTGAAAAATATAAAATTTATGAATGATTTGGATACTAGAAGAGTTTGGGTAAAACCTACGCAAGGAACTCTGCAAAATCCAAACAAACGAGGTCATTGCGTGCAAGCCAAAAATAATTATAAGGAAAAATTATGAAAAAAATTCCAGATTTGATAAGTGATAAAATAAATTATAACTATTTAATTGGTTCAATCTAAATTCTTAAGTTTTTAGAATGATATTGATTCTAACCATTCATTAGTTCTAACCGATAAAACAAAAACTTAATCACTTTTTATCGGTGGTAACAACAGAGATTATAGAATGGGGAATAAATGAAAAAGATGACAATAAATTAGGAAAAAAGAAGAGTAGCGATGGACAAGAAAAATAGATAATAGTAGATTAAATGAGAAGAGGAGCGGAGATAAACGACGATAAAGATAAGAAATAATTGTCAAGAATGATAAAGTGAAAAAAATGAATAAATTACCTATTTTTCATTAGTTATTTCAGAAGTTAAAAATTTAGATTAAAATAATTAAAAAATGAAAGTTTGATTTGTTAAGATTTTTCCCCCCTAAATCCAAAAGGAAAAAAAAAGGAAATAAAATGAATAAATAAAAACCTGATTTCATTGTTGCTTAGTTGGCTGAGTCTGCACAATAGCAAAAACCAGAACCAGACACACAGAAGAGTAACAGAAATTCTGGTTCACCCTCATCCTCAATCCACCCTCTGTCTCAAATCTCTCTCTCTATCTCTCTCTAAAAGAGAACTATGGTCTGTAGTTCTCTCTCCCTACTATATTCCCCATGTTCTTCATTTCCTTCCAATTCCACCAACGATTCACATTCTACTTCTTCTTCTCTATCCAAGCTCCGATCTTTCAAACGTAACCCTAGGGTTCTGAAACTAGCCTCCTCGAATTGTTCATCTTCTTCTCAATTTTGGAGAATCGAAGTTCGCTCGAAGCTATCGGTAGACGAGGATGGCTCAGCCGAGCAGTTTCTGCGGAGCAATTCGATTACGGACTTCATGAGGTTCAAGAGAGGGAATTCCGATGCGGAGCTTCAGACAGCCGCTGTTAGCTATAAGAAGAAGTTCCCTTGGTCTCTTCTCCGACCATTTCTTCAGGTATAATTATAACCTGTAAATTAATGTTATTTTTTTGCATACTTATGTGTGTGTGTGTATTGACATGTTTGTTTCTTGAGAAAATCTGTAACTTTGAAGTTTAGAGGGAATTCCGATGCGGAGCTTCAGACAGCCGCTGTTAGCTATAAGAAGAAGTTCCCTTGGTCTCTTCTCCGACCATTTCTTCAGGTATAATTATAACCTGTAAATTAATGTTATTTTTTTGCATACTTATGTGTGTGTGTGTGTGTATTGACATGTTTGTTTCTTGAGAAAATCTGTAACTTGGAAGTTTGACCTATTGTTTGATTTTGTATAACTGGTTTTTGATTTTATTAACTATGTAGGTTGATTTGGTTTCTACAATACACATTGCGGACAAAGAGTATGTTTTCTTACTCAAATTTGGATAAGATTTATCTTTTTTAGTATAGGGTAATTGTATGGTTGGACAAAAAATGAGACACAAAAAATTATGGTCTGTACAACAAGTATATGTTTTTGGATAGTGCATGCATACTGGATGCCTATAATTTCAAAGAAATAAATGAAAATTTCTACCAGTATACTTTTAACTTTTTTGGTTGGGGGATTTGAGAAGGGATTTGGAAAGAGAAAGGGAAAAGGAAGGTGAAATGTGAATAAAATATAACTATATTTCACCTAGTTTCACATACCTTTTATCTTTTCTTTTTCAAATCTCTTTCCAAATCTCCCAACCAAACACAGGGTTAGGAAAGAATGGTTATTTATCTTTCACTGATCCAAATTTATATTTACCAGTACACTGTATGGAGGATGATTTATGGGAAAATACAATTCAGTGTAGGTTTTGAAAAAAAAAAAATTACACATATAGGGTAAACTTTATAAATATTAATAATTAAAATTCTAAATTTTTTCATGTATTTGTAAATATTTTTTCAAAAAACCCACTTAATTGTAATTCTCCCATGATTTGTTGCTAAAGGTGAACCAATTTGAGATGAGAGTGTTGATGATATTTAGAGAAAAGACTACGAGAATTAGAATTAGGGCAGGAGGAGATTTTCCAATGACCAAGTGGGTGGAGAAAAAGTAGATGAGTTTGGAGATGCATTTGTTAAATTGATCATTGATTTACTGGAGCTAGTAAGTTGGAGGGCAACCTTTATTGGGGACAGATTGTAAAACATATTTTTGATAAATTTATTGTGTTTTGGAATAGAAGTGTACCATGTTTGGAAAATGAACATCATGGGGTAACTAGCTTCTCTTAGTGATCTTGCATTGAACTTGAACATGATTCTTGGATTATGAGACCAATTTTTAATTCTGAAATTTATCTAGATGGAATGGAATATGAACAGAGGGGCATTAGTTTAATAACCTTGGGGTTGTGGGTTTGAATTAGAGGGCAATTGCTTTGTACATAATTGTACAGGTCTGTTTCCAGCATTGTGGGGTTTGATAATGGTTGATCACACACTTGTCTTTGGAAAATTTTCTTATCCCTTTTCTGTTTTCTTTTGTGGTTGAAAACCTGTGATGCCTATTAGCCACTGAACTCGGTAACATAATTTCCTTCTAAACCTTTCCTACAAGCTATCCTGTAGATTAACTGCTTTCTTGAAGGAAATAATCTCCCTTGAATCTTAACATTTCATACAAGATTATGTATTGCTGGAAATCCAACTTGAGAAGTTCAACTTTTATTTTTCTACAAACTCTCTTGTAAACCTTACGCATGAGAGAGAAAAATGTATTTTTCATTTTCCTTTCTCTTCACTTTTCTCATGAACCACTTTACTGTTTAATGTGCCTGACAACCAAATAGAGCCTCTCGCTGGCAACTTTTGAATAATAACATACCAACTATATTTAAACCATTTTTGTCACCCTCCTCACTAACCAAAAACCCAGCCCATCAGTCCTTGATGTTCCCCTTTTGTGGTGATTGTTAATATCTCTATCATTCTTTCTTGCTTTCCTCGCTTGTCTTAATTTTTTTTGAATAATTGTGTGCTCCCCCTTCAACTATTTTTCTGTGAGATGCAGTGAATCATGTGAACAGATGGTTTAGTATTGAAGGGAGTATTATATAAACCTGATTTAAGAATTACATGGGCTTCATTTGACTGACTTGGATCTGTTGAGCCACCTATTGCCTAATTTTCTTCAAAAAGGTAGCAGAAACCACTTGTTGGTTGCATGGATTATGATGCCATTAAAGGGGCATTAAATTTTTTTCCTGATGTAATTAGTGGACACATATGGGTTAATGAAGGATGACATTTTTGTTTTGTTTTTAGTTGTTTTTTCCTCTGTTTTTTGTTTGTTTTTCTTTTTTTGTCCATAATTTTACACTGCAGCCTATTTGCATGATGTGTGACTTGCATCTTGCTCTGTTTATTCATGTATGAGGATCTGGTTTCTTTTCTATTTTACTCTTACAGAAAAATGATAGTTTAATTTTTTTCCTTTTAAAATTTCTTATTTGTTTTCTTGACTTCTTCACTTGATTTACTTTCTTAACTTGAAATTCATTCGTTTGGTTGATCTTGTGTCATACACAGATATTTTGCAACCCTCCAGAAGGAACTTGAAACTTATGACTGTGTCCTTTATGAGATGGTGGCTAGCAGGGAGAGTTTAGAAGGCAGACAATACCGTGGTGCCACAAAAAAGTTAAAAGCTTCCCGCTCACGGGGGTTTAATATTCTTGGATGCATTCAGCGCCAGATGGCTAAACTTCTTACGCTTGATTTTCAATTAGACTGTCTTGACTACCAGGCTGAGAATTGGTACCATGCAGATCTGGATTATGAAACCTTCAAACTACTTCAGGTTTTATTCCTTTGAGCACTCTGCATAATGTTGATCTAATACACAGTAATTGTTTTTTGGAGTTTACCTTAGTGCTGAATTTTCTCTTCTTTTTTTTTTTTTGACAAAAAAATATACTTCATTCCAGTTTCAACTCATCTTATTAATGAATTAGGGCGCTTAGAGATGCTTAAAATTTTTAAGGTACTCCTGAAATCTACATGGTCTGTCTTTTCACTTCCAACCTCTGATTTTGTGATGAAGCTGTTGTTGCTCTAGATACAATTTCTTATAATAGTTTTGCGTCTTTGTTTGTGCTATCTGAATAAAAGCTATATGAAGGGAAAAAGAAATAGGATCAGGCAGCTGGGGTGGGCGGCAGGTGGGTTTGTTCGTCTGAAAATTTGAGAAAACTTGTTTGGCAAATTGTTTTCAGCATTTTTTATATTTTTATTTTTTAAAACAACCCATATTTATGGAAAGACCAAAAAGTTTTCAAATTTTTGAAAACTCAAAATGAAAACAATATGAAAACGATAGGTTTTTCAAACTTAATTGTTTTTGTTTCCAAAAACATGAAAAATGAAAAGAAGAAAAACTATTAATAAAAGTATTTGAATGCTTCTATCTAAAAAAACAATAAAAGTATTTGAATGCTCTCACGTTCTTTATCTACATATACAAGCGTTACCTCTTGCACTTCTAGTTAAGTTCAGGAACAATTGATTGCCATTAACACTGGACTTGAAAATCTTATGCTACTCTATCTTCTCTTTCAGCATGAAAAAGGTGAAAGCTTCTTTACCTTTGCAAGAGATATGACTCTTAGATCAACAAAAGCCATGGTGCAGCCTACTTCAATTCCAGAAGAGCTTGGTCCTTGGAGATCCAAGCTTCTTTGGGCTTCTCGTGTGCTACCTATGCCTCTTGTTGGCCTTGTCATTATTGGAAGTGTTTGTGCTGATGTGGGAAGTCCAAGATCTGAATATCCAGAATTAGAAGCCTTGTCCAGGCTGGATTTTGGGGCTGCTATGAAGGTCTTCCTGGCAAAGAGACTAACATCTGAGTAAGTATATTCAATCTTCTTCTATATTTGAAGGTTACATGCTGCTAGTGGTAATGGTGTTGTTTGATAGGTCATAGATGTTGTTTGGTATTTGCTTTTATACCCTTTTTTTTTTTGGGTCTGGACTTCAGGTTAATGCAATGTTGATAATTATGAATTTATGAGCAAACTGGTCTAGTTGAGGGAGTACTCTGAGACCATGGCTGTTTATTGCTACGGCCGTGCATAAATCATAAACTAATTAATGTTTCTTTTTTTCTTTTTAAATTTAAACTTGCAAAATGAACCTTTTGCTCAAATATAAAGTTGTGTATACAACATATTTGCTATTCTGATACAGCTAAATGTGATATTTGCTATTCTGATAGAGCTAAATGTGAGCTCACTGTTCTAGACTTCGTATCTAGTGAGTTGGTGGAAAATCTAGACTGATAGACCTTAAGCATATCCCTTCTTGTATGTGTGGGTTGCTCCTAGATTGGGACCTAACAATGTTTTCCTCAAGAGGTAAGTTAGCAATGAGATGTGGAGATGACTTTGGACCATCCAGTTTGAGTTCATTCATACATGTAATAATCTCTGTTGTTTCAACTTGTTTTCCCCTTCAAATTTTCATTCCAAATTTAATCAACTCGGTTAAGTTCCTTGATATATTCTATCATCTGTATTCTGTGCCTTGATTTGGCAATGAAAAGTTGGAACTTGCAGTCAACGACAAAATTGACATTGGAAATGGTTCATGTTACCAATGAAAATATTTTAGTGTTCCTATAAAACTACTATGATTTCACACAAATGGTATTATTTATCCTTTTAATGAAGGAATTGTTGTATTGATGGAACACTATAAATGTGAAGGTTTACTCAGGTGACAGCTGACGTAGAGGAGAAATCTGTCATCATTGGCGAGCGGAACAGAGCCGCAACTGAGGCACTTCGAAGAGCAATCGATGAAGGTCACAATAAGATTGCTATACTTTACGGAGGTGGACACATGCCAGACTTGGGGAGGCGATTACGAGATGAATTTGATCTAATCCCTTCTGGGGTGCAGTGGATAACAGCTTGGTCCATACAGAACCAGAATCTAACGACCAGCTCGCTTCCATTTCTGAAGACAATGGCAGAAGTTTTGGGATGGCCGTTGAATCGGTACCAGACTTTGGCATTGCTTCTCTTCTCCTCCGTGCTAGCGTTGGACCTCTTGTTTTGGGAGCTTTTTTTTGGCACTACCGTTGATTGGATTGCCCATGTTGCTTCAGACATTATATTTTGATAATGCACAGGTGATGTGATTTAAGTCTCTCTTGGGTCTCATTTGTCGTCCAATCCAACCATTTAAAAAATTCAAAAAGCCTATTATTTTATTTTACAAACCTATCTACAATTTCAAATCATGTGTGTCTATAAAAGCCTACCATCTTATCATTTTAGCCTAAAAATCTAGTACTATGAGGATTTTTTTAGAATAAAAAAATGGTCAAGTCCCACAAAAAATGGTTAAGTCTTTATGTTTTCCCAACAACCTACTGGCTCACAGCCAAAGGGTAGGTTGTCGCGTCAGCACATCATTTCGTGAGTCCAAATTCACGGTCAAAATTGGTAATTTACCTATTTTTTAATTTTATAAATTATTTCATTTCACGTTTATTTTATAAAAAGTTAAAAAATTATTTTCAAATATAATAGTTTTTTTATCTCATATTTTAGTTAAAAAATTAAAAGGTTATTAAAATATTCTGTTTCCAAAAGAGACCTTAATAGGTACAATTTCTTCAGTTTGACAAAGATGGAGGCAAAAGCTGTGAATGTCCTTGTAAATATTTTGAACTTCTTTCCTTGGATTGAAATATAGTAAGAATGTTTGAGCCATTTCTTGTGGTAGATTGTTCGGATATGATACATACTGATCAAGAATGCTTGTCTTTTGCTCCTAAAATTTGATCTGTAATATGCGTGTAATATTACATGCGAAACCATGATTGTTACCTCGGCTGATATAGCAATTTAACCAAGCGTTATTTACACCGACACTCAGCTATCAGTTTACCTCTCTTAACCGTAAATTTTTGATCATTTTCAAATATAGAAAGGTACAAATGTTCCTGTCTGGAGAGTAGGATGTTGGCTGCAATGGTCTTACACCAATCAAACAACCAAGTGAGATATATCTTAGTTTTATTATCTGATTGTCTCTCAAATGTATTTTTGGCAAAAATTGACAAAAAAAATTCTATAATTGTCTATAATGTTTGCTTTCTTCAAACGTAATTGCAAGAAACCAGAATATCCATTTCATTCATCTTTATGATACATAACATAGCTTATGCATAGAAAAGATACATTGCAAGTTAAAAAGAGATAGCATCTACCAAATACAGTACAGGACATATTTATAGAGAGCTCTTTCCCAGATTTTCCGACACGGGTGGAGAGAAAGCCGCAGGAAGCTGCGGCGGCTGCAACGCAGAGAGTGTGAGTCTTGTTCCTCCTCTTCCTAGAGCTCCCTGTTCCTTTACCCTGTTTTGTTTCATGTTTCAAGTTTCAATTCAAAACCCAGATAACAAAACACAAACACAAACACAAACAAATATATATAATAAAAACTATGGAAACTGGTACACAGTTATTAGTATATGAATGAATTACAGAGAAAATGGAGAGTGTAAAAAACATCACCATTGTTGTTAACGTTAACAGGAGTTGTCAAAAAAAAAAAAGAAGAACACTCTTGAGCTTCTCCGAAGCTCTCTCTCTCAACATTTACAAGGCTAGCTAAGCGGTTGTGGCCTTTGTGACAGCGCAATTTAGCATTATGTCACTTTCTTCTAAGCGGTGCTCTGGCGGTGTACATTGATTTTTATTTCTCTCTGCATAAAATTCACAGTGACATTCATCAGTTAACAAAAAATTTATATCAATTATTATTTTTGACATGGATAGGCCCACAAGGCATACGGCCCACGACAAACCACCCCGAACCCATTGCTTGGGGCCAATGGCACAACTCGGTTGACAAGGCCCAGAACAGCTGGAGGCCACCTAGACATGAAGGGCCAACGGCATTTAGGCACACGGCAGGTGGGACACGGGCCACATCAGCAGACAAAGATCTGCAGAGTTATTATCACAACACATCACCATTAATGCAACCCATCACAGCATTTATTACAACAGCACTCCCCGCCGGAACAGAGCCTCCATCACCCTAAACAAGATGAGCTATGGCACAGGCTTTCGGCGGAAAAAGCACGTCACAAGAGACAGGAAAAATGATGACAAAAGGATATAAGCAAGGATAAGAGAAAAGAAAAAGGTTAAGTTATCTCTCTCTTGATCTCTCGATATACAGTCTTTTCATACCCTGCTTTTCTAATTCTTGCACCGGAGGGTTCACTGGGGGACTACCCCGTTCCCCCCTGAACTTGCATGCAGGTCATCTGACGGAGTCTCCTTCTTGAGCCGGAGCCTGAAGAGCCTGGGCCGGTCCGACCCATCCACCCGAGAATCGATACCTCATCAAATAGGAATTTTAAAAAATTGACACATTAATCAATATTAAAATCATAATAAAATTACAATTTCGATATGTGCCTGTAAAATCATAATGTAGGTGAATATTACTCAATGTCCTGATTGATGAATGATTCTTTCATTAACATCAACCCAGTTAGAAGAAAACAATATAACTTGTATCAACCAAGAATGACACATAGGAAGCCCTCGTTTCGGAACAGGCATTTTTAGTGATTTTTTAATTTTTTAATTAAAATATAATGTAAAAAAATTAATATATTTGAGAGAATTTTTTGACTTTTTATGAAAAGATGTGTAAAAAGTAGAGTGAAAAGAGAATCTTTGACTTTTTTGTATGAGTTATTGGCTTTTTAATTCTTTTAGTGACTTTTTAATTTTTTGATTAAAAAAGCCACTCGCCAAACGAGGCCTTAGTATCCTATGCTACTATATTCCATATTAATAAATTTTACAAAAAATAAATAAATAACAGACAAAATTTGGAAAGTGAGTTGGCTTTTTAATTTTTTGATTATTTTAGCATGGGCTAAAAAGCCTCGTTTGAGAAAGATTTTTTTGACTTTTTATGAGAGAAAAAATGCAATGATTATGGATTGAATGTGATGTTTTGTCTTATTGAGTTAAAAAATCTATTTTATTTTTTTTTATGACTATTTTAACAAAAAAAACCCGAACCTCAAACTTCCCAAACATAGGCAAAGAAATCCTACCGATTACCATGATGTAATTTTGTTCATACACTTATCCCAACAGTATCAATCAATATTATATGATTTTATACTTCAATTTATGAAAAGTTTTTCACTAATTTAAAAATGTTTTTATGTATACAATTATCTAATCATTTTAAATTTTTTTACAAGGATTATCTTTCTCAAGAAGTCTTGAAATATAAATAATTCAGATCATCAATATGAGTCTCATGGCCTAAAAATATGTAAAATTGGCAATTGCACAAGAGAAGCTTTGCCTCTTTAGAAACGGAGAAAATAGAGTCTAGATTTTTGCTCAAAATGCATGTGCGGTATTGAAAAATCTAAAAATTCGCTAGATATTGATTTGTGATTATGTATCAATTTAAATCAATAAAACAATCACAATCAAACAATCAAGACAAATCGACACAACGATTTTAACGTGGAAAAATCACAATTGGAGCACCTCCAATTGTGATAAAAAACCAAGGGCAACAGCCACAAAACAATCCACTAAGAAGATATAAAGGAATTACACAGGTATACTCTCAACTACCTAGCGAATCTATGCCCGAATTGAACCAACCTCTATGTGTCTCTTCCAACCCCGTCTTCACCTCGGAATTGTCTTGACGATGAGTTACTTCAGAATCCACCAAAGCTTCAGGCTTGTATTCTTCAGAATCCACCGAAGAATAACTCTCTCTTTTGTATAGGATTAAACAAGCAATCCTTTGATGTAAATTTCTAAAACCATGAGTTGAATACTCAATTAAAACATCAAAGAAAACTAGCAAAATATCTCCAGAGATAAACCTTAATATCCAAAAAGAAGATCTGGAGAAGTAATCCTAAAATCTGACAAAAACTCGTACTTATAGAAATCTGGGACTGCGAAGCTCGCTCGAGTGAAGACTCTTTTGCTCGAGCGAAGACTCTTTTGCTTGAGCGAGGAACCAAAAACGCATGTGTTTCCATAAGTAGCTTCGTTGGAGCCAAACAACTTGCGCTCGAGCGTAAAATCATCATTTTTCAGGTTTTTTGCTAGACGCAACCTTCGCTCGAGCGAGCAAGGGCGGACATGCAACTTCGAATGCACAATTGCATTTTGCTTCGGGGGCACTGCCCCTCAACCTCGCCTGAGCACTACCCCGGACCTGCCAAAGGACGCTGCCTTCTGGACCCCTACGAGCTGATCGGACAGTTCGATCCCCATCATAATCAGCGAAGTGGCAATCTTGAAAATATTAACATCACAAACTTCTCTGCAAGGCACAATTCGAGTTGGATTCGCATCTAAACACTTATAGCCTCATTGAAATAAAAAGTGCGAAATTAAGTATAACTGAAAGGAGTTTTGTTCAAACGGGATTGCTAAGAAAAAACCTAATAAATATAGATTGAAAAGAAAAGTTTGGAAATCCAGACATATCTATTAAGAATTTTCTTGGATGGATGGTTGTGGAAAGCAGATAAAATTTGCATAGGGTGTAGTTTATGTATAAATTAAATATGAATCACAAGAAGATATTTTGAGTAGTCAAGTTTGAATTTAGTGGATTGAAAAACAAAAAAAAAGTTAAAAAGGGTGTCCCTTCCTATTGAAATCTAAGATTTTTAAATAAAAAAGGAGGAAGACAATCAGACAACGTCGCTTTGGCCGAGTGGTTAAGGCGTGTGCCTGCTAAGTACATGGGGTTTCCCCGCGAGAGTTCGAATCTCTCAGGCGACGTGTAGATACTTTTTAATATTGGGTAAACCAAAAAGCAATGGAAAAACACCAAGAAAGAATTTGATCAGCCACTCTCTCTCTCTCTCTCTCTGACAACTTTTGATGTTATCATTCTACATTCGCAAGTTGTTTCTACAAATTTTGCACTCCTCAATGCTTGATTTGATTCATGTATGCCCAATTTGGATTACTATGATTTCTACGTTCAAAAGCAGTTTCTGCAAATTTTGCACTTGCCAATAGTGATTTGATTCATGGGTAGCCTCTAACTTTTCTGGGTATTGTGTGTTTTACAATTTCACCATTTCATTCTTTTTCTTTCACGCATTTATGTGTCTGCAAATTGCAGTCTTTATAAACCCATTCCTCAGTGTATATGTTAGAATTTCACGTCTTAAATATTAGAAACAGAATCTCTAAATTCGTTTTTAATTACTATTTTTTTTTTTGGGGGGGTCATAATACCTAAGATTGCTAAGACTAGTCCACCAAAACATAATCATAATTGAATTGTTAAATTAACAGGTGGGCATCCCACTAGAATGCCGGTGAAGGAACGATTTGTTAAGTATGTTCCCACACTGATGGTGTTTTTTTCTGAGAATATTACTTGGAATATCAAATGTGTGTTGTCAATTTAAGATATTGAAGAAATTTATATGCTCTTGATTCATATGGGTATATAATAATACATCCATATATGAACATAAACACAAACAGATTCATTTGATTTGCTAATTCTAAAGATGCAAGCTGTGTTAATGCTTGGTTTGTCTTGAATTGTCTACTTTCTGTCTGATTAAATGCCTGAAAGACCGATTATCTTGTTTGTGTCATTTGTTTTCATCTCTAAGATGTTTTTTGTTTCCCATTTGATCAAGATTCAATATGGTTGGTTTCTTGATACTTACTGTTACATGATTCACCATTGATTCTATGTGAAAATAGGTTCACCCATTGATTCTCATCGATTTATACATGTATTGTGAGTTGAATCTTGAATGGTAAGATTATACTTCACAACAAAGATAGCGTTTTTGCTGGTTGTTAACTTTGAGTTAATTCTGCTTTTGATTTGCAGGATGGCTTTTAGTTGAGATCTCTAATGAAGGCATGTTCTTTTGAGAAAATCAACACTGGCTTGGGTTGGCAGAGGTGAAAGCAAGTATTATCCTTAGTTGTATGAATTTAAAACTTCTTGCATCAATGAAAATGCTGCTAGACTGGTAAGAAATTGAGAATACTGTTAAAACATTCAACATAAAACCAATTGATAATAAGTAGAAGAGCTTCTAGAATATATAAGCATAGTTTGAGTAACTTAAATAGACAAATATGAGACAAATCTAACATGTATGAACACATGTTGATATGCCACTTTTCAAGGTGAAAATTTGCAGGTACAATATCCTCAATATGTTGGCGGCTACATCAATGCATGCCTCATTGTTTTCTTCATTCTATGTAGGGTGAACATAGTTCGGTTTGGTTCAGTTTAGGAGGAAATTCAATGACTAAATCACTATTTACGGTTCCATGAAATTTGAAACTAAACCAAATATGGAATATCTTGACGGTTTGGTTCGGTTCATTTTGGAACCATGGTTTCTAGAAATTTGTCACCACATGCTTAAAAATATTGCTCCCAACCTACTCAAACATTGTCATAATTTTTAAACAAAGTGTTTAGAGGGAAATTTTTTGGGGCGTGTGCCATATGCTCTAGTTATGACATCTGTAGTATTCGGTTATAACTTATTGTAGTATTAGTTATGACTTAATTATGATTGATCATGATGTAAGTTATGACTCATTGAGATGTTGGTTATGTTATGATCCAAAAGCTATTTGATTGTACTTTATGTGATGTTTGATTATGACTCATTATTATTATTATTATTTTTAGTTATGATTGAAAAAGATTTAGCTATAATATTTGTAATAATCAACCCCACAAATATCATAACTGACATATAATATGCAGTTTTTTTGACAGTGTTTACCATGACCCCGCTTTCTATGTTCCTTTTGTTTGCGAAGTCAAGTGAGGAATACTAACTCCATTTCCTTGACTTTAACCTCAAACCATCTCTTGCTTTGAAACATTTATCAGGTAGGTATAATATAATCCATGTGATGTGAACTACCCAACAATGATATCAACAGATAATGAATCATTACAACTAAAACACTATAAGCATTGAGCTGAGCGTGCTAGAAAGAATTTTTCCTTGGCGAGTGATTGATCATCTAACTCAAAAAAGGGAGTACAAATATTATCTTAATGTAGCTAGAGCATTCATAGTATGTAAACACTTCTGCAAATTTCAAATGTATACCGAAATGATCAGGAAAGCAGAGGTAGTTTAATCATTACGTCACTTAGTTTATCGTAAAGGCCTTCAATTTTATTTTTTTTTCAAAATTCTTATTATTGAAGGCCCTAATTTTTGAAAGACCTAATAAGATAAGACATAATTTTAATATTTAGCATAAAGCCTCGCAGAACCTTGGGCCGCTAAGACATTTGAGGTTGATCCTAATACGAATGGTGTTTCATAATTTTATCAGGCATGAGTTGTTATAGGGGCAGTGGTGGAGTCAATAATTTTCAATGGTAGGGGTTGGAAGAAAAGTATGGGCAAATTTTGCATGGGCAAATCGTTGATCAGGTTGAGTTTAAAAAGATTAAATACAAAAAAAATAATAAACCAATATAAGACAATTAGCTTAATAAAAAATTGTATGAGATTAGTCTAAATCTATGCATGCTATTCACTTTTTATAAGTTTATAATTTTGTTTGGTACAATTTATTTTATATATATATATATTGACAATATATGTTGAAGTGCTTGGTGTAATTTTTGCTTACAGTTTATAAAAAATTAAAATAACTGATAAGTTGTAAAAAATTAATTATTAGAAAGTTTAGGAGGAATGTTTTTAGCTTCTATTTTTATTATTATTATTATCAATTTTACACTTATGAGAAACTACACAAAAGACGGAGACGGCGTGCTGCTGTGCCTTAAGGCACATCAGTTATTGCTGTGCCCCTTGGTAGAGGTTTTTCCGAATATTTTTCGATGATCTGAACTGTTCGTATTGTAGGGTTCGTCGAGTAGATTATCCATACAAAAAATCTAGTTGATTGGATATCTGTAACCCTATAAACAAAGCACATTTGTTTCTATAAAAATTAACGATTAACATAATTTTCATAAATTTTTAAAAACAATTGGGGTCTAATTATGGAGTTATAAATATCCGATTAATTTGATTTTTTATAATAATAATAATATTCTTGACGAACCTTACAATATACATGGTTCAGATTATCGAAAAACACTCGGGAAAACCTCCCAAAAAGGGACAACAATAAGTGTTGTGTCTTAAGGCACAACAGCACCCCCTTATCTCACCAAAGAACTCCTATGTAATTATTTAAATCAATTAAAAAAAAAAAAACTCCTATGTAATTATTTAAATCATACACCTTCAAAAGTTAAATAATTAAAAAAAATTTATAAAAATTCACATAAGAAATCAATTTCAATTCTCTAGCAAAATTTAAGCATTTAATATTTCCTTTCTTAAAAAAAAGCATTTAATATATATATATATATATATAATTTCATACCCATCATATCAATTGTATTATACTTTTATTGTTCGTTTAATTGAATAAATTTTAAAAGTTTTAAATTTTTTGAAATTAAAAAAAAAACATTAAAAACAACAAAAATAAATTAACAAAAAAATTATCAAAAGAGTCAATCTGAAACGGCTTTCATGGTATAATTTTAGTGGGAAAGTAACATAACATACATAAGTAATTTTAGTAGAAAATAACATAAGTAATATATGAATTAAATTTTTTTTAAAAAAATCAATGTAATTATGTCAAAAATATAAAATTAATTATATTTTTAAAGTTGAAGAAGGTGATTTTAGTTTGAGTAATGCTATGGTACACACCATTTTCAGAGTTTGTATCATATGCAAGTTATGTTATTTGTGAGTTTAATTATCATAAATGACATAACTACTATGAGTGAGAATCATAAGTAAAAAGAAATATTTGAATTATAACCAAATAATAATATCACTTCAGATATAATCAAATAATTTTTAAATCATAACTAAAATAATATTATAATATATCATAATTAATAATACAAATAGTCATAATTAAAAACGTAAACATTATAATTAAAAATACATATAATACACATCCAAATGGCCAAAGGTGGTGTCTACCATAAATTTCCCTTTTAATTTACCAGAAATAAATGAATACCCATCTTTTCAATCCTATCTATCTATATCTATCTATCTATATATATTATATAAGGAGAAGGAGATTTCTAATTCATAAAACCTGTGAAAGCTTCAATATCTTAATCTTAATTTCTTAATTTTTTATATAACTAGGTAAATTTAAAACTTTTAAATATCATTGTGTTTTTTATTTTTATCCTCTTTCTAACTTATTATATCATTACTGCTATTTGTTAGTTTGTTAATCATAATTCAATAAATTGAAAATGAAAACTTAGTATAACTTTTCATATATATTAATTAATTTGTTACCGCTATATTTGTATATAATAGCATAATATATATGAATAATTTATAAATATATTTCTATTTATTTTTGTGATTAAAATAGTCCATCTTAAAATTATATATAGAGGAGTTAAATGACTTATTTTATCCCCAAAAAACCCAATCTATTTTTTTTTTACTTTTTAATTTTTTAAATTGAAATATCAATTGTTTACGTCCACAAAACAAAATTGTTAAATACATATCCAAAAGTTACACATTTTTTTTTTCTTTTTATTTTATTTTTTCTTTTTTTTAATAGGTAGGATATTTATAAATAAAAAATGTTTGACACCTCAAAAAAATTTTCATAATCCGACTTATAATGATGCAGTTATAAATGTCGATTTTTATACAAATGTAAGAAGGGAATTAATCAAATTATACATTTCAACCAACCACATACTTAAACTTTCATTATTTCAAGATGTTATTTCATTATAATTCCAATTAAGAGAATTTTCAACCCTTATTTTTTTTTATCAAATTATAATTTGATAAAAATTTAAAAAGATGAAGCATTGAAAATTATTATTTTTTCTATCAAAATTGATGAAAAGAAAAAAAAAATTGAGATAAAAATGAAAGTTCTTATAAAAATTGACAAAAATTAAATGAAAAAGTTGAAGTGCTTAATATCAAATCAAATTTTTTATTCAAGTTTAAAATCAAATCAAGTTTAAAAAAATTAAAAGAAAATGATGAAATGTTGGAAATATTCTAAAACCTTCTTATTCTTAAAGATTAGAAATCTGTGTGTATTATATTTATATTGTATTTATAATTATGAAATTAAAACCAAAAGAAATGTAACTTAAATTATTGGATTAATAACAGAAATATCAAATCAATTATTGTTAAATATCACTTTATATTTAATAATAAAACCGTATATTTGTCTTAATTATAACTTTTAAATTTGTATATTTTCATAAGAAGAACTGGTATGTCATAATTTATGTAACATCATTTAATTAGGTTTAACTTTTTTTATTACAAATTATCAAAATTGTACTATATAAATTTTTTTAAACTAATAATTTAAAAAGTTATTGAGAGGGAAATTTATATGAAAAGTGGGCCGAGCTGGGTAGTGGGCCGTTATGGACCACAATACGGAAGGCAGAGTAAAAAGGCCTTGAAGATTAGTCCGGTCCCAGAGCCTTGAAGTTAGTTCGGTTCCAGACGGCCCTAAAGTTAATCTGGACCCAAAGAACCTAGTGTTATCTCGATCTAGGAGAGCACTACGGATAGCTCGGTCGCGGCATAACGCAGCTAGCTCTGTCGGACCTAGCTAATGATTAGCACGGACTTAACAATATTATGGTCAGCATTGGGAAAACCGTGGTAGCAGTGAATGGAAGAACCGAAGTAGAGTTATCTCGGTCTAGTCTGCGGCTTAGCATAGCTATGCATACCTCGGTCATATTGGAGTCCGACCATGGAAAAACCATCTCACTTGGTTTAAGTAGGGAGGGGGGTGTTGAAGGATAAGCATTATCTTTCAGGAGTGTGAATTCAAGGAGGACTCTACATGGAGGAGTAAGAGTCCTACTATGATTGTGCCACACGGAACCTATAAAAGCTCACAAACATCACCTATGGAGAGGTAACACACAACTTTGATTCTCGAATACACAGAGCTTTTTGTCTTTGTCTATTTTGCTGACTTAGACATCGGAGAGGTATCTGGCACACACCCGTCGGCTAGCTCACGTTTGTATTTTCAGGGAGTAAAGCAACGACGTACGGAGGAACGCAGACTTGATCAACAGGATTATATGAGAAGGTTTATTTCTTTCCCGTACAATTGGCGCCGTCTGTGGGAATTTCAGACAAGAACAAAACCTCTTGATCAAGCTTTTTCCTCTTTAGAATCAATGGCGCACAACGAAGATTTACCACAGTCCACCATTGATGGACAAACACCAGAAGGAGGTGGGAGGCGCGAAGGTTTGCCTCCTGTCCCTCCCATGGCGGACTTGGAGCCCCAACGACATAACCCCAGGAGGGATGCTAGGGGGAGGCGGAATAACAGCCCCCGTCACTCTCATTCACAAAGTCTTGACAGACAAAAGCGGATGATTGATCCTCAAGTTTTGGAGGACCGTGTAAAGGAGCAGGACGAATTAATACGACGGATGGCGGCGGACATGGAGATTATGAAACGCTAGATGAAGGGAAAATGAGGGGTGACAGGAGAGGGGCGCAAAAGCAAGACGCCCCCTCGCCGCTCAGAAGACCGTGGAAGGCATTCCACACCATCACAAGCAGAGAGTAGAAGCCTCAGGACAGGCGATACTCAATCTAGAACCTCCAGAACTCGTTACTCCAGGTTTGAGAAAACGAGATCATTGAGGTCTTACACTGAGGGATGTACCTATCGACCCTCGCGCTTGCACCAGACATCATCCAGGCAGACGGAGTTGCCAAGATCATCCGATTTGCGGATCATGCTGGAAGAAAAGACACGATGGAAGGAGGATACTAGGGCGCGCAACCCTCGCAGGGTATCTGCCCTTCAGCGGTTGGCTCCTCGGATGCATGAAAGCGTCGAGGTCGGAATGCCGTTACCATGCCCTGCCTACGAACCAACGAACAAAGCATTAGCAAGGCTGCAGACCTCGCCGTTCGTTCCGGCAATTGAAAACGCGTCCCTACCTTCAGGCTTCCTTCAGCCCAAATTCACCACGTACGAGGGGAAAACGGACCCCTACATACACCTAAGCCACTTCTGCTAGGTTATGGCGGTATATCGGCGAAACGAGGCTTTGATGTGCATCCTCTTCTGTAGACACCCCATTTTTGACCGTCCTCAAGACTTGGACGTCACCGCTTGAACACTTGGTGATCATCCAAGTTTGTGTTCGTCTTGAGTTCCCAGAGGTCTCGGCTACGCGCCTTGCATCAGGATCTCTCGACTCGACTGTTTTGTGTCTGGTTTTGCACCAAACACTTGTGCTTTGCCTTGGAGGGGCAGGGAATGGCTTGTGAGCCATCTCCACACTCCACCGGCCATGGCTTGAGGCCATCGGCCAAATGTTTGGCCGGCCGGCATTATATATGGCCGGCCGGCTATCTTTTTTTGGTCAATTGCATTTTTGGCCGGCCGACTACTGTGCATCTGCTTTTGCAGATATTTTCATGCAGCTGGCATACACTTTCACCCCCTCCATACACCCTCTTGTTAGCTTCCTTTGGAAGCTTTACAAGACCATTGTCTACAAAAAGAGAGCCTCTTCTCTCTTGTTGAGAGGATAGACAATTTAGACAGCATTTTCAGAGGGTCTTGAGTTTTAGGGTTAGGGTTCATATATCCTCCATCTCTATATCTCTCTCTCTCTTGTGTATTGTGTGTGTTTTGTCTTAGTTTTGCACACAAACACCCACCATCACACCTTCTCTTGGAGCTGAGGCCCTTGAGGGTTTTTCTTGGAGTTGTGGAGCTGGTTTGAGCTCAAAGAACCAGCTGGTCCACCTTTTTTGAAGGAAGTCTACAAGGGTAAGACTTTGTCCCTTTTTTCCCCATTTTTGCATTGCTTATTTACCTACCTTGCATCTATTTTTGAGCTTAGTATATAACATATAAAAGTTGTGTTTTTACCTGCTCTAAATAGTTTGTTAAGGGTGTTTTAAGCTTTGGGGTTGTTTGACCCCCCTTAAGGCTTGTTTGGCCCTTATTTTGTGCCATTTCGATTGAGCTCTGGGACCATTGCGTTTGGGCCTCCTCACCACTTAAATCTTGAGGGATTTCAGTGATGAGGATGGTGCCTTAAGGTCCTAAGAAGGAGAGGGCCAGCCCCTCTCCTTGTTGTCCTTGAAAATGGCCATTTTTGCCTCTTTAGAAAGCATATTGTTTAGGTTCATGTTGGCCATGCCTTAGCTGATTTTCATGCTTATTATGTCATAATATGCCTCTGTTTTTAGTTGGTTTTGGTACACCATGCTTGCTTAGCATACATGCCTTGTAATGCCATATTGTAGCCTTAACATGCATCTAGGTTTTAACCCTTGTTCAAGCATGCTTTTGGCCTAGCTTTGTGAAGCTTTCGTACTTGTTTTGCCATGTTTAAGGTCTGTTTTTGGTTGGTTTAGTCAACCATAACATGTATTGCATAGCTCCTTTGCATTGTTAGCTTGTAGGCTTTAAGTATGTGAAGTGTTGAGCATGCATTGTTTGATTTATTTAAGTGGTTTGGCACCACTTATAGCATCATTTCAGTCCTCTTAGCATGCTTGTATGCTTGCAT
>NW_021026104.1:189698-214994 GCF_004153795.1 Camellia sinensis
CTCTTTTGCCTATATAACAGCACCTCCAGCTGCATTTCAGGGTTAGAAAATTTGGCTTGGAGCTCCTACATTGTATCTCTCCCTCTCTACACTCCAACCCTCAAAACCTCTCAAACCCTACACCATTTCTACACCACCACCTAGCCCCACACCACCACCATCCATTCCGGCCACTTAGAGCTGTTTTCCAGAGCTAAGGAGCCACCAAACTTGTCCAAGAGTTGTCAAAGATTGGTCTTCAAGGTAAGTCTTCTCTCCCTCTTTCTTGCCTTATTTGCTCAATATATAGCCATACTTGCTTGCATATTTGGGCTCCGACCCTAACTGAAAATGACATTATTTTGAGGTCTTTTTCATGTTTGTTAAGGGCCTCTCCCTGTTTGCTGTTTGAGGCTTCCTTTTTACACTTGCTTCTTTACCTCTCTTGTATGCCTCTTTCTTGCATAGTATTTTAGGCCTATTTGTAAACTGTTTTGAGCTTGGTTATAAACTGTAAAGTGGCTTATTTTGAGCCCTTCTTCAACATTGTTGAAGGGATCTTCACTGTTTGAGGCTTCCTTTTGTCACTTGCCTCTTTATCCCTCTTTTGGCCTTATTTTTGCATGTTTTGTTAGCCCCTTGTGCTTGTATTTTTGGGCTCTGGTCTAAACTGTAAATAGCCTTATTTTGACCCGCTCTTCATGTTTGATCAAGGGACCTTTGCTGTTTGAAGCTCCTTTTTTGCTCTTTGTGTTTAAACCTCTTTTTAGGCCTTATTTTGCATAGTATTTTAAGCTTGCATGTGCACTGTTTTGGGTTTGGTCACTAACTGTAAAACACCATGTTTTGGGCCCCTCTTCAACTTTGTTGAAGGGCCCTCCTCTGTTTGAGGCCGACAACCATCACTTGCCTCTTTGTCTCCCTTTTGGCTCATTTCTTGCACAATGTTTTAGGACCGTTTGTGTTTAGATCCGTGGCTTGTTGTAAACTGTAAAGTACCATGTTTTGAGCCATTCTTCAACTCTGCTGAAGGGCTCTTGGCCATTTAGGGCCAGCAGCTGCTACTTGCTTCATTATCTCTCTTTTGGGGCCATTTTTGCATGTTAACTTAGCCCTATTTGTGTTCACTTTTTGGCCTTACTTAAAACTGTAAATGTGCTTGTTTTAGGACTGTCTTGATTCTGTCTTCACACTTCATGGTCAAATAATGCATGCTTTGCATAGCCATAGGTCATTCCATGTACCTAATTTTGTGTTTCGGGGCCATTCCATGCATCGGGTGCCATGTTTCCATGTTCTGGGGCTGTTTTGTATCATATTTTGCTACTGAAATTTGCATGCTAGTATGCCATATTCCATGCCTTGCCATGTCTTGTTAGTGTGGCATTTGGTGCCTTAGGGTCGATCCTCGATTTGCGTGCACGTGAGCACACATTTCGAGTTGTCTCATTTCCATCGCATGGCTACTAATGTGAGTGTGGATGAGGTCCACTCATGTTGGTGTAAGTCCATTGTGCATTGAATATGTCATTTCATTTCATAGCATTGCGTATGCTAGGTTGTATGTTAGAGCATTGTGTATGCCATGTTACCTCGTGCATCGTGTATGCCATCTCATAGCATTGCGCATGCTAGGTTGTATATTAGTTGCATTCATGCATGTCATGCATATTGCATTGTGTTTGGGATAGGAGTTAGCCCGAGCACGGGAAACGATGAACGTTTCGTACTTCGAGTGACGGAACGTGTCTCAATTCCCAGTCACCGACACTCCGGATTATCCATGATGGAGTTTAGGTTTTGTTGTGTTTATATGTGCATTCATTTCATATTGAGTCGTGTAATTCGACTCCTCAGCCATCATGCATCGATATGTGTGATTGGTGGCACGAGGATGGAGGACTACACTCCCCGAAGGGTAGTCATGCATACATATGTGAAAATACTTTGCCATGCTCCTTTCTTGCTCTTTGTTACAGCAAATCAAGAGTCAGCAGCCTTCCGGAGCTTGGCACGCATTTCAAGAACAATTGCAAACAGAGGCAAACTGGGGCATCGCAGTGGATTTCCGCACAAGGCAACTCAAGCATGCATCATCCATTATTCGGAGCAGAGTTGAGGCAGTCCCTGGCTTGCATGCCAATTTATTGCTTTCCTAGTTAAATTTGTTAATTAATTAGGGTTTTGTACATATTTGGACTGTAATTATTCATTTGGGACTGTATATTATTTATTCGGACTCTCTGCGCGAGGGCAATGTTGTAATAAGTGTAATAAGTGTGCGTGTGTGTGATGTATGTCTTCCAACCCCACGTCTTTCTCCCTTTTATTTACCCGCTTATGATGGCTAGATTAGGGCATGTTTCAATTAGCATACTGTATGATAGCATGCTTGCATTCATTCATTTGTTTTGCATGCACTGGGCTCGGCGCTTCATACTAACTGCATTGTATTTTCAATTCCAAGTTGAATACATGTTAGCTGTAGCATTTCATATGCCATGTTTAGAATAGCCGAGCCTGCTATAGTTGCATTTTTGCATGTGTTGCATTAGGCATTTTCGCATAATTAGGGTCATGCATGGATTTCTAATTAGCTTCTGTTTTGGCTTGGAGTACTCAGTAAGTTTTATGCTTTAGCATCCTTGCATGCGTATGAGTGACTGCCATGAATAATATGCTTATGTGATATAACTGCCTGAATGCCTGTGGGTGAAGGTTGGGTTATTTGAATTGGAACAATTTATCAAATGTGTGTTTTAAGCCCACTAGATAGTGGCAAAATCATGTTTTTCTAAGCCCACCCGAGGGTGGCAAATCCACGTCTTAGCCTACTTGCGGGTAGCACCATCAAACCACTTTAAAAAATAACATGAAATGTTTTGTTCCAATTCAGACGATCCAGTTTATACTTGTATGTTGTGCGCATCACATAGTAAATCTAGGCTAATAACCGGAATAAGAACGCATAATGTTTTCAAAAATAGATATCATGGTTAGTAGAGGCCAATCTTTGTCGGGCGAGCGGGGGTGCTCACGAAGTGACCTTCCCCAATCGTACCCAAGTTCCCGAGCCGAGGCAACTTTGGTGATGACGGACATGTGGCCTTAGGCAAACGAGTCAGGGTTTCCTAAATTTTCCCAAAATAAAACATTTAGGTGGCGACTCTATATCTGGCAAAGCAGTCCATGTTTGGCACTTCTTTCAAAATCTGTTTTCTAAAAACGATTTGTCGGATTTGGACTCTTTGGTTCAGATTTAGAACCGTGACAATTTGAGAGTCCGAACAGTAGTGAGCCCAATATCGAACGGAACAGGGGACCTCGTCCCTCCCGGGGCGTTCGGGGGCGTCTACACATGCTCATGTGTTTTGGCTAAGCTTTGTGAAGCTTATATGCATATTTTGATGTGCTAAGGGACTGTTTTAGGTCATTTGAGTCATTCATGTCTTGCTTTGTATAGCTACCATGCAATCCCTCTTGAATGCCTTAAGCTTTGGCCTCTCTAGCATGCATTGTTTGCTTTGTTTCAGTGGTTTGGAACCATTTACCATGCTATTTCAGTCCTTATAATATGCTTGCATGCTTGCATTTAATGCTCTTTTGATGCTCTAAGAGGTTGTGTTGCATGCTCCATGTTTAAGCATTTGTGCATGCCTCCATGTGTAGATCATTTAGATGCCATCTAGATGGTTTTTAGGACTTGCCTTAACATAATTTGGGACTGTTTTGGTCCACTTTGGTCATTTGCTTCATGTGTCATTTAACCATAGTTTAAGTCCTTGGGCTTGGTTGCATGCCTTGCTTGCATTGGTAGTTGGATTTGGTATCATCTTAACATGATTTTTTAGAGTTTGATGTGCATGCCATTTGTCCATGATTATCCTCTTTTAAGTGTGCTTAAAAGATGTTCTTTAATGCTTAAGCGTTGGGCCATTTTTGCATGCATTGTTTGTGTGTGTATTTGCCTCCATTCCATAGCATTTTGGCTTCCTATTTAGACATGGCCAAGGCTTGTCCATATTGGTCTAAGTCCACCTTTCGCATGTTGTTCAAATGTGATCACATTGCTACATGCTTGCATGCTTCGATTGCATAATGTTTGCATGCTCATTACTTGCATTGTTGACACATGCTTAGGCTATAATTGCATTTTTGTTGCATGCTTCCCCCATGTTCGTGTTTGCATGCTTGCCCTCATGTTCATATAGCATACTAGTTTGCATGCCTAGGTTGCATTCCATCTAGCATGCATGCCTTGTCCCTTGATCTAGTGATAGGGATTGGGCCTTGGTTTGTTTATGTGCATTGCATTTCATTTGAAATCGAATGCACACTTTGATTCTTTGGGCCATCATGCATAGAAATGCGCGATTGGTGGTTCGAGAATCGAGGCCCATCCTCCTTTGAGTCATACATATGATAAGGAGTGTGGTTGGTGCATACATTGCTTGAAATGCATTGCCATGCCAAGTTCTGCCCTCTGCTGCTGTCAGCTGCAGGTTTCAGCAGAAAGAATTGGCCGCCCGGCAGTGTGGGTGCCGACCGACAAAAACATGTTTGGCCGAGAGAATATTTGTGGCCGGTGGCCATTCTCCATGGCCGGTGGTGTTCCCATCAGCCGGTAGTGTTCCACAACACTCAGAGAAGCAACCTTGGGATTGTGCAATTTTCAGAGAAGCAGAACAGTCAAAACAGAGGCAACTTGTGCATGGTAGTGACTTTTCGAGCGGAGCCAGCGCGCATTGCTTTGGGCCCTCTTCCCGAGGCTGTTTACTGCTTTCATTAGATTAGTCGATTTGTTAATTAATTAATTGATTGTAATATTTAATTAGCTTGTAGGTTAATTAACTTGTATTATTCTTTCGGTCCCTCCGAGCAAGGGCAATCTGTAATAAGTGTGGGTGGTGTGTGCATGTCTTCCAACCCCCACTTTCTTTCTCTCTTTTACTTACCTGCTTTTAATGGTTAGTATTAGGACATGTTTACTTTAGCATACCTTATCTATGCATGCGTGCATCATTCATTAGTCTGCATGCACCAGGCTCGGTACATCATGCTAACTACATAAGTATTTCAAATCTAACTTTAATACATGCTACTTGTGCATTTTCACATATCATTTATAAACTAGCCGAGCCTACTCTAGTAACATTCTGTATGCGTTGCATTAGCCACTTAACATGGACTTGGATCATGCATTGATTGCTAACATGTTTTTGTTTTGGCTTGGAGTACTAGGTAAGCATTTTGCTTTAGCATTACCGCATGCGTGTGAGTGTTGCCATAATAGCATGATTACCATGAGGCTAGATGCTTATGTGATATAAACTGCTTGAATGCCTGTGGGTGAAGGTTGGATTTGTTTGAGTTGGAAACAACTCGTTGAAATCTGTGCTTTAGCCTACTTGCGAGTAGCAAATTTTCAAACTATTTTTCAAACAAACGGATATGCAATGGCTTCGTTCCAATTCAGGCGATTTGGTCTATACTTGTTTACTGTGCGCATAACGTAGTAATTCTAGGCTAATAACCGGAATAAAAACACATAACGTTTTCAAAATTGGATATCACAGTTAGTAGAGGCCGATCTTCGGATCGGGCGAGAGGGGGTGCTCATAGCTGACCTTCCCCAATCGTACCCAAGCTCCCGAGCCGAGGCAACTTTGGTGATGACGGACATGTGGCCTTTGGCACCGAGTCAGGGTTTCCTAAATTCCCCCATAAAAAATATTTAGGTGGCGACTCTATATCTGGCAAAGCAGTCCATGTTTGGCACTTCTTTCAAAAATCTGTTTCTCAAAACGATTTGCCGGATTTGGACTCTTTGGTTCAGATTAAGAACCGTGACAATTTGTGAGTCCTGAACTGTAGTGAACCCAAAACGAACAGAACGGGACTCGTCCTCCCGGGGCGTTCAGGGACGTCTACAGTTTCTGGCGACTCTGCTGGGGATTTAGAGAGCTTGACTCGAACTCGTGATATCCTGTTTTGATTTCATTTATACGTCTCTTTGCATTGCATGTGCATTGGTGCGCCTAGGACACCGCGTTTGCCATCTGCCATTCTTGAACGGTTTGCCGGAGGCTTGACTTTGTCAGGGCATGCCATAAGGCTAACCGGTTATGGGCTCTGACAGTATGGGAACACAAACCCCAGTTTTACCGGGGCACCCTTTTCGACCATTCGACCTAGTGCATATCAAAATCCATAATGACCATTCCAAAGTAGGACAGGTTGCTTACCCGATGATAGGTTGTTTGAAAACTGCTGCGTGCATAGTGAAACCCTAGCTCCTGACAAAATAGGACAGGAAAACCCTACCCCAACTTAGGGGTGTTTTGGCTCTCTTTTACTTGCTATGTGTTTTTAGAGTGCAACGCTGCAGGGAGCACACATATCAGTTTGCAAGTTTGAGTGTCAGGCCTGAGGGCACCAGTATCAGTTTATGAGAATCAGTTATATCTGTGGGTATCTGATTCAGTATTTTTGGGGCAGTGATTTCGGGCAACAATGGTCAGCAGTAGAGTTCAGTTGTTCGGCTACATCTGTGTTTGATCCATTTGGGCAGAAACGCTGCTTGTTTTTCCTTTCAGTTCAGAGAGTTGATACAGAATAGCTAGTGTTCCCCCTTGCTGAGGCAAGACAGATATCTGATCCGTCAGTCACCGTTCAGTACAGTGGGCTTATCATGACGCAGAATTCAGAGGAGATTGTGGTTATGACGGCCGCATTAGATCAAAGAATCACTCTGCAAAGCGAGACCAATGTCGATGTACCGCATTCACCCAGGTCGCCTGTCGCGCACCCAGTCTGGACCCCCCAGTTGTATCAGGCTCGTGAGCCCACCACATTCGAATTGATGGGAATGATAAGTGACCTCTAGAGGTTCGTGGCGGATCTCGCTTACGGAATGTCAGCTTCGTCACCAACCGCACCGTATGCCGAAAATTTTGTACCACAGGAGCCCCCACTGTTGGGACGGATTGTGATCGAACTTAGCCAACCCGAGGTGGCCTCTAACTATAACAATGACGTATCAACATTAACCCAAACCCTCGATCAAGATGAGGCCAGAGGCAAGAACAAAATGAAGGCAGATGCCGATCCCGTTGAACAACTGTTGTGGGCAGTCGAGGCTTTGAAAGCCGAGGGGATGAGTAAACACCAGGTATTCGCAGTTGTAGCTAAAGCTATGGATGATGTTTTCCCAACTCCAACCAAAGGTAGTACAAGCCAGCTAGAAAATCAGGATAGGCCCCGTCATGCCAGAACAGTTCCTTCCACTCCCAACCCTGCACCTGGGAAAGATCAGAAAGCCAAGGCAGCGCCTGCCGACCCTTTCGCTAGTGCGTCTAGTAAGAATACTCAACCTTCAAAGTACCTGCCCCGAGGGCGCAGGGTCTTCCACGCTCTTTATATGCCATTGTCAAAAGCACTTCAGATCCTTGCCGAAAGGGGGCATCTTAAACCCTTGGAGCCTCGGCCTCTCCCAAAGAATCTCCCTACTACACATGATGCTGCCTTGTACTGTGCGTACCACCAGCAAACCGGTCATGCTACCGACAATTGTTTTCGCCTCTGTCATGAGGTGCAAGACTTGATCGACAACGAAGTTATCCTCCCGCCCACCTCAGCCAAGTCCGTTACTACCCGGTTATTGGATTTTGAGGATACTGATACTGCGAGTATGTAATCAAGAAGTGAACCACCTGCGGGCGGCGCTCGGCGTATTTTGGATGTGGCGTCTGGCACGCATTTTTAGAGCATCTGCGAATGCTAGTTTTGTAAATTCTGGTTTGGGTGTCGAGTCAGTCTTTTGTTTTGTTTTGAGTCTGTCTCATTGTCTTGAGTCAGTCCTTTTCCTTATGGGTCTGTCTTGTTGTAGTGAGTCAGTCCCCTTTGTATAGAATGTCAGGTGATTCCAGAGCTGTTGCCTCGAACACCGTTTTGTTTTGTAATTACCCTTTTGCTTTCTTTTGAGTCTGTCTCTGAGCCAGTTGCAACCAGGGAATCTGAATGAAACAGCTGCGGCTATCATGTTTCCATGCTTACTACTATTCTGAATTAGTTGTGCCAGGGGACTTGAATGGGACAGCAGTCCATTCCACCTGTTCTCTTGTGCCCTGAAAATCATTGCATTGACCTAAGTTTTTCAAAACCTTTTGAACACTGCGGTGAAAACAAAGAGGAAGGAATTCCTCGGGTTTTGCAAACTTTGATCAAATTGAGAGAAAGAGAGGCATGCTAAGCCCTTAATGATTGAAATCATGCTTGTCAGCGTGAGTACTGAGAAGGAACCTGGCTTGATCCAGACTGGTTCCACACTATCTTCAGCGCGAGCGATTTGTCGCTTCTTTAAAAATTTTCAAAAACAAAATGTTTTGTGCGGTCCTTCGAAGACCTTGTGGGATCACTCTTGAGATTGTGCAGCTTAGGATCGCTCTCAGCCTTAAGACTCGAGCCCTTGTTTTAAAGCCTTGAACCACAATTCGGAGTGTTCAACGATCGACCATCAAGAGAGGCCTGTGTGGCCAGATTGGAAGCAGCCCTCGAACAAGAGGGACCAAAGTCAGATCAAGAAGACCAGATCTCATCAGAAGAAGCCTGTAAAGCTAGAACAGAAGCACCCCTCCAAACTAGGGGCAAAAATGTCCGATTTGCTCGAAGAGTCGAAGATGGGTCCTTCAGTAAGCCAATGCAACAGCCACTCTCCTGGATACAGATGGCTTCAAAACCCTAAAACCATTGGGCATGGACTTGTTACACTTTTACCCTTTGAGCGGCTCGCTAGGCCGAAAACCCGGAAGGGCGACCCAGGCAAAAGTTAGAGCAAAAGAAAAAATATATAAAATAGACAAAAAAAAAGAAGAAAAAAAAAGAGAAAAAAATATACAAAAGAGAGAAAAAAGAAAAGAAATAATAATATACAAAAGAGAGAGAAAAAAAAAAGAAAAGAAAGAAAGAAAAAAGGAAAGAAAAGCTCGCAAGGTTGAAAACCCGCATCGGGCGCCTTGGCAAAAGATAGAGCACAAAAGGAGAGGTTAAATACCCGAGTGTACCTTAACTGGAACTACGTAAGGCTTGATTCCCATGTTTGGGATACGTAGGCAACTTCGTTCTGAAGTCCAGCCCCCAACGCTTTCATAGCGACTAAGTCCATGCAATGGTTTTTAATCATCCTTGATTCCCATGTTTGGAGTATCTAGGCAGCTTCGCCCTGAAGTCCAGTCCTACGCACTTTCAAAGTGACTGTGTCCATATATTGGTTTTGACCATCTCCGTCTTCTCAGCATCCGAGAGTTCGTTTGCAATCATCACTGATGAAGACTGTTTACCAAATGCTGCGGCGTCATCCAGACAAGGGGCAACTTTCTGTTGCCATGAGTCACCGTTCAAACCAGGGGCAACTTTCCGTTGCCATCCACCCCTTCCTAGCCAGGGGAAATTTTTCATTGCCTCCGATCCGAGGTTGCGCATCTCGAGGGTAAGTTCCGCGTTTGTTTAGCACCGGTCGTTTGCAAAAATAGTTTTTGAGAATTTTTACTGAGGTTGACTAGTTTTCTAGAAAATTGCTTTATTTTTCAAAACTTGGACCATTTTCTGGGACCCAAAAAAGGAAAATTTTCAGTGCTCATAGCCTGACTTGCATGGTTTTCAAATCAAAAATCGCACAAGTATGTTAATTTAACTCTCATGTTGGTCAAAATTGTTTTCGTAGAAACCAAAACAAAAATGGTCATAATGATGAACTAAGGGCACAGTTGAGTTGGGCTCCCTGTCTTTCCCCCATCGCCAACATACCCGCCAGAAAGGGCACAGCTGAAGCTGTCATTAAAGGGCTGAAAGCTCTCTCAACCTCCGAGCAACGAGGTATCGAACCAAGTGCGAAGCACGAATTTGAAGGGATCAAGGTACTCCGTTCCCTTACCTGGGGCATCGACCAAACGCCACCGAAAGAAACAGCCGTGAGCTAACCATGTCGGGCGTGAACCCACAACTTCCTATTCATCCATTAAACATCCTGGGGAGGGATAAAAATGAGAAAATAAAGAATAGAGAGGTATAAGTTGAGAGAAAGAGTGAGCAAAAAGGGTTTTGAGAGAAAAACCGAGCTTGAGTGCCAGAGTGATGTGAGAATCACAAATGAGAAAATGGTGGGAAACAATACCCAGAGAAACTGGCTCCTCGTGATCTGAGATCCCCCGTCTCCGTTAACGCGTCTATATGTCGTGTCTTCTGTTTTGTTTACCTCAACCTTTGTTTTGAGTCTCTTCTGAGTGTGCCTCGTTGTGTTTAGGTTGTTTACCCTTTTGTCTCCGCTGTTGAGTCTTTCTCGCTGAGTTCAGTTGTAGGCTCAATACCCCGGTTTGAAGAACCCTTTTTCAATCTCCAAAAGATTAATCTCTTTGTGCTCAGAATGCTGTGCCATTCTCCACATTTGTGCAAAAACATGATTTGGTTCTTTCATGCAACTACAAGGTCCACCCCCGATAAGTGCGAACAGGAAAACCTGGGCCTTTTTGAAGCTTCTGGGTTTTAGATCGCATCTGAGTGTGCTTCAACTTCAGTAGATTCAACCTTCATGGTCCGTCTTGTCAGATTTGGGTTGTTTATTCAGGATCCGCTGTGTGCAAAATGAACCAAGCGCTGTGTTATGAGCTGTATGCAGATTAATCCCTGGTAGAGTATGAGTGAGCAGTGGGTTGCTGGGATGTGTTTTTGCTGTTGGCTGGTTCATTATCTGATTATTACAATGCAAGTGTTCAATTTTCAGACAACAGATCAATTTCATTTACATTGAGGTGCAACATGATACAATGCGATGCAATATATGAAATGTACAAATGCAACACTTTTTCAGACAAAAAGTTTGTTTCATTTCATCATCTTTTTCAAGTACAAAGGTACAAAAGAAAAAGAAAAAGAAAAAGAAAAACAGCAAAAATCTGGATCAATGGCAAAGGATCTCGGGCCTGGGAGTCCGTCCTAGTCCTCTTCCTGGACGAAGGTCCAGGAGCATCATCAGCGCTGTCATCTGAGCCTGAGCCCGAGCCGTCTCCGGTCTCCTCCTCGGACAACTTTACCTCCGCCTTAGCCTCAGTCTCGGACTCATCATCATCATTAGGGACGGGTGCCCGTGAGCTACTCCCAACATGGGTGCCGCCTTGGTGCGGGGGTATACTCTGCCATCTCCTCCAGTAGGAACAGAAGGTCCAGCTGGAACACCTCCCATAGTGGGAATCTGGAAGGAAGGCTAAAAAACACAAACGGCAAACGCATCAGTATGCTACATAATGCAGTTGTATGAATATAGTGTGTGAATACTGTGAGCAGTGTATCAGTGCAGAATGCAGTGTATGAGTACAGTGTGCAAATGCCGTGAGCAGTTTATCAGTGCAGAATGCAGTGTATGAGTACAGTGTGCAAATGCCGTGAGCAGTTTATCAATGCAGAATGCAGTGTATGAGTACAGTGTATGAATGTCGTCAGCAGCTTATCAAGTGTTGTGTTGTGCACCAGATTATGTGAAGCAGCTTATGTGTATGGTTTGAGATCGTGATCAGAAGAACATACCGGAATGCTATAGAGGGCCAGGAGGTCGAAAGTTCGCTGTAACATCCCCATCATGGAGGCATTCAGCTCCAAGGACTACCTGGTATACTCGGAAGAAGCCTGCAAGAGTATCAGATGCATCAGTATTATGAGAAATATCAATAAACTGAAATAAAATGACAATGCAAGATGCAAAATGTAGTAATACATACCGGAGGCAAGTCATGGAAACCGACCAACTCGTGGTCAGCCGGAGGAGGAGCAAAGGGGATCTGGTAGGTCGCCCCACCCTGCCCTCTGTATGTCAGTGAAGTGGGTAGTGCTGGCCAGCTAACCCCCCAACCCCTCCGAGCTCCGCTCCTGCAATGGACATGAGCTGTCCTCGGCGCTCCTACCCCCACTCCCGCTCCTGCTCCAGCTACCGGCACCGCAGGTCCCCCTCTCTCAGCTCGGCGGCCACTACTCAGAGGCCGCATAATGTACGTCCGAACATGCTCTGAGTAGTCGCCCTCACCCCTAAAGCCCTCCGTGTCCCAGCCGATCGTGTAATTGGCCATCTCCTCGGCAGTGCACCTCTCGGTGTCCCTCATATGGGTAGGAGGCGGACCCGGAACTATCTGCTCTGGCAAACCCAAGGTTTGGCGTAGGAAACGCTCACCCAGGTACCAAGCCCAACAGACCGGGCCCTCCAGCAAAATCCTGAAACGTGCAGTCTCCTCTACACCAGCAAATCGATCTCGAATCGTCGCAGGCAATGGAGCCCAAGGCTGCCAAGTGATCTGTAAATGACATGCAGTTTGTTATCTACTGATATTGAAAATACAGTGTGAAGCGAAGCTTAAATAAAACTCTAAAAGTTGACCATACCTCTGCGGGAGTAATAGTGTCAAAGTAGCGGCGGAAAAACATGAACGTCTCCCGGGGCCTCTGCACGCACCTCACGTCAAAGGAGCGCGAGAACGGAACGACAAGAGGGGTCTCCACGTCTGGCACTGGGGCGAGCCTCGGAAAGTAGGCGTAGACCCACAACTGCAGAGCAAATACCAACAGGATTATCAGATAAAGCAGAATACAAAATAAAGCAGAAATTGCAGAACCGTGTATCGTGCAGAGTATACAGTGTGTGCAGTGTACAGTCAGTATAAAGCAGACTATATGTGTGCCGTGTGTGCAGTATACAGTCAGTGTAAAGCAGAGTATATGTGTGCCGTGTGTGCAGTGTACATTCAGTATGAAGCAGACCACAGTGTGTGCAGTGTACAGAGTACAGAAAATGAAAGGCAGAAATGTAAAATAGAGAAAGAGATATACCTCCCAAGCTCGCCAGTAACCCCCCGAGTAACTGCCCGCTGCAACGGGAGGCTGAGCTCATGTATCCATATAGAGTGGCTAGAGCAGCGCCACCCCAGTCGAAGCACAGGATTCGTGTGACGTCCACCAGTGCGCTCAACAAACAGAGGGGCACGGTGTTCGCCCAATCGGCGAAGATAGTCGTCCCCAGTAGGAACATGAGAAAGCCGCGCGCATATCGCTCCACCGTCTCCTGGGTCATCGGAGCCTCCTCAACTAAGGCTGGCTGGAATCTAAACTGGACCTCGAACCATCAATATCGAACAAAGCCGGGACGTGCGAGAGGCGGCACCTCACCGAGCAGGTAGATCTGAGCAGCCTCCCACTCGTCCATGTCGGTGTCGAAGGGGATCGGATCACCCCCTACCCCGATGCCGGTGAGCATCGAGAAATCATAGGGAGTCATCGTCATGTCTCCCGTAACGGAAAAGTGGAATGAGTCGGTGGTGTCCCACCACCTCTCCACTAAAGCAGCAAGGAGAGGCCTACTCGCAGTAAGGCGCGAGAGTCCCCTGCAGAATGCGCCAAATCTGGACTGGTCAACAATGCGACGGACTGCGTCCGGTAACTCCATGTACCAGTCCCTGGCGGCAACATTCCCATACCCGCGGACAGTATGGGAATCTCCCTGTTCAAAAGCAAATAGTTGCAAAGAATGTAAAATGTACAGTTTTGAAGAGTATTCAGAATTGATGGCAAATATAGCGTGTGTGCATGTTTTCAGGTTTAAACAAACATCGGGTGCCGGTGTGCTAACAGGGAACTACAACATATGATGTGTCAGTGTGTTTAAGTGGTTCAGTACAGATATAGCGTGTGTGCACGTTTTTAGATTCAAATAGATGCCGAGTGCCGGTATGCTCGCAGTGAACTACAACATGTGATGTACTAGTGTGTTTGAGTGGTTCAGGGCAAATGTAGTGTATGTGCACGTGTTCAGATTCAAACGGATATCGAGTGCAAGTGTATTCACAGTCAACTACAACATATAGTGTATCGGTTTATCCGGACTAAGCAATTAAAGAGCAGAATCAACTATGGCAGTTAAGTGTTCTACATTGCGAAAAATGAAACATGGGAGAATATACCTTGGAAGCGCCGTATGAAAAGTGCGTCTCGGGCTCACGCAAGAGAAGCTCTGGTGGCACACCTCTCGCAAAATCCCGGAACTGGCAAAGTCCGTCGGGAGGAAGCACATGAATCGTCGGCCGGTAGGTCGCTGGATCGAATGGGCGGACGCTCATGGGGAGGAGCTCGGCCTCTGGATCCATCTCATGCTCTGGGGGAGTCCCGCCCCATGAAATATCATCCGCCATGTCAAAAGTGGTGTAAAAATGACCGGGAAGGTGGAAACCGGATGAGAATATGAAAGGTCAACTAAAAAGGTCAACCCCGAGAGGGTGGAAAATGGCCGGAAAAGCCGAAATGTGGAAAATGTGATGAAATCAAGAAAAACTTGGGGGAAACAAACCCCAAGAGGCGGAAATTGAAAAAACTAAACCGAAACGAAGTTTCGATCGGATGAAAGTGTTCGAAACGCAATGAACTTCGCGAATCAAACAACTAAATGGGCCCCAAAACCGAGAAAATCGGAGAATGGAGGCTCGGGAAATACTCTAGAGAGAGAGGGAGAAATTTCGGTTAAGAGGAAATGAGAAAAATAGGGTTTGAAACCCTATTTTAAAAGACCCATAGCAAAAAGACCGAATTGTCCCGACTCAGCAACATTTGGCTTGTCGGCCGAATTGTTGGCCAGTCGGCCAAATATTTGGCCGGTGATATGTTTTGATGGCCGGTGGATGGCCGGTGACCTCCCCTGATGGCCGGTGAGCCTCCTATAACCTTGTTTGGGTCAGATGTATAGTTTAGGGCATTTATTTCTCAAGATAGTGCAAGACAGTGCCCTTCCGAAGCTCAACCGGCCTCTATTTTGACCTCGGACCGTGTCTTCTATGCATGGCACTCGAATATGTGCAAGGTGTATCCTTTTTGTATCCTTTGGTCTCTTTTAAGATTCGAAAGTTGCCCCCCATACATTGTTTTGCAAACACGCGTTGAGTTATACGTCATTTTGCATGCATTATCATGCATTCGCCTTGGTCTGGCGAGACCTTAAATACGCTCGGTCTAGGAGACCTTAAATCCTCGGAAGGTGCAAGACCTTTGATGCGTTGATATGCACAGATCATGTGCATTGTCATGCATTTCAAGCGGCTCGCGTCATCGCTGTAAATACCCCATTTTTGACCGACCTTAAGACTCAGACGTCACCGATTGAGCGCTTGGTGATATTGCATAATGTGCTTGTTCAGAAGCTTCAGAGTCGCGGCCGTGAGCCCTGCCTCCGGACTTCCGAACCCTCTTCTGTGCCTTGTCTCGGTTTGCGAACCAGACTCGGTTTTCTCTGTTTCTTTTCCTGAGGGGAGGGAGAGGTCCCGTAGACCATCTCTCAATGTCCGTAGGCTACATTTGGTGGCCGTAGGCCATTTTTCCCATTTCGGAGTCCGGTTCCCGGTTTTCGGGACCGTAGGCCGGTTCGGGACCGCTTAACCATCTCCTATCGCTCTAATTTTTGGCATACTTCTTATTTAATCCCTTTTGAAGAACACTGGGGTCTGAGAAACCCACTTCGTGGCCGAATGCCATTTTCGGTGCTTAACAGCCCATTTTCGGGATCCCGAATTGCGTGTTTTGGCCCCCGAACATTCGGTTTGCATCGGTTTTTGCTCATTTTTGGCAGGTACCTCTGTTTCATCACTAGGAAGGTCATGGAAGGGTGGAAAGCTAGTAATTGTTGCAGCAACCAGTTATCTCTCCTCCGGAGCCTCCCGACGCCCGTTTTTCTGACTTCCGGGCTAATGTTGAACACCTTGGAGTTAATGTTGCCAACTTTCAACCACATATCTGTGATCTACACACATGGGAGGCCCCTAAAAGTTGGTGGCCGGCCATTAAGGTTACCTGACCCTTTTGACCCCTTTCTTCCGGGCTAATGTTGAACCCCTTGGGCCCACTTTCTTGAACTTTCAACCACATATTTGTGATGTACACACATGAGAGGACCCTAAAAGTTCATGGCCGGCCAGTAATTCAAATTGACCCTTTTGAACCCCTCTTTCCGGGCTAATGTTGAACCCCTTGGACCCACTTTCTTGGACTTTTAACCACATGGTTGTGTTGTACACAGATAGGAGTACCTCACCAGTTGGTGGCCGGCCAGAAAATATGATTGAACCTTTTGACCCCTAGCCGGCCGGCTAGGGGGTGTGGCCGGCCGGCCACCTGCAACAAAAGTACCAGTACGGCCTGCTTCCTTACACTGTACACTTTACAGCTGTGGAGCTGTTTTCCCCAGACAAGATCTTTATCTGGGAGATATTTCGTGGGGGAATTTTTCTCTCCTTTTCCCCCACCTTTACACCCCTTCTTTGGCCTATATAGCAAGCAAGCCTTGTAGTATTTTGGGGTTAGAAAAATTCTCCTTCAAGCTTCCATAGCCAACTCCATCTTCATCCTTCTCAATTCTTTGAAAAACCCTAAGTCCCTAACCATCATTCCTTCTACACCACCAAGCTCTACCACCACCACCTCATTTCCAGCAACAAGGAAGGTTTCTCAAAGGCTAAAGAAGCTGCAAATCAACCCAAGAAGCAACAAAAGTTTGAGTCTTTTCAAGGTAAGTAATACTTTTACCGCTTTTGGAGCCCTTTTCTGATTTATTGTAAGCCCTCCACTTGATTTTGTTTCGAGCTCCGGCTCTCTAAACTGGAAAAGGCCTCTTTGAGCTCATCTTCATTTTCATTAAGGGCTCAGCACCTGTTTGAAGCCTCCTGAATCACTTTGCTTCATTGATCCTCTTATAATGTCATGATTTTAGCATGCCTATTTTTAGCCCATATAGTAATCTCGGTTTTTTGAGCCTGCTTTGTAAGACTGATATTACAGGCTTATTTGTGAAGCCCCTCTCACATTGGACGAAGGGTTCAACATTTGTTTGTGGCCTCCATGTGTTATTCTTTTAGTTATATCCCTTATAGGCTCCCATTTTTGCATAAATGGCCAGCCCCCTATTTCTTCTGTTTTTTGGACCTTGGTCCGGAACTGAAAGTTGGCCTTATTTGGCCTATACTTCATGGTTTTTCATTACCATTTTTTTCTGTTTGATGATTCATTTTGTATACCTTCATGTATAGCCATTTTTTGGCCATTATTTGCAATCACATTTCCTATCGATATCTTTATACTGATTTGAGGCTGCAAATATACTGGTAATATTCATATTTTTTAGTCCCATTTCAGTGTTGTAGAAGGACAATTCTGTTTCAGTTTGGGTTTTTCTTTAGTATCACTCTGCTTCATTACTCCTCTTTTGGTCCCTATTCTTGCATGCTCGTTTTTACCATACTATGCTGCTGTTTGGCCATGTTATTATATACTGTGAAGTGCATTTCTTGGGGCGTCCAGCTTCTGTCTTTGCAATTGCAGAGTCCATGATTGTGCATAATTAAGCATAGCTATTAGGTCATTTCCGGGTGCCTAAATTCCACATTTTTCCGGGAACACCTTCCATGCATTTTCCATTGTGCATTTCTGTAGTCTATTTCGGGAACTGGTTTTCCGCCTATATTTTAGTGCTGAAATTCCATTGAAATGTTTGCATGCCATTTTCCCATGGTCATTTCATCACATTCGCCATACGCCTTCAGGTTGCGTGCCCCGGTGTGCAGCGCATTTCCGAGGCCCCATTCATTTCATCCGAGGCATCCGTACTGTGAGTGTGGCTGAGGCTCACTCATATGGTTAAGTCCATTAATCATGTTTTCAGTCATTTCATCGCGATTTTACCATCGCCTGCGGTTTGGGCGTGCCCGTTGTGCACGCATTTGGAGGCACTTCTTTTTTATCCGACGGCATCCTATGTGAGTGTGGCTGAGGCTCACTCATATTGGTATAAGTCAATATCATGTTTTCATGTCATTACATTGCATTCTGTCATTGTCTCGGTTTGCGTGCCCGTGTGCACGCATTTCGAGGCACCTCATTTTCATCCGACGGCATCCTATGTGAGTGTGGCTGAGGCTCACTCATATTGGTATAAGTCAATATCATGTTTTCATGTCATTACATTGCATTCTGTCATTGTCTCGGTTTGCGTGCCCGTGTGCACGCATTTCGAGGCACTTTATTTTTATCCGCCGGCTTCTTATGTGAGAGTGGCTGAGGCTCTCTCATGTTAGTATAAGTCCATGTTGCATTTTCCATGTCATTTGCATTGCATATACCATTGCCTCGGTTTGCGTGACCGTGTGCACGTATTTCTAGGCACCTCATTTTCATAGCATTCTGTCATTTTCTCGGTTTGCGTGCCCGTGTGCACGCATTTTGAGGCATCTCATTTTCATTACATAACATTTTATCATCGCCTCGGTTTGCGTGCCCGTGTGCACGCATTACATAACATTTTATCATCGCCTCGGTTTGCGTGCCTGCGTGCACGCATTTCGAGACACATATCATCGCCTCGGTTTGCGTACCCGTGTGCACGTATTTCGAGACACATATCATCGCCTCGGTTTGCGTGCTCGCGTGCACGTATTTCGAGACACATATCATCGCCTCGGTTTGCGTACCCGCGTGCACGCATTTCGAGACATGTCATTTTCTCGGTTTGCGTGCCCGCGTGCACGTATTTCTAGGCACCTCATTTTCATAGCATTCTGCCATTTTCTCGGTTTGCGCGCCCGTGTGCACGTATTTCGAGACATGTCATTCCATAGCATTGTGTATGTTAGGATTGTATCTTAGTTGCATTTCATGCATGTCATGCATATGCATCATGTCCGGAATAGGAGTTAGCCCGGGCACAGGAAACGAGGTACATTTCGTACTCCGAGTGACGGAATGTGTTTCAATTCCCCAGTCACCGACACTCCGGATTATCCATGATGGAGTTAGGTTTTAGCTGTAGTTTCATGTGCATTCATCTTATATTGAGTTGTGCATTTCGACTCCTCTGCATTCATTGCCTCCGATTATTGCGTGGATGGTGGTACGAGGATCGAGACATGCATATATCTGTGCAAATACATTGCTATGCCCTTTCCTGCTCTCTGTTGCAGCAAAATGAAGAATCAGCAACCTTTTGGGGCTTGGCACGTATTTCAAGAACAGGTGTAAACAGAGGCTAATTGGGGCATTCCGGTGGATTTCCGCGCAAGACAATCCGGACATGCATCGTCCACCAGAAGCAAGGCAGTCCCTGGCTTGCATGCCAGTTTTATTTATTTTCTTAGTTAATTCCTTAATTAATTAGGATTTTGTAATATTTGGACTGTAATATTCTTTTATTCAGGACTGTAATATTGGGACTGTATATTTATTCGGACCTCGAGCGAGGGCACAACTGTAAATAAGTGTGCGTGAGTGTGTTGTATGTCTTCCACCCCACGTCTTTCTCCCTTTTATTTATCCGTTTGAGGTTAGATTAGGGCATGTTTAAATTAGCATACAGTATGACAGCATGTTTGCATCATTCTCTGTATTGCATGCACCGGGCTCGGCGCATCATACTAACTGCATTGTACCTTCAATTCCAAATTGAATACATGATAGTTGTAGCATTTCAATACCATCTTAGAATAGCCGAGCCTGCTATAATTGCATTTTGCATGTTTGCATTAGGCATTTCTGTATACTTAGGATCATGCATGATTTCTAATGTAGTTTCTATTTTGGCTTGGAGTACTCGTGAGTTTTATGCTTTAGCATCCTTGCATGCGTGTGAGTGAATGCCATGATAGCATGCTTACCATGAGGCTATGTGCTTATCTGATATATCTACCTGAATGCCTGTGGGTGAAGGTTGGGTTATCTGAATTGGAATAAATCATCAAATGTTTTAAAGCCTACCTGCGGGTAGCAAACCACTTTCAAAAACAAGCATGAAATGTTTCGTTCCAATTCAGGCGACCCGGTCTATGTTTGTATGCTGTGCGCATCACATAGTAACCTAGGCTAATAAACCGGAATAAGAACTCACAATGTCTTTCAAAAATTGATATCATGGTTAGTAGAGCCGGTCTATGACCGGGCGAGCGGGGTGCTCACGAAGTGACCTTCCCCAATCGTACCCAAGTTCCCGAGCCGAGGCAACTTTGGTGATGACGGACACGTGGCCTCTGGGCACCGAGTCAGGGTTTCCTAAATTTCTCAAAATAAAATATTTAGGTGACGACTCTGTATTTGGCAAAGCAGTCCATGTTTGGCACTTCTTTCAAAAAATCAGTTTTCTCAAAATGATTTGCCGGATTTGGACTCTTTGGTTCAGATTAGGAACCGTGACATTTAAGAGTCCGAGCTGTAGTGACCCCAAATGAACAGAACGGGACTTAACCCTCCTGGGGCGTTCGGGGACGTCTACAATCGCGCATTCAAATTCACAAATAGTGCGTATGTCATGCATACCATTGTAAATAGTGCATATGTCATGCATCATTGTAAATAGTGCATATGTCATGCATCATTGTAAATATTGCACATGTCATGCATCATTGTAAATAGTGCATATGTCATGCATCACTATAAATATTGCACATGTCATGGATCACTGTAAATATTGCACATGTCATGCATTTTACTGTAAGTATATCCATTCCATCGCATATCGTAGATGTTGCATTGTAGCTTGCATGCATTCATTGCATCACCTCCATCTAGGGTTTGCGTCTTTCCTTGTTGAGCTTGGTCTGGTATGTGCCCATACTTTTCACGTCTATACACTCATAGTTCTGTATGACCGGTCTAACATATAGTTCTGTATGACCGTTCTATGTTAGACGTGGTTTGTTTGTGTCCATGCATTTCCTAGGCAAGATACGGTTTGGCCGTAGGCCTTAATCCACTATATCCATTCCATTGCATATTGTATATATTGCATTGTAGCTTGCATGCATTCATTGCATCACCTCCATCTAGGGTTTGCGCCTTTCCTTGTTGAGCTTGGTCTGGTATGTGCCCATACTTTTCACGTCTATAAACTCATAGTTCTGTTTGACCGTTCTATGTTAGATGTGGTTTGCTTGTGTGCATGTCTTTCCTAGGCAAGATTTGGTCTGGCCCGCGCGCCGTATCCATCATACATATTACATTGTAGTGTAATTTTTGCATCCTGCATTAGGATCATGTTCTTTCGTTAGCGGATCATTCCCCACTTATGTTATTCCACCCAATTACTTGTTCTTGTGCCCGTCTACATCACTCATAGTTTTGTGTGACCTTTGCTATGGTAGACGGACTTGTTACCTCCATCAATCTATTTGACATTTGTGTGGTTTTCAACTGCTCATGATTGGATCATGATTCAATTGCATTGCATATCGTTTGCATTGTTCCAATTGCATTGCATTTTCATTTGCATTGTTTATACATAGTTTTGTATATATTGCATATCATTTTGCATTCATTTTGCATGTTATGCATGTTGCTAACAATATTGTACCTGTTAAGTTTGCTTTCTTTGCAGGTACGATATTGTATGTACGGTTCATTTGAGGCCGGTGCAACCAGACGAACCAGACAGGTATTGTATCCTCCGAGTGAGACGTATCGAGAATTGCATAATTCTCTTACATCCTTTCTGCATTGTAGTGTAGTTTGGTGTATGCTAGCTTAAAACTGTTGCATTATTATGCTTCATTACAGCTTTCTTTGCATGATCATAAGTTATGTTCGGCTTTGTGCATTGTCTTGCATTTTGCCCCTACCTTCGGGCGCATATCTTGTTTGTCTTGCATGTTTGTCTAAGTCTTCGGCCTTGTCAAAAATGGGTCGTCTCTGGGCTTTGACATTCACTCCCGTCATTGTTATGACTTCCGAGTTCTGTCAAAAAGGGGCAACTGTAGGCATCCCATTTTTGACGGTCCTCAAGACTTGGACGTCATCGCTTGAACACTCGGTGATTATCCATGTTTGTGTTCGTCTTGAGTTCCCGGAGGTCTCGGCTACGCGCCTTGCCTTAGGATTTCTCGACTCGACTGTTTTGTGTCTGGTTTTGCACCAAACACTTGTGTTTTGCCTTGAAGGGGTAGGGAATGGCTTGTGAGCCATCCCCACACTCCACCGGCCATGGCTTGAGGCCACCGGCTGTGTTTTGTTGCCACCGGCCAAATGTTAGGCCGGCCGGCACTATATATGGCCGGCCGGCTATCTTTTTTTGGTCAATTGCATTTTTAGCCGGCCGACTACTGTGCATCTGCTTTTGCAAATATTTTCATGCAGCTGGCATACACTTTCACCCCCTCCATACACGTGTATGGAGGGATTGACCTCTTGTTAGCTTCCTTTGGAAGCTTTACAAGACCATTGTCTACAAAAAGAGAGGCTCTTCTCTCTTGTTGAGAGGTTAGACAATTTAGACAACATTTTCAGAGGGTCTTGAGTTTTAGGGTTAGGGTTCATATATCCTCCATCTCTATATATCTCTCTCTCTTGTGTATTATGTGTGTTTTGTCTTAGTTTTGCACACAAACACCCACCATCACACCTTTTCTTGGAGCTGAGGCCCTTGAGGGTTTTTCTTGGAGTTGTGGAGCTGGTTTGAGCTCAAAGAACCAGCTGGTCCACCTTTTTTGAAGGAGGTCTACAAGGGTAAGACTTTTGTCCATTTTTCCCCCATTTTTGCATTTCTTATTTACCTACCTTGCATCTGTTTTTGAGCTTAGTGTATAACATATAAAAGTTGTGTTTTTACCTGCTCTAAATAGTTTGTTAAAGGTGTTTTAAGCTTTGGGGTTGTTTGACCCCCCTTAAGGCTTGTTTGACCCTTGTTTTGTGCCATTTCGGTTGAGCTCCGGGACCATTGTGTTTGGGCCTCCTCACCACTGAAATCTTGAGGGATTTTAGTGATGAGGATGGTGCCTTGAGGTCCTAAGAAGGAGAGGGCCACCCCCTCCCCTTGTTGTCCTTGAAAAGGGTCATTTTTGTCTCTTTAGAGAGCATATTGTTTAGGTTCATGTTGGCCATGCCTTAGCTGATTTTCATGCTTATTATGCCATAACATGCCTCTATTTTTAGTTGGTTTTGGTACACCAGCTTGCTTAGCATACATGCCTTGTAATGCCATGATTTGCCTCAATACATGCATAGCATTTAGACTACCAGGCTCATGTGTTTTGGCTAAGCTTTGTGAAGCTTATATGCATATTTTGATGTGCTAAGGGACTGTTTTAGGTCATTTGAGTCATTCATGTCTTGCTTTGTATAGCTACCATGCAATCCCTCTTGAATGCCTTAAGCTTTGGCCTCTCTAGCATGCATTGTTTGCTTTGTTTCAGTGGTTTGGAACCACTTACCATGCTATTTCAGTCCTTATAATATGCTTGCATGCTTGCATTTAATGCTCGTTTGATGCTCTAAGAGGTTATGTTGTATGCTCCATATTTAAGCATTTGTGCATGCCTCCATGTGTAGATCATTTAGATGCCATCTAGATGGTTTTTAGGACTTGCCTTAACATGATTTGAGACTGTTTTGGTCCACTTTGGTCATTTGCTTCATGTGTCATTTAACCATAGTTTAAGTCCTTGGGCTTGGTTGCATGCCTTGCTTGCATTGGTAGTTGGATTTGGTATCATCTTAACATGATTTTCAGAGTTTGATGTGCATGCCATTTGTCCATGATTATCCTCTTTTAAGTGTGCTTAAAAGATGTTCTTTAATGCTTAAGCGTTGGGCTATTTTTGCATGCATTGTTTGTGTGTGTATTTGCCTCTATTCCATAGCATTTTGGCTTCCTATTTAGACATGGCCAAGGCTTGTCCATATTGGTCTAAGTCCACCTTTCGCATGTTGTTCAAATGTGATCACATTGCTACACGCTTGCATGTTTTGGTTGCATAATGTTTGCATGCTCATTACTTGCATTGTTGACACATGCTTAGCTATATTGCATTTTGTTGCATGATTCCCCTATGTTCGTGTTTGCATGCTTGCCCTCATGTTCATATAGCATACTAGTTTGCATGCTTAGGTTGAATTCCATCTAGCATGCATGCCTTGTCCCTTGATCTAGTGATAGAGATTGGGCCTTGGTTTGTTTATGTGCATTGCATTTCATTTAAAATCGAAATGCACACTTGATTCTTTGGGCCATCATGCATGGAAATGTGCGATTGGTGGTCCGAGAATCGAGGCCCATCCTCCTTTGAGTCATACATATGATAAGGAGTGTGGTTGGTGCATACATTGCTTGAAATGCATTGCCATGCCAAGTTCTGCCCTCTGCTGCTGTCAGCTGCAGGTTTCAGCAGAAAGAATTGGCCGGCCGGCAGTGTTGGGTGCCGACCGGCAAAACATGTTTGGCCGAGAGAATAATTTTGTGGCCGGTGGCCATTCTCCATGGCCGGTGGTGTTCCCACTCAGCCGGTAGTGTTTCACAACACTCAGAGAAGCAACCTTGGGAGTTGTGCAATTTTTAGAGAAGCAGAACAGTCAAAGCAGAGGCAACTTGTGCATGGCAGTGACTTTCCGAGCGGAGCCGAGCGTGCATTACATTGGGCCCTCTTCCCGTGGCCGTTTACTTCTTTCATTAGATTAGTTAATTTGTTAATTAATTAATCGGTCTGTAATATTTAATTAGCTTGTAGGTTAATTAACTTGTATTATTCTTTCGGTCCCTCCGAGCGAAGGCAAATCTATAATAAGCGTAGGTGCATGTGTGTATGTCTTCCAACCCCCACTTCTTTCTCCCTTTTACTTACTTGTTTTCGATTGTTAGTATTAGGACATGTTTACTTTAGCATACCTCATGCTATGCATGTGTGCATCATTCATCAAGTATTGCATGCACCAGGCTCGGTGCATCATACTAACTGCATAAGTATTTCAAATCTAACTTGAAGATATGCTGCTTGTCCATTTTCACATGTCATTTATAGACTAGCCGAGCCTACTCTAGTGACATTCCGTATGCGTTGCATTAGGCATTTAAACATGGACTTGGATCATGCATGATTGCTAACATGTTCTTGTTTTGGCTTGGAGTACTTGGTAAGCATTTATGCTTTAGCATACCGCATGCGTGTGAGTGTTTCCATAACAGCATGATTACTATGAGGCTAGCTGCTTATGTTATATAACTGCTCGAATGCCTGTGGATGGAGGTTGAATTACCTAAATTGGAATAATGCATTAAAACTGTGAGTTTTAGGCCCACTAGATAGTGGCACAACCATCTTTTCTAAAAGCCCACTCGAAGGTGGCAAAACCTGCTTTTAGCTTACTTGCGAGTAACAAACCATCTTCAAAACGAACATGCAATGTTTTGTTCCAATTTAGGCAATTTGGTCCATACTTGTTTGCTGTGCGCATAACATAGTAATTCTAGGCTAATAAATGGAATAAGAACACATAACG